>JBAMBL010003035.1:0-17455 GCA_037043405.1 Drosophila subquinaria
CTCACTAGTTAGTAGATCACGTAGGATTTAACCAAAATTGGACGCAAAAATTGATGCCGTCGTCTCTTTCCCGCGAAATGAAAATAAGAGAATTTTTACGACTCGTACTGGTCATGAAAATAACTTTACTCTCCAATGTTATAGTTTAGCTGCCTGTATGTGTTGCGTGTTTAAAACTGCCGTGTAGGGATTTTACGATTGGTTTCGAAAATCTTTGCAACCTATGTGAGAATGAAAATGCTGTCTACCAACTGATATTCGCTAGGCAACCTGTTGCTCTTAGCAAAAGTGATAAGCTTGGTTAAGGAGTTTCTTTTAATAAGGTTTTAATATAAACATGCTTGTCCAGTGCTCGTTCAAAACCATAAGATTACAGGCACATCAAATAGTGGTGAGCCTCTCCCAAGCGGTAACTCGATAATTTGAGATATTTTATAATGTCAATATTTAATATGCTTTTCTTCATTAACTCCTAAGCTTCTTATCGTTTTTGCATGCGTTCACAACAAGCTAGAGAAAATGCGACCAGATTAAAATGAATAATTAAAAAATATTTTTCGAAAGTGTAAAAGTTGACGAAAACCAGAGCAAGGCTCATAAATTAATAGTTGTTTCATTTTCTTGCTATAAAAAAATGTATATTAATTCAACTCATGGAAAAATGATTTCTTTAATTTAATTAACAGGCAAAGTATATTTACGACATCCTGACTCATATTTACCGACGATACATACTCCAAGTGACACGGAGGCAGAAAGCTCAAATAACGAAGCACCAATATTGAATAAAGAGATATCAAATAGAAGAGTGATAAGCGGTAAAAACATGTTTTTTTCTCTTAAATAATTAATATTTAAAATATTTTATTACAGGCAATTCAGAGGAAGTATATCTGTTCCCAAGGGCGATTGGTGAAACTGGATCAGATAGTAATATTTCTGTTCGACTGTGTGAAATTGAAGATTCAGAATTAGAAGAATTTTTGCCGCAGGGAGAGAAATATAGTAGTGAATGACATATTAATTACATAAAATCATAGATTTTAACTTTGGCCATAAATCTGTTTCTTTTTCTACTGATTTTATATAAAATAAAGCTACTTAAGTGTAATTATATATTTTTAATAAATTTCAAAATGTTGTTTTCTTAAATAAGATTTTAAGAATAATCAAGGCAGCAAACCGGTTTTGAACCGAACCTCTCAAAACCGACTTGGTACATGCTTCTTGGGTTTTTTGGAATGAAAATAAAATCAGGTAAAAGTGAAACCAATTTTTTTTTTTAAACTAAATTAAGGTGCATATAACTGGTTGACAAACCTAAATCTTGCTTCAAGGGTCTAACCTCAAAATCAATACTTTTTCATACATCAGATTCCGAGAGTGATTTATTGCAGAAGGCAGATCATTTTTAAAAAACTTAAAATGTTTAAAGAATGATACATTCAGCAGCAAAGGGAATTGAACAGTGTTAGTCAAACGAAGTTCATCCTCGAGAACATGCTGTTCTAGGATCATATTCCTAAGAGTTTTCTAGAAAATGCAAGCTGCTGGCATTGAGATTGTCAGCAGGTGTAAAGCCTACCAAAAACCGGCCAAGCAATCTTTGAGATATGTATTCTTACAATGTTCCTATAACACTAGTTTACAAAATCGAAAAAAATTTGTTGAATTAAATTTGTGATTTTCTTATGGACTTTAGCCCAATAAACACGAAAATTGCACTTAAATTTTTTTACACGGAATTATGATAAATATTTTTTTTTGAATTTTCGAAGTGGTTTCGACATTTTTGAATATATTTCCATTTCGAATTAACCGATTTGGACAATTAATTAATTAAGATAAACAATAAAAATAATTGATGTTTTTGGAGATATCGCTGTAACTATGCCATTGGATGTATATTATAAATAAAACAATCGAGAAAGACTCCCGTCTATAAGATGCCCGTTACTTATTAACTGCAAGCATTTAGAACAGCGATCATCCATATTGCAAATGCTTTTAGGTTAACATCTGCTTTAGTTAAACAACTCAATACCGTTATTTTTGACAAACTTTTCAGCTTATATTTTAAGCTAACTAATTGGATGTACACAATTTTCAATTGTTAAAATATTTTAGATTAACCATTTTAAACCTTATTCAGGTTAGCAACTTCTTCAGGTTCAAATGTGTGCAAACGCTAAATTAAGACCAACGCATCAGGTAAGCAACTCAGCTACTTTTACAATTTGACGAATCGTATATTTTAAGCCTACCTGTCAGGGTTACATAATATTGCATTGAATGTTTCAAATTAACATTTGAGAAATGCGTGTATTTTAAACAAATTTTTGAAATTGTTAACTGTTTCAGGTTAAAAATTGTTCAGTTCTTATACAAACATATGTAGGTTTATCGAACCTGTTGCAATTCTGTACGAAATCTGCAAGAAATGTTCGCATTCCATTCAAGCCATTTTGTTTAGAGTTTCATATTTTTCAAGCGCCAATGATATAAAATCTATTGCATCTTTAAACATTCCTTAAACTTTAATCAGCGATTACCACCCTTCTATTTGTCCGGTCTTGTTGCGATTCAGTAGGATGATAGCTTATAATAGTAGTTAACGTTAATTAGCAAAATACACGTAAATTTCATCTTATTCTAGTGATTATGTTATTAAATAAAAATAAATATGTACTTTAACCTAAAATTATATGTTAACACGAGCAACAATGCTGCATCCAACGGCAGCTCAAGACCGGTTGCGGAATGTGCGTTGGTCAGCAAATATTTGCAGCTGAACGGCCAGAAGTACGCGTTGGCTACATGCACGCGATAAGTGACCATCGGAAATCTGTCGCAAGGCGCTGACGTTGCGATCAGCCGGCCAGTGCAACGGACTCTTGGAAGCAACGAAATCGGATACCTCGCATGGTAGTGACCGCCAACAGACGGACACGAGGCGCTGATCGATCGATGCTTCGTGGGATTACTTTAAGCTAGATATATTTTAGATCTTAACTCGTTACGAACAATCTTGCACTGAGAGTAATCTGACGGCCCTAACGGGAGTCAGCTACTTATAAATAAAACATATAAAATGTCAAACGGCCCTTACGGGTGTTTATTAACCAAGCAAATTATAATAATAATTATAAAGGGTGTTTTTTTTAGACTTTTGGTTTTTAAACTGGCAACACTTTTTTCTGAGTTGGACTTTTCGACAGCTGTCACTTGATTTATGCTCAGTATGGTTTGCCATTTCATAATGAAAAGACTCTCTCCTGAACAACGTTTGCAAATTATTGAATTTTATCATCAAAATGCATGCTCATTTAAGAAATTGCATTTTTCATTTTTTCCATTTTATGATCAGTTTAGTCGACCTTCTGAGGCGGTTATTCGGAATGATTACAAACTTTTTTTTCCCTCAAATTAAAGAGCTAGACTTGGCTTACATGTGGTTTCAGCAAGACGGTTCCACATGCCACACACCACGGGAAACAACGGCCCAATTGAGAGGCGATTTCGGTGAAAAGTTTACTTTTCGCTCGGGTCTGGTCAATTGGCCGCCTAGATCGTGTGATTTAACGCCTTTAGACTAATTTTTGTGGGATTATGCGAAGTGACTTGTCTTCGCATGTAAGCCCGAGACGATTGACGCCTTAAGCCTAGTACCGACGTGAGATAAAAGGCCTAGCGTAAGTCAAACTCCATACAAAAAAAACGATAGCGTAAAGTGAAAAAGAAGATGACATTTATCTCCGCTTGTCGGTCCGGACGTAAACTAAACTCAAACTAAAAACGGAGCTGCCAGATAAGGAATGGGCGTTATCCAGCACTGTTTGAAACAGCTGACTGGCCCAGTGAAACATTGAACTCCTTAGAGTTTCGCTATCTATCTATCTCACTCTCTCACAATAACTCAATCGAAATGACCGGAAAATTATCAAAAAACAGCAGATTGACTCTTTTTAAAACAGCAGACAAAATTCTGCTGATTAACGAGTTGGAAAAGAGGACAATATTTGTATTTTTTCATTAATTTAGAGGGAGAATCCACGTAAAAAGTTCTAAGGCGATGGGTTCACTCATACGCGCTGTGCCGTCGCATGTTTCTCCTATATTAACTATAATTAAAATTTTCATTGCCTATTATCTTCTCTTTTTATCAAAATCAGTTCTGCATGTTCATATTTAAAATAAATCGCTGTTGACGCATAGAGTTGCCACTCAACTTTTTGTTATTTTTTCGTGTTGCTTTGGCAACTCTGGCTTTACGCTCGTCGACAGCTAAATATTGAGCATTTTCCGCCGCTAAAAATTTATCTCACGTCGGTACTAGGCTTTAGAAGAGAATATTCGGAGCGTTATTGCTGACATACGGCCCCAATTGCTGCAAAAAATGGTCGAAAATAGGGCCGCTCGGCGGGAAATCTATTCGGGCCAGCCAGGCGGCCACTTGCCCGAAATCATATTTAAACACTAATGGCATAAAATTATCCTTCCAATAAAGCCAAATTAATGGACGTTTAAACGATTTTCTTGTGTTTTATTTCAATTCGAAGTTCTATACCTCTAAAAAAAAAACAACCTTTATAAAACCATTTCTAAACAGAGACTATTTAACTTAAGCGTAGTACGCTCTAGCTGAAAACATTTTGGGTGCTCGAAATGTTCGATGTTTTGAAGTCCGGCCTTACAAACTTCAGTGTGACAACATAATACCAAAAATCACTAAAAAGTTGAGAGATTGTTGGTCTTATGCTGCTGTGGTCACACTGCTTTTCAGCTGTGCACAACAAACAAATAAATAACATTGAGCACAAAAATAAAGAGAAAATGGACAAAATGGACAGGATATGAGAAGTAGCAGCGACTAATACCCTAATTACTAATTTAAAAATTATTAATTATAAAAATCCCATCAAAATGTTTTTTTTTCGGTCAAATCAAACAATATTGACCTCTGTTGCACCTCTTCAATAAGTCTAATTCGCTCTTTGTGTTCCAAGATCTCAATTTGGCTGCTTGTTGGTTGCCATTGACAGGTAAAGGATTATACAGTGTTGGAAAACGCGCAAACAATTAACATGTGGGAGAGTGAGAGAAAATTCAGTGTCGGAAAACGTTCCAACTTGTCGAAAGCAACCCTGAAAAGCCCAAAACAACCGTGCAAAACACAAAACAAACATGAAAAAAGTTCATGTTGTATTAAAATTTCAAAATTCATTTTAAAAAAAGTAGAAGAGACCCCCTAAAAATTGTTTCACCTAAATTCATCATAAATTGCCCTATTTTTGTTATTATTATTTTTTTTTTTAAATTATCCGCGATGGGTAAACAATTACCCAAAATAATTTCGAGCATATTTGCAACCTTTTTTTTTATATGGAGTTTTGGCCTTGCAAACATATTTTCGGCTAGAGCGTACTATACTTTATACAAAATAACTGATTCTGAAGTGATGAAAAAAAAGAGCCAGTTCGCAAAAAAAAGTGCCATTGCGCTAACAGGAAAAGAGCCAGTTTTGGCGTAAGCAAAATATATTTGGAAAGGTCGTTTAAATTCCGTTTGAATGATGGAAAAATTGCAAATATTTTTGCAAGTACAGCCAAACTTCCCTAACTCGAATCACCATTATCCAGGAAAAAAGTTCGAGTTAGGGAGACTTCGAGTTAGGGAATTTTTTTTTTAGTGTTTTAAAAGAAACTACAAATGCTTTCAATCATAAATACATTTTAAATTTAAAATTTTTCTTGTTATTTTCAACAAAAATGATTCCAGTTTGTTCAAGACCTGTCAATATTCTCAAAAATTGGTTTCTTCGTTCCTTTGCTGTATCCAGAAGAAGTTCCCGATTCAAATGTCATCATAATTAATATTTCATTTTTTAATATAATAAAAAATGTTTTTGCTGACATACTTCCATTTTTCAACAACTTTAATTTATTTGGTCTAATTTCAAATTCCTTAACTAATAAGTTTGAATATTTCTTTAAACATTTTAATACACTGATGCGCTGACAAAGAAGTACTTTTCGAACATCTTTCCTATAGCAATTTCAGAAGCCTAAATAATTGTTGATGCAATATTCTTTAATATTGCATCACCATATGTTAATGTACATCAATATTACATATCCAAACGAGCCGGTAACAAAAGCATGTAACAGAAACGAAACAAAAATGTATACTTTTTTGGTGATTTCCCCGAAAAATTCGACTTACAGAAGTACGGGCCAATATTTTTGTTCGAGTTAAGGTTTTCGAGTTAGGGAAGTTCGAGTTACGGATGCAGAATTGTATGAAATTTGCTCAGTAAACGCTATTGCCACTCGATTTTGTTCGAGTTAGAGAAAATTCGAGTTAGGGAAGTTCGAGTTAGGGAAGTTCGACTGTATATCTTAAAATTTTTTGAAAATCCTAAAAATTACTATTTTACTATTTTTTTTGTAAAAAATCGAGGAAAAAAGTTTATAAATTGACTTTTTTTAAATTCAAAATTTTCAATGGGTACTTAATGGGTTAAGGAAAGTTTATCAGGCCTGTTCCGGTTTTCACTTTCGGGAAGATTTTGCGAAAATGAATTTCCCTTAGCTGTTCCGGTTTTCACTTTCGGCAAGGTTTTGCGAATTGAATTCACGTGACATTGAGCTAGTGAGTTTGAATTCGGAAGGGTTAAATCGACGATTTTGGCATGCTTAGCATGAAAAAAAAGTGAAAATAAAATATTTAATAAATACTTCAATGTTTTAGGAATATTACTACGTTATCAGATAAAAAAAATTATAATTTATTTGATTTTTAAATAATTATTATTTCATCATACCTCAAAATCGATAAGACTCTAACCTAACATTTTTGTCGGATTTGCTTGACCTGTTCCAGTTTCCGCAAGTATTTGTGAAAGTGAATGGGAAGTTTATTAGGGCTGCCCTTGTATGTGAAGAAATAAGTTAATATATTGGTACTTATCTTAAACAACAATTTAAGTATTTTAAGGTATTTCGAAAAGTTAAGAATTCAATTTCTTGTTTTTTAAATGCAAGTTTGGACAAAACAGTTTAAAATTTAATGCAAAAACCCAACTGATTATTTTTGTAAACAAACACTGTGCAACAATTGACAACTCTGCAAAAAGTCATTTCTCAACACTGAAATCAACCCGCACTTTCAAAAATACAAAAGTTATAACGAAAATAGGTTTTACCTTTGAAAAATGTTTCGACTTATGATTAAATAAATATTTGATGAATAAATTACACATTTTAACAGGCGAAAATTCTTTTGACGCAAATATCTGATTCGCTCAGAACATTTTCCAGCACTGTTCTGCAAAAAATTACTTAACACAATGTGGATGGGAAATTCGGAGGGTAATTCGTAGGAAATGTAAAGGAATTTTCAGGGAAATTCGGTCAAATCTTGCGGATTGAAATTCGCAAAAAACAAACGGAATTTAAACGACCTTTCCAAATATATATTTTTTCTGTGAAGGCTTAACTTACATGGCTGTTAAAGCAAAAATAAATGTGTGTTCGAATAAATGTTGGTCTGGGTGTACCTCAGTAAAAGAATTATATGTGACACATATATTTGTTGAATTAGAAATGCACAAGTGAAAGTTAAACAAGCGGATCAGTCGAGTGCACTCGACAGTAATATACCCTGGGCCCAGTTCCCGGCACGCCGCAGATGTGATGCCCATGCAATTCTCATACTTATCCTTAAATATCGACCTATCTTTTTGTGGCAGCTACATACATACATATATAATAAAATAAATGATTTAAACCAATTTAAAAAAAAAAAATAAAAATAATAAAAAAAAAAAAAAAGTCATTTACATCGACAGAACCGAGATTCGAACCTCGATCTCCCGTTCACGATCACGCCGCAACTTGGATTGAACATGACAAATTCGATTAACATTCTGGTAGAGTAAATGTAAAATGAATTAATTGACCATTAATTTTATTCTATTTATGGAATTGCCATTAAAATACCTCGGACAAAATTGTTAATATCTTCATTATTTATGGCCCAATCGTGATGAAAGTTGGTGATTAGCTTCTGGGCATGATCCTACACCCGTTGAAATAAAAAAAAAAATAAGAAAAAATTCAAAATTTAACTCGAAAACCCAAAATTAAAGGTGATGTCAGTTTTTGATTAATTACGCCCCCACAGTGGGCGTGGCACAATTTTAGCATAAGCTTGTCCTGCATGACATAATAGGGAGTCTTTATTCCAAATTTGGTGGTTCTAGCTTTTACCATCTCTGAGATCCTTTCGCTTATACGGACCGACGGACATGGCTATATCGACTCGGCTGTTGATGGAGATCCAGAAAATATATACTTTATGGGGTCGGAGATGCTTCCTTCTGCCTGTTACATACTTTTGAACAAACTTAATATACCCCCAGGGTATAAAAATTTGTGATATGCAATTTTATTGCTTATAGTAATAGAAAACTAAAACAAGAAAAAAAGGTTCATAATAGACGTTTACGCCGCCGCGCCACGCCGCCGCCGCCGCCGATTTTTGGTCTTTTTGACGCGCCGCCGCCGAATCACGCAAAAATCGGCGCGGTGGCGGCGGCGTCCGGCGTAATAGCTTTTAATACAATTTTATAAAACAAAAAAATTTTCAAATATTGTTTTTTTTAAATCATTTAATTTTTTTAAAAAATTTCAAATATAAAATCAAGTCAGGGAAAAACGACTGTGAATTGATTTTGAAAAACTTTTTTTTTTTTAAATTATAAAAAATTTTCAGTGGTTTTTTTTTTAATTTAAAAAGGAAAATTTTATTCAATAACTATATACGCCGCCGCCACCGACAAATTCGACGGCTTAGCCGCCGCCGCCGCCGCCGGTCCTCTCTGCCGGCTTAGCCGCCGCCGCCGGCTATTTCTGGCCTCTACGCCGCCGCCGAAGCTAACACAATCGGCGTAAACCTCTAGTTCATAAATCTTATTACAATACAGAAAAAACTTATTATGAATTTTTTCTTCATTATAAATAAATTTCATTAATTTCATTATAAATAATTATCATATTTTATTCTAATAAATGGTTTAATTAACTTAAATTTATTAAATTTAATATTATTTAGCTAGATTAATATTTAATAGACATTACATTTCATTATAATTGAACTTTGACGAAATGGCATGGTTTTGATGTGGGAGGTTTTAAGTGGTAGGGTCAATTTTGGCCAATTCTTGTTCTGTTGCCAAATTTGTTAACACTATACCGGATAGTTTATCCCACAGATCCTCAATTGAATTGGGGTCCGGATCCATTGCTGACTACTTTAAATTTGGTATATTTCTTCTTTAAAATACTCGGAAATCAGCTTTTTACAGTGTATTGGAGCATCATTCTGCTGAAAGGTCCAGCAATCGCCGAAAAAATTATCGTCGTCCTCATATATTTCGGAGTTCTTTCTGTTTAACATTAACACATTGGACTCTTTCTTTTATGGCAAAATGCGGATGTACCGTTAACGGCCAACCACCTTGATCACGCTTTTAACAGGTGCATCGCTCCAGTCGCATATCTCGCCTATATTTCTCACATCTGTCAGGACCGCCCAGATTAAACTTTTTTTCGTCAATAAAAATAATATTGCGCCATTCCTTTTCCCAGAATTGGTATCTGTATGCGGGCTCAATGCGCGGTCTAATTTGGCGAAGTAAAAGCTTAGGTTTAGGAATCAAGGAGTATGTTAAATAAATTTTTGAGCAATTCTACACCTTGTTACATTGTGCCCAATTGAGCCTTAATCTGTCCACAGCTCATTGAATCCACGGCTGCAAGTCGGTGGAAATGACGTTTGTATCGGGTGTCAATATCGTTTTTCCGTACACTGCGCGGTGTTATTCCACATCCATTTGGATTTTAAAGGAAATTACTTATTGCATTTTTATGACGGTTGAGTCTCCTAGCAATTTGAATATTTTTGAAACCGCTTTCAAGCATTCCAAGGATGTTTTAAAAATAAGTGTTAACTGTTATTTGCGAGCTCTGTTATTTTTTGATATTCGAAAATGTATGTATTATTAATTTATGAATAGTTTTCTACTTTATTCACAAACTATTTTTAGTAGTATTCCTAATTCTTTGTGAAATATAAAAAAAATATGCGATGATTAATTATGATGAAACATTTCCGCCTGTAACACGGATTACTAGTTTCCGGTTTATTTGGTCTTAATTAATTTAGTTAGACTTAAAAATCATATGAATGTTTTTAAATGGACAATAGAAAGAAGAAATCCATTTGAATGAAAATGGCAAAGTTTGCTTGTAAGTACTGCTCCAGATCATTGTAACGTAACGATCCTTTAGGCATCACCGGGCTCACTCGGTCAGATCAGTGAATTCGTTCAAGAAATTTATAAGTTGCAGCACAGCGAATAAATAAGAACACAGAGTTATTTGAGGTTTAATGGCTTTCTTTATTTATTGACGACTCTTAGACTCCAAATGTACAGTTTGTCAAGAAATTCTTTACAAACCCTTAAAAATGTAATATTTTGACTTTAAATAAGAAAATAATAGCTTATTATATATATTTGGAAAGGTCGTTTAAATTCCGATTGAAAGACACAAAACTTTCCTTAACCCATTACGTACCCTTCGAAAATTTCAAACTTATGTAAGTCAATTTTCAAAACCTTTTTCCTCGATTTTTCACAAAAAATATTTTGATGCAAAAAAATTCTTGAAACAATTCTAAGGGTAACTGCAAAAAAAAAATTTTCGAAAATATTTTTGCTAGTATTTTTTAAAATTTTTTGAAAATCCTAAAAATGACAATTTTTACCCATTTTTCCTCATTTTCATTCAAAAAGTGACTTTTTTGCAGTTTTCAAAAAATATACGTTAGTCTCTAGATACTCATGTAGAGGTTTTTTTATATAATAATATGCAAATAGTTTAAAATACTATTTTAATTAATCGAAATTAGCAATAAAAGTAGTCGAAATAATTACAATATTTAAGCTAATTCTTTTTATTTATTTTGTTTACATGAATAAAATATAACTTTACGTTTTATAAACAATACAAATAAAATTATAACAGTTAGGCTCAGTGATATCATAAACAACACTGATATATTTATATTAAATTCAGCTTCTTGTGCTGAATGCTTATAATTGAATAAAGCTAATTTGGCAATCTCAGTATTTAAATTAACAATTACGTTGTCTTGACTACCTGTGGAAAAGAATAATTTTTTCTTATTAATTATATAAATAATATATTTAAATACATTACCTTCCGTAGAGTCCAATTGTAGCTCTATCCTCTTGCTGTCATTATTTGTTGTTTTAGTTATCCATTCTATTTTTTCGCATCGTAATTTTTGGTTTTTTCGATCAATAATTACTTTTGAAAACATTTTCAAATTACTACTTGAGATCCTGACAGGTAATGGCTGCTTATTTAGGTCTTTAAATTCCGAAATTCTATTTAAATTATTTAATAAGATTGACTTATGAGAGTTCATTGCAAAATCTAAAATTGTTGTTAAAAGCCAGAAGCACGCTTTTTCCATATGGGAAGAATCTAAGCAATTAGAGTCACCATAGACAGCTATACGACCCTCTGTATGCTTATCACCTTCATCATATAGTAAAACTCTATTTTTTAAAACTGCATTATTGAGTGATGTATCAAGCAATTCAATATTACCAACAGCATTCAAAGAATCACGAAAAAATGAAGATTTTTTTATTGGATATCGAGATTTGCGAGTTGTTTGAAACAACCCCATAATAGGTAAAAATGGTTTGGATTCCATATTTATTGATTTCCCATTTGCCACAACCTTGTAAATATAAAAATGTATAAACAAACTTTAATAAATCTACAATCAGATATAGTTACCGATGCTCCTTGATCGTTTAAGTTGGTTCCAATCACAACATCATCAGTATTATTCGGAAATGTGATAAGCGTTGTACCACTTGCGTAATACATTGCATGATCTCCAAGCTTGAAATAACCTTCTCCAACAAAATCCCCAAGTGTTATACCAAACTGACCCAATAAGTCGTTTAATGCTGGAACGTTAGCTCCACCAGTATCTGGAATCCACCACTGTCTACTGTTCTCATCAAAAAATTTGATGTGTCTCATTACTGTTGTGTTGTACCAATCGGCAAATACAATTACACTCAGTCCTTCTTCATAAACATATTGTCCGAGTTTTGAAATCTCTTCATCGAAAAATTCATCTTCCGGGTCCACAATTAATAAAACTCCATAATCAAGAGGATTAAAGCACGTGTATGGTTCCCTTAAAACATCAATATAATAACCAGAGTTTCTTAGATGAATGTAAGCATCTCGAAAATTAGTATGGATATGGTCAGCTCTCCAATCCAAAGGATCCGTTTTTATTTTTAAATTGTCTCGTGGTATATAGCCAGGTGGATATCGCAAACTATGATATTGATCCCATAAAATCCGTTTATGCCGGGGAGGTCTTGGAGTGATTTTTATAGTAAGTGGCAAGAGTACTTCACTTTCATGGGTTTGATTTGAGCCAAATGGAAAGCTTTCTAGTAATAAAATTAAATATCCTTTAGCAATACCTTCGTAATTTTCTCCATCCTTATTAACAGCTGTAAATAAAAATAGATGTAAGGATAGATTATCTCATTTTTCCAATGCTTTAAAGTTTTTGTTATTCAATAAATTTGATATACAGAGGCATAAAAATGCTGCACGAGTGTTAATTAGGTAGTGCCAGCAGAAAATTTATGGCACCCATAACACAAAAAAAAACATTACACATTAAACTGTTTATCAGATAAACATTATCATTATAAATTAGATAATGGATAAATTATTTGCTGCAGCTAGCTGGAAAATAACAGTTACGGCTCATTTTATTGTAGTGGCTCTTTCCAAGCTTTTTGAACTTTTATTTTATCTTAAGTAATTATATCAAAGGCGTTAGAAAGTACCAATAAAATTAAAAGGAAAAAGTCGCGAAATACAGTTTATGAACTGGTTCCAATTCGGGTAAAAAGTAAATAAAAAGAAATGTAAATCAATCGTATTTTATCGTTAAATATATTTAATTTTAAGCAAAAATAGGTTTAGGTTATTACATTATTACATTTTTGTTGTAGTCGTGTCAAAGGAAACTTTAAGCACGACGGGATAAAATTGAGCTATTTTTGCTCTTATTTGGTGGAAGATAATTTCGTCCCGCCACGATATAAAGAATTTAGAGACAGTATCATCTCACTATCGCTCAGATAAAAAAAGGCTGTAGTGCAATGTTAAAGTAGGACTAACTTCAAAAATGTATAAGGGTCCAGTCTTACCAATGTATACTGACATCCATCCAGTCCAGGGCCAAATCGTGGTGGAAAATGTGGTTGATATATTGAGGTAATGGCCGTAACTCCCTGTATCTGGAATCCATTTCGGATGACCAACAACCTTTCCAGTAACTGATATGCCATTCAGAATTGTAACATTTACAATTGTGGCTACGCTTCCGTAGAACAAGGGCTGACTACTGTACGGCCACATGTAATTTGTTGTAAAATCCAGCGAAGATGGTATCAGACTTATTTTAGGCTTGTAGCGTAACAGAAGCTGCATGCTCTTTAACAAGTTCAGTTTTCCTTGTCCTTGCTCGAATATGTTGTAGTTCGGCAATTTTTCAGCTCCTTCGATTAAAACTTGCTTTAATGATGATGGATTGACCATGTTAATTTTATGCGAAGCACCGCTTCTCAATAAAGCTGCCACTCCTGCAACAACAGGTGATGAAACTGAAGTTCCTGACAGGCGTCTGCAACCTGTATGCACGTCACTTCCTTCCACTTGACTGCCATAAGTGACAATGTCCAATCCGGCTCTTCCATAACCCAATGGAAGTTCCCAAGTTGTCATACCCCTGGAACTAAATCTGGCAATTTTATCATCAAAATTAATACTACCTACACCGATCACATCACTTTGATCACCGGGATTGTTAAGAGTTCCATATATTGGACCATCATTCCCTGCGGCCGATACCATTATAATATTATTGGCTGATAGTTCTAAGACCTTATCAACGAACGGTAAATCCATGAAATCTGGGCCGCCGATACTTAAATTGATTATATTTACTTTTTTGTAAATAGCATAATTGAACGCATCGAGAAACCATGAAGTATACGAAACCTGTATTGCGGACGTATTAAATAACATTGCACTCAATAATTATGTAATTGTCTTTTAGAGCATCACCTGGGAGTTTGTAAAAACTTTGTATATGTGCAACTCGGCGTCAGGAGCCAATCCCAGGCATTCTTTCGACGAAGCTATCACTCCTGCAACAAAAGTCCCATGACTAACTCCATCATCCAACGACTTCTCGTTTGTCCAATTAGATCGCTCTTTGACATTCCGAAAATGAGGATGATTCTGTGTCAAACCAGTATCAAAAATAGCAACTTTAACACCTTTTCCCGTAATGCCAAGTTTCCAAAGAACGTCTGCGTGTAAAGATCCTGAGACATGATGAGAATTCACAGTATTTGCTTGCTTTTTTCGAGCAACCCCTTGCGGCTGACGAATGTTATAATTAAACGAGTTGTTGCCAGATGCCAAAAATCGTTGAACACTGCGTTGGGGGACCACTGCCTTAACAGCAGGATGAGCTTTGACTGTGTTGAGGGTATGTTTAATTACGGTGTGATTAGCATTCAAGATATGCAAAGTATCAAAATCACTAGGATATCGACTAGCTAAATTATTGCGAGGCACAATTGTCCAGATCACCTAAAAGAAAATTATGTTAGGTTTGTAATATTTTTACATGTTTGGCGCACTTCATACATACATTTAGCGTGTTGAGCCTTTTTTGAATAAAAGATTCTCTAACTTTGGCGTAGTACTTCGAACGAAATTTTACAATAAACTCATTGGGAACGGTGTTTACCACAAAGCCAGCATTCTCAGAGGACGATGGCTCTTTTGGAAATAGTGTGCAATCAGTAAGTGAAAGGGCAATTGTGCTAATGAAAAATAAAGTTTGTAATGCACTCATTTAACGAAATAATATATATATTAAAATAAAAACAAAACATTTATGTCAATCCTAAAACAAATTTCACATTAGTAACAATGGAATGAAACAAATGTTTTATTATTGGTATCGTTACAATAATATTCGATTAACTTTATATTTGGTTCAAATTATCGATAATAAATGAGCTGTTGTATAAAAAAACTGATAGCCTGATTTTACAAAACATTCATGAATTGTTGAAATTGTAAAGCCACATTGTTGTCCCCTTTATTTAACACATTATTTAACACATTATGGTATGGACTGAAGAAAAAGTGCTCTTCTAGTCCTGAACTTCATTTAAAAATTGGTTGCAGAAGGCAAATAGCGTTACCAGACAAGGAAAAATTCATAAATGGGATTCCCTGAGTGTTGTTAGTTAAAGGTATGAAGTCGAAAAACAGGCATTGAAGAAGCCTCAACTCAATACACAAAAACGGTGGCGTAAAGAGAAGAAGAAGAAATTGACAATTATGTCTGCTTGTCGATATGGTTATTACCACACAAACTTAGTTGCCAGATAAGAACGTGGCTTTGTCCAGCACGGTTGATTGTGCTAGAAGAACGTCGTTGTTCTAGACATGGAGTAGAGGAATGTCCGGCACACAAGTGAGAACGAAGAAGATTATTTTATGGTGAGCAATATTCTTTTTGAAACCATCGATTGTCGTCGATGATTTTCGATAATGTGTTAATTTAAACAAAAATTACAAGTTCTTCAATAAAAATGCAACAAAAATGTTATATTGTTATTAATTTCATTTAAATTTAAGGAAAACAAGAATATTTTTCATTATATGCATTGAAAAATTAAAAGTAAAAACACATTTCACCTGCTAGGTGCGTCGTTAAGCTTAAATTAACTTAACTTTCATAAACTTTATTTCTGTGACAGCACAGTACGCTCTAGCTGAAAACATTTTGAGCGCTCAAAATGTTCGATGTGACAGCATAACACCAAAAATCACTAAAAAGTTGAGAGATTGTTGGTGTTATGCTGCTGTGGTCGCACTGTTGCGTCAGCTGTGCACAACAAACAAATAAAATACATTATGTTCAAAGATCTCAATTCGGCTTATATTGTTGTTTGTTGGTCGCCATTTCTGTTCAAAAAGATTTCGACTAGTCAAAACACTGCTACCAAACAGTGCTGTTAAACGCCCGAACAATTTCTGAGCTGCCCATATTTAGGTACAGCGTACATGGGCTTAGAAATAGCCTTACAATAGCCTTACATCCCTTTTTTTTTATATGGAGTTGATACCTTTCAAACATGATTTTCATCTAGAGCGTACTATGCTGTAGTAGAGAAATGTCTGGCACACAAGTGAGAACTAAGAAGAGTATTTGAATTTGCTCAATAACGACGACCATATTTGTAGATTATAATCAAGAACGAGAACTTAGAGAGATTAGTTAGAATAAATTAGTATTTTTTCAATAGTATAAATGGAGAATCTACGTAAGAAGTTCTTTCCGCTCGCCGACAGCTAAATATTGGGCACTTTCCGCCTCTAACATCTTTTTAAGTTTCCGAACAAAGTTTTGGGATAAAGTCAACGACTAGAATATTACAGAAGAGTCATGCTGATGTTCTTCATGACAAAAGATCAGGTCTAGATTATGACGCTTCTTTGGCGTTGAGCGAATTTGGCTGGAGCACACTCACGACGCTCATTACACACTTTTACGGAGTCTGCGACGAGACCGACGCACAGTGTAAGATTTTGCCAATCTAGGGGGACTTAATTCAATAGCAGTCGTAATTTTAAAGCTATCGACTTGAAATTTGGAGTGAATGCTTGAATACCCCCAAAGAAATTTTTGGACTAAAAGTTAAAGTGGGCGTGGCACTTTAAAGGGCGTAAAATACGGAAAAATCATAAATTTTTCATTTTTGTAGCACACAAACCGCAATAAAAAAAAACAAAATTTTGTATCAAAAAAGTATCAGGTTAGAATTTTTTGTTTTAATTTTAGTCAATTAAAAAATATTTTTTAAAAATTAAAAATTAAAAAAAAAAATTTTTTTTTTCAAATTGATTATTTTTGTTATATGCTCATGCTTTTGCTTGTAACTTCAAAATTATTGGCCGAGTAAATTAAAAAATGGTTTTGTTTTAAAGATAATATATTTGAGAAAAAATAAAATATAATATATTGAGAGAAAAAATATGTTTTCATATTTTTCACAATTTTTAAATTTAAAAAATAAACAACATAAAGTTGATAAAATGGCTGGGCGAAATTATTTTTTGCTAATTTATTCAAAATCTGAACTTAAATCTTAACTTTCTTCACTAGATTGACCATAAGATAAAAAATGGACGGTTTGAGGTTCAAGGCGGGACATCAATCTTATAAT
>JBAMBL010003036.1:0-389571 GCA_037043405.1 Drosophila subquinaria
AGTTTTCAATGATTTCGGTTTAGTTTGAATTTCATTTAATAAAAAAAAGTTTATTTCTCAATTGATTTATAATTTGTTTAAGTTTTGAGACAAACTAAAATGTTAAATAAAAAAATTACCAATTTTTCACAAGCTTGAAAATATAATTTAATTGTATTTTTAATTACCTACACGAGCAGTTTAAGTTATTTATCAATTTCAGGCCAAGCGAAAAAGACTACGTAGCTATTTTGCGTTCTAACATACTTATATTCTATGTTACGTTTTTTAAATGTTATTTAAGTATGTGGCATTAGGCGAAAGACATTTATTGAACATACTTTTATATTTCTTATGAGCAACGCATGACTTTCGACGTTCAAGAAGAACTTCAAATCGTTAATTGGTGTTGACTTGGAATTATAGTTGTCCGTTTAAGCCTTCTATAGATTCACTTATGTTTGTATAAGCGCATTCAACTTGTTATACTAAACTGTATATTTGTATTTATGTATGTATGTATGAATGCATTTAAGTATCTAGCTTGGGCTTTAGGTTTTTTGAGGTAGTTGCCAAAAAAAGTTACAAATTGGATAATGTTTGAGCATGAAACCTAAGTGAGTCAGGGAGCATGAAACCTAAGAATTCCATAACGTTTTTTATCAGTGCGTTGCACTGATGGGATGCATATACATATATCAAAACCGCACGCAGATTGGGCGCTACGTTTTGTTGAGTTTTGTTGTGCTTCAATCTCATAAATTCTATTGGCAGCATCACGCGAGAAACTTTTACCTGATTTGCGCAGACTTCAGTCCTCAGTCTTCAGTCTTCAGAAAGACTAACTAAGGCAGATAACGCTAACACATTCGGCATACCCACTTCAGCGGCTATGCGAAATGATTTTTGTGGGCGATGACTTTTGCTCAGCCTCTTTGCTGTGCTTTTGTTTTGGTTCTTGTTTTGATCTTTGGCCCTTGCCCCGTCATTTTACCCTATATTTTTGAGCAGGGATCAAAAAGTTCTTGGAATGCCGATAAACCATATAATTTTACTAATTGAATGGGGGTGGATAAACGTAGACTGTGTAACCTCCAGACGGACAAATAAAATCGTAGTCTGAATTTGAACTTGAATATACCTAAATATTAAGGTATTTGAATTCTTCAAAATGTTGCCTTTGCAATGAATGCTCGAATTATAGAAATAGATATAGGACTTCATCTATTCAAATATATTAACAATCATAAGGTTTGACAAAAGGTGTTTTTTAAATGAACGCGTTGCATATTAAAGTGTATCCATATAAAACTTAAGGTATATGCGCATCTCATACAGTCCAGCAATATAAATAGCACAGTTTTGGCACTGCTTAATGTTGTAAAATTGGACTACATTTCTTACAGCAATTTAGTCATATTAGTGTTTAATATACACATAAGCTCTATCTAATATATTTACATATATTTTAAAATTTGACTTTATTATCCTTTATAATCTCTTCAATAGTTTTCAAACCTCTTAACTAGACGACGGACCTAAGTTAAATTTCGTATAGAAGAACTTCAATAGAATGAACATATAGATTCTACATTGGAATAAATTCTCTTTTTCTGTATATTTGTCCATTTGCTTAAAACATTGACTTCCAAAATGGACCGTTTGTATTCTAACGATTACAATAATCAATAAAGTAGGATTGTAAATTTCTTAAAACAATCTAGGTGGAAATCTTGCCACGTTCGCGATGTCGCGTTACAAATCGCTAATAAAACTTGTAAAATAAATAAAATGAAAGTAACATATCAAAATTATTTCTGAAATGAAAAACTACATTATTTTATTGCGGTGTAAGATTATTTTCTTTAAAATTACTCGCCACCTTTTACTGACTTTCGCAATTTTAAAGATGAAGTCAAAAGCGACTTCCATTTTTTGTCGCGTTTGCGATGCATTGTTTTCTATAAATAATTCGAAAACGACAAGTCCTCAAATCTTGTCTTTTATAACAAAAATAGTGTTGATAAAATACATTAAGTATTGATAAAGTATAGATTCACATAATTTTACATTTGACTAATAAGGATATAACCCGCTAACGCTCACTCGACATTTAAATAAAAAAAATGAGTCTATATAAATATTTTCTGGCCATTGCGTCAATCAGTACATTAAATTATCACCAAACTTTTTTCTCAAGATTAATTATAAGATTATTCATTTATGACCCATATTTATTTTTTCAATACTTTTACTTACTCTAGCTCTCTCACTCTACCCCCCAGCCTTTTTCGCGTTTCTGTAATTTTCGCAATCAAGGTTGGATTATTCATACAGACTTTGGGACAGTTTTAAATGAAAAATTATATATAATTTAATTAAACTGTTAATTTAAAATTGTAGTTCCAAAATGTATTTTATAGATTATTTAGCTTTTGTCGACTGGCGATAAATTAATAAACTCTTTAAATTAATCATAAAAGACCTTCATCGGAAGTTGGTATAATGCATGATAACTCTTTGAGTTATTGGGAATAAAGTGCATAGAAAGAAGCGCCGGAGTTTGTATTGAAAAGAGTATTTAATGTATCTTTTGAAAAGTGTGAGAGGACTTTAAAAAATGTTTAAAATGCTAAAAGCTCGCCCTTTGTGGGATTCAAAATTAAAAGCTTAAGTGCGCTCCATTATTATAAATTGAGCTTTAGCTGAGCTGCTAAAACGTATGGTAATCAATCTGCTCAAATCGCAGACGTGGTTCACTTGAAGTAGTGTGGTATGGTAATTACCCTGACTGCTTGCGTGCACGAAATTCTTGTGTCAATCAGAGATCACACAGCCCCAATGCATTGGCTTTAGTGGTTCAATATTGGGATTTCAGTATTTTGTACAACCGTACTGGCTGACAGATAATTGGTCGGTGTGTAGGATGCCTAGGACCTTATCCTTATCCGAGGGTTGGGTCTCACGCATCAATTGCTAGTTGACACAGATAGATTATATATGTATTCCGATAATACGAGTACTTACAAACCGAATGCCGAATCGACATCTCGCTTTACATACGAGTACAAGTATTATACACATGATAAACAAAGGATGGGCTGATTCCGATCTTACCATCATGAATTTTTGATCCTCGAATTGATGGTCATTGGTCCGGTGTAAGATATGCATTTTTGATTGGTTTGATTGGTTTGATTGGAGTTGCTAGAGTTGTGGTTACATATAGTACGAGTAGGTTCGGTGAAAAGTGATTCCTAGATCGATTGGCGTTGAATGTTTCACTGTCATCAATTGTAGCACTTTGATTAGATGCAGAGCAGGTACAAATGCTTAGTAGATAGATATATTTTGGCACTGAGTAAGGCAACTATAAGTCATCGGAGTTCATATTTACATACATTTATGCAATTGTATATTAGTATTAAGTGCTTCTTTGAGCATCGATGTACGCATGTAATTATGTATGCACGCTGTCAGAATTTCGTATCACTAGTCCGAAGTGAAAGTGACGGCAATTACAGGTGCACTGATTTTAAGTGTGTGGAACTTGATGCCTGGATACGTGTGTATAATCACAAAACCTAATGTTATTCGAGCTGTTTGCAATCACAAAATATTTCGAACACACTGCACACAGCATACCCGTAAAATTCAGTTGGTTTCACGAAAGTCCCGCAAATAAACTCTGCCTTTGCGCAGCCACTGACGGTAGTTCTCGACTGAACTAAATTTTCTGGTTGGACGTAAAAACCTTCAGGGGATGTATTGCGATGCTGCCGATGCTGCTGCTGTTTGAATACAGATGTGTGCACCCATACACGGACACGCTGTTCACATGCATGCAAGCATACATATACAAGCATCTAAATACATGCATACAAACGTGAAGACCGTTCGTCGCTTTGTGTTCGCAGCACACACACATACACACACACACACATTGACATTAAGGCACTGACCCTCCCCGAAGCAGGTTTCAAAAGCGCGACTCTATTCAGTCTCTCTCTCTCTCTCTCTCTCTCTGTCTTACTATCTCTCTCCCTCTATTTTTCTCTTCTTTAAGAGATAAGCCTAAGAGCGCGTTGATTCAAATGCAAAGAGTAACAAACACGCTGCAAACGGTTTGAGAGTCGAACCACTTTGAGCTGATTCGCCTTGGGTTGTATTCCCTTTTGAATCAGATTGCCGTTCTTTCATGATCATTTTTTTAGCTTGAATCTTAGCAGATATTTTTCATCTAAGTGTATATTGTGTAATTTATAAGTATTGTAAATAATGAAATCTAATTGTTGCAAAGTGGGGTATAGGCGGAAGATATATTCGTAAGGCGAACCAACTCTCTATACGTTAACGTTATCGTTGTAAACGAGAATTACACGAACCTCTGAAGAGTAATACGGTCGAAAGCCGAACCGCTGTAGGACTTGAGTACGAGTATAAATTAAGATACTTTTTAAGAGTACGAAGAGCTAGAGGAATGGAGCACATGCATAAGAGAGAAGAGAGCGCCAGGCGAAGTGAGCTGTGGCCACCAATACCACTTTGGCTATGTATGTATGCATGTGCTCGTGACTGTGCGCTGGTACTCGTGCTCAAGCTAAAACGCGCAACAGCATCAACTACAGCCATAGCCATTTATATTTTCGGAAACCACGCCCCTCAAGCTGACTACTAGACAATGGGCCGAACCCAGAGGCTGCGTCAGCGGCATCGCTATTGCGTCGGCAGCACAGCCTCTCCATATGTGTAGATACATAGATACTATATATGTGGTTATGTACATACAAGCATACACATATGTGCGTATGTGTATTAATGTATGCATGTAGGAATGTGTTATATAAGTGCTTGAGTATATAAGCGCGGTGGTTGCAAAATGCATGCCCACACCAAACATATAGTACATGCATACATACATACATATTCGTATGTATGTAGATAAATATGGAAAGCTGGGGTTGCCAACACACTTCGCCTCAGGGGTGTAACTTATGCTACTGGGAAAAACTCGGCATTGGACGCTTGGCAATGTGTTTTGCCAGTGGTGGTGAGTGCCCTACCAATTTCGCTCTGGGGTTTTATTTTACACAGCATCGCTGAGTGATTATAACAAAAATAATGTGCGTACCTACAAAACATACATACTTAAGTAAATACATGGATATGTGATTGTATAAAAACAGAAAAATTCAACACTTTTTTTATTATATACATATGTATGTATGAATAAATAAATTAGTACATGTGCATACAAATATTTTGGTGAATTTGCAGCTTAGATGGATTGAAATTAAAACTGGGTCACTGTATATCGAAAACATTGATTTGAAATTCAGTTGTTACATACAACAATATATGAAATAGAGTGCATTCTTATATAAATAGTTTACTTCAGTCGCATTGGTTTGCAAATTACTGAAATTATATAATCTTAAATTCGTCATTTCATTAAATTGTGTATTCATTGTCACTATTAAAAAAAAGTTCATATTCTAAATATTTAAATTTATCGAACGGAAATTTGAATAAAATCAATCAAATCGTTTTCTGTAAAAATAGATAACATTGATTGAACAATATTTAAGAATTATGGTTTTACGTATTGTACTAAATTTTAATTGATGCCAATATTAGTTTATTTGTACATTACTGCAGTTTGTTTACACTCGCGCAGTCGGATATTAAACTTCTTCATATCAAGATAATTTGGACTCATTTGATTTCGGGAAGAAATCTTCGATCTGTTTTGATGTTCACACACCACTGCAGTGGAATGATTATACGGGTCGGGTCGACTTGAGGCTTGCGTGCATGTGATTTCTGCCTGTTGTTGTCTGTTTGTGTTGCAGTTACGCGCATTTGTGCCGCAGCGCGAGCAGATAAAGAAGCATTTACTACAATCACTACCACGAACGAACGAACGAACGAACAGCGAACAGCGAACGACAGCAGCCACAACAGCAGTCATGAACATCCTGCGGCGTTCACGAGTTGGACCTGGGGCCATTGCATTTTGGCCCCATCCTAAATTAGGTGCTCAGGCTCGCTAGACGGAGCTGCCAGTTCCAGTCCGCACACTGGTGCAAATATCAATTGAATCTGCCATTTTCAAGTTGCATCTGTCCAGCATGAGACCATTAGGCCATCAACCCACCCGACACCAGCTTTGGTATACACATGCATATGTATTAGACGTTTACGCCGCCGCGCCACGCCGCCGCCGCCGCCGATTTTTGGTCTTTTTGACGCGCCGCCGCCAACTCACGGAAATATCGGCGCGGCGGCGGCGGCGGCGGCGTCCGGCGTCATAGCTTTTAATACAATTTTAAAAAGCAAAAATCAAAAAAATTTTGAAATATTTTTTTTTTAATCATTTAATTTTTTTTTTAAATTTCAAATGTAAAATCAAATCTATGAAAATGACTGTAAAGGGATTTTGAAAAACTTTTTTTTTTTTTAATAATTTGTAAAAAATTTTCACTGGCTTTTTTTATAATTTAAAAGGGAAAATTTTATTTGATTACTGCATACGCCGCCGCCGCCGACAAATTCGACGGCGGCTTGGCCGCCGCCGCCGCCGGTCCTCTCTGCCGGCTAAGCCGCCGCCGCCGGTTATTTCTGGCCTCTCCGCCGCCGCCGAAGCTAACACAATCGGCGTAAACCTCTAATATGTATGTGCTTACAAACATCTACTATTATAATCCCACATACAGTACATAGGCCTGGCATGCCAATGACCGTGTACCAGTGTGCCGGGCATTGCAATTTATGCGGTACGGCAGCAAAGAGTGAAAATCAATATTGTTTCGCAAAGCAAGCAGGGCATCTGTATCGCGTATCCGAATCGTAACAAAAAATGGCGGCTTGATCATCGATCGTTCGCCTGCCGCGGCCACAAATGAGCAGCCGCAATCATAAATCGTGCCGTTGCAATGAAGCCGCCTAAGTGGAGGAGGGTCGAACACGGCCTGGCAGCGCCGCAATTGGATAATGCACCTGAGCACCCGTTTCGAGTCTCGTCATTTACTGCTCCTCTGTAGGAGAGTTACACGAAATACCAAGACAGGCACACAAACTTTTACTCGAGTATTCATAAATCTGTGAATGTATGGATATATGTACATATATATGTATTCATATCGAGTATTAATACGTTCAAGTACATACATACATACACGCTAGTATGTACAAGCAATTGTCGGTATGTATCACAGATGCAATTCCGTGTTGAGCCTCACGATTTTTTCAATTGGTGTTTTCGATACCTTTATTAACTTTAGAAATGGCTAACTTTATATTCAGCCAAATTAGTTTGCGTGTATAGGTGAATTAAGTACGCAAAATTATCACCAAAGATTCCTTTGGCAGTTAAATGTTATACTGGTATCGGCTAAAGTCTACTTAGTATATGGGCATTTCCACAGAAAGGTCCACCGCGGCCAAAAACGTAAAATTGATCAAAAATTCACAACTTTTGAAATTTTCTTCCAGAAATGTATTTAAGTTATTTACTTAAGCAATATACGCTAGAAGAAATTCAATAGGATGAACATATAGAATTTACATTGGAACAAATTCACTTTTTCCATATTTATGTCAATTTTCTTAAAAATTAACTTCCAAAATGGACCGTTTGTATTTTAACGATTACACTAAGTAAGACATTAAATTTGTAACATTAACCATTTTAGTTCAAAGAAATATTTTGAAAGTTTATTTTAAATAATTTTTTCGGGCTGTTTTGGATATATAATTTAAAAATAGAGAGACAGAAAGAACATAAAAATAGTGATGGTAAAAAATGTCCCGTGTGCGATGTCCCGTGCGAATTTACGTCAAATTGAATTTAAAAAAAAAGTGTAAGTCATTTTTGAAAAAAATCATAGCCATTTTTAAGAGGCATCAGTGCACAAGAGTTTAAAATTAGTTGCATTAAAATATTGCCTCTGGATTCGCTGTAATTGGCGTTTGAATTGGTTGACATCACAAGTCACTTCCATTTCGTGTCCCGTGTTTTCTATTATCTTATAAATGAAAAATTACCTAAAATTAATCTGTGCACCAATGAAAGAGCTAATCAAATGCTATATGTTAAGCCCCTCATCAGAAAAAAACCGTTTCCTTTTTACCGTTTTTTTACTTTGAATGTGTACGAATGTTCCGTGCGCGAGTTTGGAAATGCCCATATATAAAAATCCAGCTGAATGGAATAATAAGCACTTCACTTTTTGATGATTTGTTAATTTGCACACTGTAGTCATAATAATGAAAAAAAAAAACTTGGGATTTTAAGTTTCTTTTAAATAATCTGCACAATTATTTTTAAACAGAACTAAACAGTTGTACACTTAAAAAAAAATTAAAAATCAGCTTTTCATATCCCTCAAAAGTGTAAAATAAAATGCGTTCTTTATCTCCGACCATGGGAATTTCCCCAGAAATAACAACTATGGCTTAATACTTAAAAACAATCAATAACTCACATCTTAGGTAAAATTTTTTATTCATGTTACCTAATTAGGCGATTTGCTCATAAATATATTTATCATGATGAGCATTCCAGTTCACAAATGTTTTTCTAAAACTCTACCTTTGTTTCCGAAACAAATATTTTCTTTTAAAATGGGGAGACTGTGTCAATTTCTAGAGTGTAGCGTAATTACAACCCTTTTTCTAGTGTCTTCTGATCATAAAATTTGGATATTTTCATTTTGTTTACCAAATACGGTTCAACCTTTATCTACTCATATAAAGAAAAAAATTTCAAAAAATTTTACTTTAATGTTGATTTTTTGCCATATTTTATCGATTATGTATTACTGTTTCTTCCTAAAATTGTTCATTTCTGGGATGTAATAATATTCAAATGGTTCATCTGAGATCTATTTTCTATATTTAACAAATGGCTGCGCCAATTCCAATGCGAATGTAATAAAATTATTGTACTTTTTTTACTCTTTTTATTAGGTCCATGTAAGCCCAGGCGTGCGACTATACACACGTGATTCTGTGATCATTATTTTAACAATCCCCACAAAGATTAGGTGCCACGTGGCACTTATTGACTTTTTATATAACATACGATTGTTGTCATAGGGTCGCAAAATAGCGTAGTGACTTTTGAGAACACACTCTGATCGGTGTTCTGTCAGATTGGATGGGATATATCTCAAGAAGTAATAGATTTTTTCATAATAAGGATTGGTTTTATACCTCACCGATTTAAGCCAAATTTGAGCTGATAAGTTTGGTGTATATAACTAAAAGCAAAAAGAAAAATTTTCACCCAAATCCACCTATACAAAATCGCTGCCATATCAATAGTCAGGAATATTCCAATTCATGGTGAGGCGATATTCATCTTAAAATCTAAAAAATCTTTGAAAACTAGTATGAATCAAGAAAAATTTACAAAATATATGTAGTTTAAGAGTAGAGATTGTGCTTAAAAATAAAACGTTTACCCATCGCCACGCCCCGTATTGACCAAAATAAGATGTTGTAACAAACTCCGGAACATACGAATATTTATCTGATAAATTTGTGCGTCGTTGTGAAACTGCCCATATACATATAAGTATTATCTTAATCAGTATCAACGGCCAAGTAAACTTAATGCTGTCCACCCGTTTTGATAAACTAGAGATGGTCCCAGGCCTCCCTTTTGAGATCAAATTTATTTTAAAATTGATTTTTTAAGCTATTTTTTCTGCGTTAAAGGATTCTTTTTAAAAAAAAAAGCCGTGGAAGGAAAACGCGTAAAGATTTCGTATTTTGTGTTGTATTGTATTTAGAAGGGCAATTTTTTGAGAAAAATACAAAATTAAAAAAAGTGAATTTATGGTGCAGTTAAGAAGTTGTCGGTCTCCAAAAAAAAAGGTATGTCCAATGCTCAGACGATTGCTAGAGATACTGCAATCGTGAAAAGAACGGGGAACTAGTTAGCATAAATGCCCCTCTACAAAACAAATATAGTAAAAAAAATTGTTTCGGCGTTGATCAAGGTACACACGAAATTATTCCAAAATTGAATAACATAGTTTCGATAAAAACGCGTATAAAGTTAAACATTGCTTAACAAGAATGACTTTATCTCCAAAACTATTTCGAATTTGGAAAAATATATTTTTGTGCAAAAAAAAGGAAAAAAAATTTCTAAACTAGAAGACTTCGTTAATTTTTCTCTCAAATTGAAAATATTTGCCGGTCTATCGCGCTTTTTGATGGGGCTGTCACGGCATGAAAAAAGCCCGTGCTGATGCTTAGTGTCAAGGCGCGTTGCATTTTAGAAGTGAGCCACGAAGCTCAAAGTGACTGTCCCCATATCTAAATATATAAAACTCTTTGAACTTATTGTGCAGCCCGAACGGTAAGACCTAGGAGGCTGAAACTGTCACACAACATAGATCAGACAAATTCATCGTGAAATAAGACGGCGTTTGACTTTGTTTCTTAAGATATCTCAACGAAACTCAAAGATTGTTTTTTTGAGACTGTCTAATAAGTTCTATTCAAATTTGTCGAAATTGGAGGTGTCCGGAATTCAGAATATAAAATATATCCAACAAAAGACCAAATTATCGAGATTACCCTTTTTTTTATTTATTTTTTAAAATAAGATTTTTCTGAAATACTGTAGGTACGTTTTGAGATAAACTTAATATAATATAAACCAAAATATACTAGTTTCTAGCATAAAACATTCTCATATTTATTTTTATTTCAATCTTGAAACTAACTATATTAAGTATATCAAAATAACAATAATTAAATAATAGAATATTGATGTTGTTTGTTAGTTACAGACAACAACATACAAGAAACTTGCATAAATGCAAGGAGCAATGCTCGAAATTCAGCTGTTTCAAGAGATGCTAGTTTTATGTCACCTTTGTGCGGCTAGAATCAGTTAAGCTTTCTTAGGCGCAAGAATGACAAACATAACTTGAATAAATCCTAAAATGAACTTGTTTCCAATTCTAAATATTCCTATTTTTAAGTTCAATTCAATCTTGAAACATACTACTTTGCTTAAGAACCCAGAAATCTAAATTTTGAAACGAATTGTATAGTATAAAAAACTATGTTCTTTCTGGAGGTATTTTAACCTAGTTAATCACAGATTTTATATGTATTTGGCACGGTCATATATGTAATTATATTTTGACTAAGTTTGGCTAAAATCTGACTATTATGTCATATAGCTGTTATAGGAACTCTCAGTCGGACATACTTTATTTTTATATGGCACAATTATCGAGTGTAGTTGTAGGTTAGGAGGTGTAGTCCAAACAGGAGAGAATAAAGAATAACAGTTCTGCAAACATTTTAAAATTATATACATTTTCTAAAATAAATCTAATGTGATTTCTATAGTATGAAAACTAAAGTAAGTCCGATCCGATCCGATAGCTAAAAATGTTTCCCCCTGTGCGGAATTTATGCATTTAACCTACTTATGGGCTAATCCTGAGTTGCCGACGCACAGTGTAAGATTTTGCCAATCTAGGGGGACTTAATTCAATAGCAGTCGTAGTTTTAAAGCTATCGACTTATAATTTGGAGTGAATATTCGAATACCCCCAAAGAAATTTTTGGACTAAAAGTTAAAGTAGGCGTGGCACTTTAAAGGGCGTAAAGTTCGGAAAAATCATAAATTTTTCATATTTTTAGCACACAAACCGCAATAAAAAAAAAAACAAATTTTTTTTATCAAAAAAGTATTAGGTTAGTATTTTTTGTTTTAATTTTAGCGAATAAAAAAATATTTTTTCAAAATTAAAAATTTAAAAAAAAATTTTTTTTTTTTTGAAATTGATTACTTTTCTTATATGCTTATGCTTTTGCTTGTAACTTCAAAACTATTGGCCAAATAAATTAAAAAATGATTTTATTTTAAAGATAATATATTTATTTAGAGAAAATATGAATTTTCATATTTTTCACAATTTTTTAAATTAAAAAATAAACAACATAAAGTTGTTAAAAGGGCTGGGCGAAATTATTTTTTGCAAATTTTTTCAAAATTTGATCTTAAATCTTAACTTTCTTCACTAGATTGACTATAAGATAAAAAATTTAAGGTTTGAGATTCAAGGCGGGACATCCATCTTATAATCAACACCTTTTATTGTGCCCTGAAGCCAACTTGCATAATTGGTCATAAATCTGGATATATCTCTCCTAGATTCACTCTACCTAGACTCAAATTCATGGCACATATTTGATAAGTGCATTTTTAACTTATTATTATCAATATCATTGCAAAAAATCATCGCTGCGTGCTCTAAGAGTGAGTTAAGCCTAACGGCTCTTACTGTACTTGACCAAACCTAGAAAAATTCTGCGCGTGTTATTTTACTCATTGCTAAATTAAAGTGCTCAGGGCAAAATATGGGCAAAATGTTATTCCTGATCCTGATTCAGAATGATTTTCTTCAAAAGATGTATGTTCTGGATGATTAGAATACGATAGAGTACAGTTATTTTTTTCCATCAAAAATAAAATTTTGTAAACAATTTACTTACTTTTTGGCACTTATTTCCAACAAATAATAAAAATTTTCTAGTCCACTTATAAAGTACCTTTTTCTCGCTAAAAATCAATAATGATCCAAAAACTATAGGAAAAATAAATTTGACTGCTCACAGTGACCACACAATCCAATTGAAAGACTAAACTCTGTCAACTGTAGCTCGTTATTCGATGCAGTTTTGCATGCATTTTAAATTCACCGGTTTAAGAACCGTTACTTTCTGAACAAAAATTTTTTGTTTTTGAACATTTCTAAATTGGCTTCTAAAAGCTCATTGACCTTAAAAAACATTTTTTTTTTCAATTAAGTCCCCCTAGATTTGCAAAATCTTACACTGTGCGACGTTACATTTGCACGCAAATTTTCATGTTTAAAATGATACAGCTCGCGCTCAGATTGGTGAATTTTGATGAAACTTTCTGGAAAATGCATTTCGTTGGGAGTACTCTTAAACCTATTTTAAAATAAATTCCTTACTATTTTTAAAAAAAAATTAGGCCTGCTCAAAGTTCCGTTGCGGCCGTTACAAAGAATGGAAGTCGATTTGAGGCTAACGGCATTTCACATAAATTAGCGAATTTTGCACAATAAACAAAAAATATTCAAATACAAAAAATTAAGTGGAATATATGACCATATCAATCCAGCATCAAAAATAAAGACAAGTAGTCTCGTTTCTTAAAAATTTTAGTTTTTGTCTGTTGCGGACATTACGTTGCGGACGATACACTTTTACACATACACTTTTTTTTAAATGATTAATATATATTAAACAACTTTTCGATATAGTTTTTATCTTATTGAAAAATGAAACAAAGTTTAAGATGAGATAAGCGCTAAACACTCAGACGACTGTTCTGCCCACTTTTTATGCCATTGAGAATACACTTTTTTTTACAAAAATTCTTGAAATTAAGGAAGAGTCAATATGAATATAATTCAATTTAAAAAAAAATTAGTAGTAGGAAAAATTCAAATTTGTATTCTGTATGTAAAAAAGTTGTAAAAAAGTTATGCTCCGCATTCAGTCTCCCTGATGCAAAAAGGCGTTGGAGGACACGTTTTAATAAAGAACAAAGATTATTATAAAATGTTGATATGTTTTTTCTTGAAAACTTCGATGTGATTACGAGCTAGGCACAAATTATGATTTAGCAATCCAGGATTCTGTTTAGAGAATGCCTTGATTATATTTTGATGAATATTAACGTAATTTTCCCTGATGAGATTTCCGTTGTGCACCTTTCTCTGAGTTTGCTTTTAAGTTATATACATTTATTTTTTTTAAAGTTGAGTTATTTTTTTTCAGGGACCGAAACTGTTATGAGGAATATAAATAAAAATTACTTTTAATAATTACTTAAAAACTTTAACTTTATAAATCATACTTAATAATTATTTTTGATTGAAAAAATAAAAATTACAAATAACTATTAATATAAAAATAATTAAATTTGAGGGAAAAAATAAAAGTCTGAAATAACTATTATTTTTGATTTGAAATCATATAAGTCTTTAAAGACTTTTATAATTTGAAATTGTTTATAAAAGTCTTTTTAGAATATCTTTGTTAATACTAAAGATACACATTTCAAATTTTTAACATAAGTAAATTAGGTTATCATCTTCCTGCGCATAACAAAAATCGGTCTGTTCAGATAATAAACACTCAAGGAATTACATCTCCAATTAGCTCCTTCACATTGTGAGAATTTATAGGGTTCACCCTGCTACATACATTTGCATATTTTGCACGTTGAGTAAGACATATTTCTAGAGAATTCGAAAACGTGGGTTCAAATGATATTCGAATTTTTTTTTTTTCAATATCTTAGTTTGTAGGAAATATATATTTTTATGGAATTCCTTGAGTGTTTATTATCTGAAAAGACCGATTTTTTTATGCGCAGGAAAATGATAACCTAATTTACTTATGTTAAAAATTTGAAATGTGTATCTTTAGTATTAACAAAGATATTCTAAAAAGACTTTTTTAAACAATTTCAAATTATAAAAGTCTTTAAAGACTTATATGATTTCAAATCAAAAATAATAGTTATTTCAGACTTTTATTTTTTTCCTCAAATTTAATTATTATTTTTGATGAATATAATAAAAATCAATATTAATAATTATATGACATTTTTATTTCTTAAAGTCTCAAATATAAGTTTTTTGGCTGTTTGCAGAGATACTGTTTTTACAAACAGTTTGATGTACTTTTAAACAAAAATCGCATTAGTCCTTATATGTGATTATTTTAGTTGAAATTTTGATCTATAACAGTTATTTTCAGTCCCTGTTTTTTTAATTAATAAATGATGTTTGTTTATCTAATTACAAGCTGTTATGAGAAAAATAAAAATTAAACTTTGTCCAAGAAGACTTATTTCAATGTCCCCTTCAAAAGCTTGTCAGAACGAATTTAAGTGGATAGTTATTTTTCGTTTTGATTTAAAAATCAAATTTGTATGTCTATTTCGTAAGTTAATCGAAATTTTTATGATAAACATTAGAGTTCAAAATACTATGCATTTGCTCACCTTTTTCAATATCCGTTTATGAATATTATATGATATGATTTTAAAACCTAGAAAAAAAGGAAATCGGCTTGAGAGACATCGACTCCAGGCAAGAAAAGATTGTGTCTGAACTCAGACGAAAAACACGACCGTTAAATCGAGCACTTCAAAATGAGATCAAACTACCATTGGAGGGTCATAATACGTCTATGGTAAGAGCGCGTGACACGCCTCAGAGCCACCTCAGAGCTCTGGTGGATGAGCCTCACGCAGTTTGGTTTAATCAATCAATCTTGTCTAATCTATTTCCTTCTAAGAGTTTTTGCAAAAGACTTTTGTCTTAAATTTATTGGGTTAAGGTGATATGGCATACAATTTTTAACAGCACATTAAGGTTGAACTTGTTTTACATTCTTTGAAGCTTATAGCTTCGATATTACACAAAACACGATACTTTGCACATTCGATAAATTACATTCGACACATTCAATAAAAATTTAACTAGCGGACAAAATGTACTTTACTATTCGAATAAACAAAAGTAAGCATTTATAACAAGTCTCCTACTAAGTATGCATATGTTTTTTAAATACAATATGTAACTTTTATATTGCTTGAATGCTTAAGACTTAATTTGTTTATGTTTCTTAGTAGAAATAGTTTACTGACAGGGATATAGAGGTTATTCTTTATGCTTATGACTTTTTGAGTGCAATCTTCAATGAAAAAGTAATTTAATTCGATAGAAAAAATAATGATTATGCGTTTGAAGCTTAGAGCAATATTGCACCAAAGTGAATTTTTAAAAAAAAGTTAGCAGACGATACTCTTTCAATAAGAGGTCTATATGCTTTTATCAATTTATTGCGTAGTTAAATATTTGCAATATCTATCTGGTATCTTTGTGGATCTGTTAGTAGAGAAGAACAACTGTGTGTCGGACTTGCTTGTTTGTCAACATTATTGGACTAACTTTTATTTTTTTTCTTTGTATTAAACAAACGAATATATATAGTAGTATAGTAGTATAGTGGGTATTCTTTTGCGGCACAATCCTATGATTTCAGGAAATATTTGTAAAATAGCTGACAATTAATATGAGTAACCCATACCATTGTGATTGAGTATTTGAATCTGTAACTACTTCAACCACAATATTTTTTACATTTTTACATACTCTCCCTGCACTGAGTAGTAATATTTTCAAAAGGCCGCGGGCTAGTTCGTTCATATTCGTTAAATCCTCAGTTGCAGACAGATTCAAATTTTGGTAGATGCGGCCGTCGCTTCCCGGCAATAGCAGCAGTCAACAGTCAGCAGTCAGTGCTATACCTCTATATGTATGTATGTATGAAGCTTTATAGGTCTGCAGCGACGCGACGCTACGCGACGGCACACGAATCATGACCGTGAGCCGGGCAACTCTGCAAAAAGGCTGCTGCAATGTTGCACGACGTCCAATTGCCGCGGGGAAGATGTGCGCGCTCGTTGTAGGCTTAGCCCCTTGCGTTTCCATTGCTCTTCTCGATGTACATACATACGTATGTATTTATGTATACATATACATACGCGCAGACATACACACATTAAGTATGTATTTTCAGTTGCAGTTGCAGCAGGCGGATGTTTACAGCATATTTCCTACGGCTGTGCTCGTGTGCACCTTTAATCCGCTCTTCTTTTTTTCGCAACCCAACAGCAGTAACAACAACAACAGCAACAACAACAACGAGTCGAAAGAGAACAGCCAACAGGCTAGTACCGGACCATTTAAATATGAGGTTGAGAGCAAAAAAACATCTGCAGCTGTATTTACTCGCTTTGGATTACCGTTGGCACATTCGAATATATAAAAGTATATGCACTATATACAAGTATCTAGATAGTGTGTATTGAATGCCAATACATGAACTAACTTCGGGATCAGAACATTTTAAAAACAAAGCTCATATAAATCGAATATATAGCAACAAATGTGTTAATGAACACTCGTTTTTAGAGAAAGACAGAGAAAGACAACCCATAAAACCATAAAAAATACCCCACGCCCTCCGTCTCAAATGTATTTCATATGTTCAGGATACACCTATCAAGCCATCCTATTAAAGTTACATCACGATAATTATTTACCAAATTTTAATTTTTGAACTGGCTCTAGGAGAGACAGCTGTGTCTGTTCATGATTCGTCATAATAATACGACATCGAGTTTAGATTGGGTAACTCTCATTTTGAAGTCATCCTCAGTTCAGCTTCAACTGCATCGACATTAATGCTCTAGCTAATAATAAATTCGGAATTGACGTTTATTTACGTTAATATGTACATACACACCATATACTACTATACATATATGGAAGTACATGTAAAAGCAGCAATGCTAATTGCTCTTTTTATTATGATGGTGACTTATTTTTTTCGTAAGGATGTCGCTGTAACTAATTGGGCCATCGCCTTTGGCGAGGAGTGAGCACTTATGATATATGAGTTGAATGCCCAATGGTATACTTGTTGGCATGAGTGCTTGCAGCATCAGTTTAAATGGTTTAGTTGGCCGTTAGAAACAAAGGTACCGCGCATTAGCACCCTCCGCGAGCTGTAGCTTGTTCCGCCAACGTGCATAACACTAAGCAAAACAAATAACAATGCATCGCGCAAAAGACATCGGCTATAAAATACCCTGTGAACATAGGAATACTATAATAATAAACTGGATATTGTATGCTCCTCTTAGAGTCAAACACTATTTATTTGTATACTCCTTCCTAGATGGTTAAGTGAGACAGAGTATTCAAATGCTTAAGCCGTATTTACGGAGACAGACATTTTCTATCCTTATTTGCCTCATTCCAATATATGTATAGTTGTTCATGCGCTTGTTTGCTTGTATGCTGTGTTGTGTTTTGTTGTGTTGTGTTGTGATTCTGCCTCTGGATGGCACGTTTGTTCATTAGGTCATAAAACTTGAATACTGAATTGCGTGAGGCGCCTCTCTTAACCGATGATGGAAAAAAAAGGAATTTCTATGTGAGAAAATTATCAATGCGTTGGAGTCCAATGAAATTGCCATTATTAAAACGAGCGAATCGTAACTGCAACGGTTGCCGTAACTGACGCCTTGGCGTCGGCGGTGCACGCTCATTACCTGTCCCCGCCCGATCTCCGATCTCCGATCTGCCAGTGTTCCACATTGGCAAGATGATCCCGAAAATTAAAAGCCACACATACAAAATGCGAAATTCAAACATGCCTGAGAGATCGTTAAGGAATATAAATTGGACAATGAAATCATTAAAAGCCTTACTAATTATTAGCGAGCCTTAAATGTTCAGCTCAGCTTTAAGTATCGAAGTTTTTATTATTCTCGCCGTAAGTAATACACATAGGATGACTTTCTGAAACGCATGCATCAGTTAGTTGACGCTAGCACGAAGTCTTGTCAATTTAATTTTTTAAAATAATCGTGTTTGGAACACTTTTATAACATAGTATTGGTGAAGACTTTACTCATAATTCAGGGGTTTGCACATGGTTATTGTAATCGTCCTGCGTTTCAAACTGAAGCAGCTTAAAATAAATCATAAGTATATTATGCAAAATTGTGTACAAAGACCCAACAACTGCGGACTCGAGCCTCTTTATATCCGAAAACATCATATGAACGCAGTAGACGGCCATCATCCCACGTCGATCATTTTAATTTCGCATAATATGCGTTCAGTCGACTTTTAGAGTGATTTATGCTTGGATCGGATCAATATCATCATTAGAAATTTATGGTTCAATTTTACAAAAAAATAACAGGTTTCACTGATCGTCGAATGTTTTGCAATGGACCAAGTTTAGCCACACTCAAAGTGAATGACCAGACATTTTGCAAGGTATGCAAAGCATCTGCATGGCATAGGTCAATTGGAATGCAAAGCTTAAGTACTCTCAACTATTAACACAACACTGAGGGGTAATATTGCAAAATGCCAATCTAACAGAAACCAAAACCTTTTCTTTCAGGAGGTGCACACCAAATTTGGTGTTTTGCTGCAAGACAATAAATGTGAAAAAAATTCGAATATAAGTTTATTCGGCCGGTTGAAATTAAAATAATTTTTAAACTCCTGAATTTCTGACACAAAAATAATCACAACATTTAGAACGTAAAATAAATTAAGTTATTTATTCTTAAGCCAATCATTTCAAAATATTTCCAGTTTTCGTTTTGAAGAAAATAATTGTCATTGAAAATATAAAGAATTAGTATTTACATTCTTGTTTCCTTTTTGTTTTTTTTTTTTAATTTGTTGAAAATATTTAATAATTTACACTATTATGTTAGATGCACTGAAATCTGTACTGTAAACTGTTAGTGTAGTTATATATCTGTATCTGTATCTGCTTTATCTGCATAACTTCGATGGAAGTCCCACAACACTTTTCCGTATTAGGAGTATTATGCAATATGTACACAGAAAAAAAAATGCCGTTCTAAAATCAAGTTTAAAATACTTGAATCAAGCCTGCATTTTTTAAGTATGTTTCCAGGATTAAGCTGAACAATCAAGCCTGAATCGGGATTAAAATGGGAAAATAAGCCCAAATTACTTGATTCTCTCTCAGCCTCTCTCATTTCAACTGGCCTGGTGGCTCAGTGGTTAGAGTCGCCGACTTGTTTGAAACAGACCTGGGTTCGATTCCCACCAGTCAATTGCATTCAAACATTTTCTTCACTAAAAAAAAAAAATGTTAAAAAAAACAATGAAAAAAAATAAAATAAAAAATATTAAAAAAAAAATAAAAAAAAAATTAAAAACAAAAAAGTAAAAAAAAAAATTAAAAAAATAAAAATAAAAGCAAAAAAAAAAAAAAAAAATTAAAAACAAAAAAGTAAAAAAAAAAATTAAAAAAAAAAAAAGCAAAAAAATAAAAAAAAAATCTTAAAAAAAAAATTTTAAAAAAAAATTAAATGTAACAAAAAACATTATTTTTTTTTAGCCTGAATTTAAGAATTTTAGGATTGAATTCGGGATTGAAAAAATCAAGTATTTCATACTTGGTTTAAGCAAATCCGGGATTACCCCACTTTTGACATCGTTTCGGATTGAATCCGGGCTAAATATCCCGGATTTTTTTTTCTGTGTACATGGTGCAAAAGGTTTTTTACTTTACCAAGGGAGAGATACACATAAAATGCCCGCGGATGCGTTTCTGCATCAAGATTGTCCAAGAAGTGCGTAAAAAATGGAATGGCATGAAACCGTAACAGATACTTAACATTTGCGTAGTACGTTTTATACTTAGTAATAGCTGCTTATTTGACTGCGTGTGGGAATACTTTGGGTTTCCCCTAAGGCTAAAAAACATTTGGAGTTGCGATCTTACATGTATCTGCCTGTAGATATGCCATAAGCACAATGCGTAGTTGATGGCCCCATTTAAAGTGCCACTAATGCAGATGAGGAGAAAAATATCTCCATATATACATATACATATACATATACATATAAATACATATCTAATTAGTACAAACTAAATAATTCAATATACAAAAGACATTTATCGATCGCCAAATTCAGAAGGTTGCTTCAAACTTCAAGTCTGAACCTATATTATTTTAGTTGATACACAGCCTTCTTTTCCAAGAGGATCTTTTCGGATAGGGTCATACCATGGCCCAAGGCATTCAGTACCCTCAGTTATAGAAACTGATCACAGGCTTATCTTTTTTGCCACTATACTTATAAATACTTATGTAGAGATATGTTTGTGTTTGGTGCATATTGGAGACTATTCATGCTTAAGGGACACCAAGGGACGCCGAGACCAAGGGGAGGGAAGGGAAGGGAAGTGCGCAGAGATTGCGTTTACCATACGCGCCATTCCGAACGCCGACCTGTCGTTGCTTATAACTTCATTGGAAAGCGAGCGCGTGCCGACCCCCACTGACAAATTTGTTTTGCAGGCAAACGGACACTGACTACGCGTGAAACATGATATGATGCCATTAATATAAATCATATAATAAGTTTAAATCGTTCACGGCGCCGCCACAGTCCGTTCCGCTGTTATGCAGTGTATTACATAAAATGCTTAACATCATAAAACATGCACATGAAAGCGAACGCATACATGATTTCGAGTGTGCAGACTAAACATAAGAATTGACACAAGTTTTGAATATAATTATACGCGTAGTAGTGTATGATATCAATGCAAGTCTCTAATTTACTTGACATAATATATATTCAAATTAAGTTACCATATTCGTTTTCTTACTTTTTCGCAATAAGTATAAATTTTTCAAATAAATTCAAGTATTTTGGGCTTTATATTTAGTTGTTGTCTCCCTTTCTGAAGATCATCAAAATTTAAAATAACCATCTAATCTTTGAAGTTCGAGCTTGAGCTTATTGATTTTGTGTTGCAATAAATTAAATGTTAATTTTATATATTTAATTAAATTACATGTGCACTTGTAAATTATCAGAAAATTGATAGATTAATTTATATTTCTAACTTTACTGCGAGTACAAAGATACAGAAAGACTTTGTTGACAAAAGTATACATACGAACATATACCCTTCAGTTCACTTTAAATGGGAATAAGGTATAGTGGATTAAGCCAGTGTTTAGTTACCGCTTTTATTAGCATCGATACGCATAAGCTAAGTATAAGAGTATGCGAGTGTTTGCTGACAAAAGACACTCGCACACGCTTATCCATTTCGCAGCACTGTTTTTTTATAAATTTAATTAAAATGACTGCTTTCAGGTCACGTGACCTGACCGACCTTCGTAATGTATCCGTTATGTACTCGTACGTATTTTGTTTTCCTACACAAGCCGTGGGCAATTCAAGGCCCTCAATAATGGGTGCTGTTGATTTTCCGTTTCGCCCGTTTCGCCCACTCAGGTGTGTGCTACCCACAACCGTAAACCGTAAAGCAACAAAGAAGACGGCGCTCAGTCGACCAAAGGAAAAACATATGCGTGCCGCCTAAACGACGCTCGCTGCCACTCGCACTCGCACTCCACTCGCTCTCGTTACCGTTTTCATGCTCGGAGTTGAGTCGAGTCGACTGCCTGGTCGGACTACTTGGCTTTTCACTTTTTAGCATGAAGTGCCCACTAATCACTTCAGCCCAAATTTACTCCACACAAATCTCACTTAGCGCAGAGTTCACGCTGGTGCCAAATCCAAGAGGACAAATCATTCGTTCGATGGCCTGGCTTGGTTCATCCCCATTCAGCACAAGCTTAGCAAAACACACACACATTCCCTCCGCATGTTGATGTTGCTGTTGGTGTTGTCTAGTGTTGTACTCGTTGTTGTTGTGTGCCGCAGAGTGTTTCGTCATGTCTTAAAGCGCATAAATAAGGTCACGTGCCTCACTTTTGTAGTTAAGGGCGTCATCGTTGTTGGTGTTGTTTTCTTTTTTTGTTCCTACGATTCCTACGATTCGACTGTCAAAATGCAACATGATGCCGCTGACGCTGCCCACTGACGTGTTCAATATTAACATATCGAATTATTAGCCTACCCAGAACATAGGATAATGCGAATAAGGATTATAAACGCTGAACGCAGCAGAAGGACAAGTATGATACTCCGTAATTATCTCGAAAATCCCTTTATGCATATAATTGGCATTTATGTATAATATTCATATCAGTACGCTTAATTATACCAGTTACTGTTACTTCAATTTCACTCGCCAGCTTATTGTCACCCACCTATCTTATCTATTCTCTAAGGAACTGCCATGCACCCTCCCAAATAATAGAAGCAGACTTAGTTCAGTTGCCCGACTTAGTACAAAATGAAATAATAATATTAATATTAAATTAGTAAAGTCAAAATTAAATTTGTTTAAATTAAACCGTCTTCATCTGACCGTCTCGTCTCCTCGACCTACTTCATTTAAAAAGTAATCTGTGAGGAATAAATGCTTCCAGGATTGGTGGGATAGGAAGATGATGAAACAAAGCGTTTTGAAAATGTTGATGTCTGCTTTCTTGTGTACAAATTTCTATATATATTAATTAATTTAGAGTTATGAAAAACGGAATGCTTAATTTGAAATATCGTGTGGTTTTTGGTGCATGTCTGACTTAAACCTGCGGGATACTTTAACTGAATTGTCACGTTCCTTCGTTTCTCATACTAATCACGTAAAATAAAATATTTAATCAAATGTCGTTTCTTGGAGCATATTTATGATTATGACGTATATGGTGAAAATTGGAAACATCCTTTACCATGTAACGTGAGTAGACATGAAGACTAATATCAAAGCAAACTGACTATATCAAATAAAAAAAGGCAAGAATGTGAGAATTTCACCCAATTGCAAGTATGAATTATAAAATATACATATGTAGATGACGCTAAAAATATTTAGAAAGTACTTGATGCTTCGCAGTGATTGTTTTTACCAAAGGTCGTTGATTACTTTTCGACAAAACGAGTCACAGATTAATATGTGTACTTTGAGAGCGGAGTTGTCGACGGTGATGAGTCTTTGCAGCCCAATTCCAAGCTTGCTATGCTCAAAGAGTAATCAGCTTCACCAACTGCCGAGGATTTGTCACCCCCATTAAAGAGTGTTTGATGTATTATTCGCTTCATTTGGTCGACAGGTCTGGGCAAACAAAACGCGACCACACTAACCACCACCGAAGCTATTATTACAGGGAATGAAATGACTGCCAGTGACAGTGACAGTGACAGTCACAGTGACAGTACATAAGTACGTAAAAATTAACGAATTGAATACCGGCCGTCCCTTCGAGGAGCTCTTTCTTGCACTGGGAAATTATTATCTAATTAAGAATAACAATTGAAGCATCTTGGTTTTAGCCTTTTTTAATTCTACATAGCATTTTATTCAATTTGACTAAGCTGAGATTGATAGACTAAAACTTTTGCCCAAAAACAAAAGGATATTCTTAAACCGAACACGATTGGCTTCAAACAATTACCATTTTTGTTGACTTATATAAGCAAATTATCCTAGGTCTAGGTTGTGTTATAGGGATGTTTATGTTTTCCAGATACAGATACTTTTTTTTAAACTAAGTCATATTTGATTTTACTATATTATTTAAATAGAAAACCTATTAATATTTAATATAATACACTTTTATTTAGCTAAAAACAAATTTAAAATAAAGTAATTCCAGTATGAAAAAATATAAAAACAATAAAAATATATATATATATATATATATTATTTACGTTTCATAGCTTATACTTTTGTAAAAATATTTAAGCCAAATATTTTTTAAATTATTATTTAAATGATATGCCTTGCCAGATTCATTCACATCATTATCATGATGGGTGTTGTTTGTCATAGACACTTTAAAAGTTGAAAAATATGCGATACGTTCATAAAACGTTCATCAACGAGGCTCAAAATGAGTTTTTCCTCACATGCATAAGCGATAATAGGGGATGATTTCGTCCATTTACTTTACTACTGAACCGAAATAACAAAATTACTAGAAACTTTTTAAGAGATGCGGCAGACAATTGCATTCCTTATGCCTAATTTATCCTGGAAAGCATTAGAGCATCTGAGCTTGTAATTACTTTTGTGAGCAAATTGAATGTTTGGAAAGTCATCTGGGGAGGGTCTCGCGTTCACAAATAAAAATATGTATAAACACTATTATCGTGAATCTTTGAACTTGCAACAAGTATTGAAATGAAAATCACAAAATGCAATTAGTATATGAACGGCGATCCCGTAAAAAAAGTATTTTAATGATACTGTTTTAATATATTAAAAGTTAAAAATTGGAACTTGCAAGCAGTTTGAGTAGGGCAAGGGGGTCCCGAACACATTTTAAATGAGGTTGAATAGCACCTTCGATTTTATTGATTGGTTCGCTTTTGTGACACTTCTAAATGATATTTCAGCAAAATTTAAAATAATCCCCATAGCAGAAATTTTTGAAAGAAAAATTAAAGTGGGCTTGGAAATGAAAAGGGCGTACATAAACGGCCAAATACGCTTAGATACTTAAGGGGGTCTTCTCATTGAGCAACTTTTTTTTTCGATTTTTTTTTTTTTGCATTTATTTAAACTTTGGGTATATGTTGTTGTGAATATGCCCCTAAAAGGATTTTTAGAAATTCGAAATACTTAAGGAGATATGGCCATTTTTATCCAGCAATGTTAATGTTAATGCAAGTGAAGTCAAAACTTTAAACGCGTTTATCTCGAAACCACGTTTTTCGAACTGGCGGCCATGATATCTCCAGTTCAACTGAACCGATTTTCATGAAACAAAATGGAATCGACGCAGAATTGTCACCATTCTCGGATGAACCTCGACCATAATTTTAAAAAATTGTTTACTATTTTTTTTTTACACTAAACTACAAAAAAAAGCCCGAAATTTAAATTTTTTTTTTGAATGGCCGCCATTTTGTCAAAAAAAAACACAAAATTAAGCTTGAGATTCACCCGAGAATTACATCTATACTGATTATAACCCCGTTTTTTTTTTCATTTCCGACGCTCCGGAGACCCGGAATCGTGGCCGCCGTGACGACATTTTTTTTTTCACCACCAACTTTGAAGTCTCATTACTTTTTGAACAGCCCTCGTATCGAGCCAAAAAAAAATTTTTTATTTACTTTGAACCTTTTGTAAAACAATAAATAAAAAAAGTTTTCAATTATTCTTTGCGTTTTCAAATAATAATTTTTTTTAAAAATGGGTCCAAAAAACGGGTTTTGAATGAGAAGACCCCCTTAAGCGAGTGAAAAAAGTATATATTTTTACTTACAATTTTTTTAGAAATTAAAATTTTTTTTTTATAATTTAAACAGAAAATATAAAATTAAATTTTTTTTAAATTTTGTTTTAAATTTTTATTAAATTTGGAAAAGTAAAAATTAAAAATGTTGTGTTTGACCGTTCAATTACGCCCTTTTTAGTGCCACGCCCATTTTTTTTTTAAATTTTCTTTGAATTAATGAAAATATATATTTTGAATTTCAATTTTCGAATTTTCTGGCAAGAAAATGTGTTCAGTTCCTACAAACGTGTAATTTTACTAAAATCGACTTTTTTAAAAACGGCTATGGGAATTATTTTAAATTTTGCAGAAATATAATTTAGAAGTGTCACAGATTCGAACCCAAGAAGAAAAACGGAGGTGCTATTCATTTCAAATGTGTTCAGGACCCCGTGAGAGTATTTGAAGTAAAAATGCAATTAGTGTAATATTAATGCTATTGAAATATATAAGAAGTTTGACTTTCCTCTTCTCTTCAAGGACCGATGTAATCCGACCGATCAAGTTGAGATCAACTTGCTTGAAATTCTAACGAAGTTCAGTAATTTCAAAATTACGAGATACCCATCGACTTCGAGATCCTCTGTGGCATTTTATAAGGGTAATTAAATATTTTAAAAAACCTCTCAAAATGTTTCCAAAAAAACTTTCGAGCTTATTATGATGATATTTTCAGGACAGATTCGAACTACAGAATAAAATTTACTCAAGGCTGCAGCTCTTAAACTCCTTCTGTAACTTGTTAATGTTTATGACTTGAAATAAATTTGTTTTGCGTTTTGTATACAGGAATCTACTAAAAAAATGTAGTTATTCTTGATTTTATTGACTCAGGAACTGTAGATACTTTTTAAAAATTAATGAACATTACTTCGTATGTCTGATTCATTAATTTGCACGGAAACATTGTACCTTTTTTGTCTATTTTCACGGTTTCACGAGCACAAGGTACAACTTTATATTTAAGTTTTAAAGTAGAACATTGTAATTATATACAATGCTCGTTTACAAGCTCACTATCACTATCACAAGTTATCAGAAAAGTAAGCCGTAAAATGTACCAAAGAAGTGTATTTAATTTAAGTCAATAATAATTGGTGCTTATTATTATTAAGAAGGCCGTTATCTCAAAGCTTTGTAGATTCAGATTATAAGAGAATAACGATAATATAGTTACCTGCCAAGCATTGGCATCCAAAGTAGCCAGAAATGACATGTCCAACTCCTGCGGAAGTGAATGAAAAGTTGCTAAAATAATTTGGCAAAAACAATTGACAAAATGTACACAGTCACCTTCCGTCGAAAGTTGCTTGTGAAATCCAGAATGACAGCCTCAATGAGTGTTCTGAGTAAATGCAAAATTATGCAAATAGGTAGAAGTAAGTTCACCGCACGAATCACGTGTTGCCGACGGACTTTTTTGAAGCACTGTTTCAGTAAACTTAATCAATTTTGGCGTACGGTTTCACTTAGCTGTGAAAGCAGCTTGGACGACTGTGAAGTCGTACTTGGCTTCCGGTTAGTCAATTTCCGTTTCGAACTCCTACACCTCGATAGATTGAGTAGAAGAGCAGTGCACCACAGTGGTGCAGATGGACGAGTTCGAGGACTCGACTATAGCGACGGCGGCAGCTACGTGCTCGATGACTGAATCAACTTCAACTTCCGTATCTTCTTTGTGGTTTTCGACCAAAGGATTTGCCCAGCTTACGTGCCTGATGCTTCTCGCTGCTCGACTGCTACCAGGACTCAGCCTTTGGCTATGTACTACCCGGGGGTGTACTGTATGCAGCTTCTGTTGGTCTGTTGGCCCGTCTCCATTTCGTCCAAGATAACGCAGCTCTTCAAACATGCCTTTCCAATACATATGCTTCCTTTATGTACATACCTACGTACATACATTCATACATACATGTTGAGATATGTATGTGTGTACTCGACCAGTACATATGTATATGTACGAATGTATAAGCTCCATCGAGCTTTCACTCACACTGAACGACTTACGCGTATATACAGGTACTCGTACACTTGTATGTATGTATGGGATTCAGATTCAGTTTCGGATATGCTGGATTCAATCTTCTGCACGCCAGTATCACCCGAGGAAATAAAGCAGTGCTTTTGCCCAGCCCTTGCAGAAGCTTCTGGACAACGTGTATCCATAATACGCATGTAATGAATAAGTACATCCATTAAAATATATGTATATATATAAATTTGAGTATGTCTTTGTGTCAGCTAAATGCATTGTCCAATTCAAGTAAATACATAAATATAAATAATATACATATATTTCAACATACACTAATAAATATTCATATATGTATGCATGGATGTAGACCGAACATCACAGCTTTCGTTTGGTAAATAATGACCCAGGGCTGTGTACACATACATATTTATTAGGGTCGGAGGCACATGAGGGCAGACTCCAAGCGAATAATCCTAGGTACATCACGTCCGGCGAGAATAAAATCATATCCCAAGTAACAGCAGCAAAAGCCCCAATGCCAAAGTTTCGGCGACGCGTCTTTGTCGCCGGAATACATATTGCTTTTGGGGATGCTAACAGAGCTATGTACTTTATGTACTTGTGCACATACAAAGGCGACTACATATGTACATTCACCCACCCTTTGTGCAACCAATCAGCTGTACTCTCTTTGCGTTCTCTTATTTCGACTCTCTTTCGTCGCAAGTAAACGCAATCGTATACGGCAACGCTCTGTGACGTTCCAGATTCGACGTCCCGACGCCTTTACACAATCCTTTATCCTTCTGCCATACAATACATTAATGCCTCTAAGTAAGTGGGCTGACATAAACCAATCTCTCAACAACGGATAAACTCACGGAAACTCTTCAGGTCTCTTTAGTATAACTTATTGGAGTAGTGCTAAGTGCCTGGTGAATCGATTAAGATATATTAGTGTTCAATTTTCCCAAAAATAGCTTCCACAGTTTGTTCAATTGAGGAGCTAAAATATTTTTTTTTATTCTTAATAATTATGTATAGAATTAATTGAATTTGAGATATAATGCAATTATTATATTTGCAAATATGTCCACCATTGCCACAAACTAAAAAACTATCAAATGCTGAAATTCTATTTAAGAAATTTACACACGAATTAATATATCATGATGAGAAACCAATTTATCCGTTTGAGCAACAGAAATTTTATTCTTTTTATTTTCAAAAATTTGCCACAACAACAAAAAAACAACTCGAATCCCAATTATTCAGCTAGTTGATTTTAAAAAAGTAAAAGTGATCAAGACTCAAATTAATCAAATGTCAATTTATTAAATTTGACTTGTTTAGAAAGTCATACTAAAATTATTTCAAATCATACTACAAAATAATTGTTTCACAAAAAGGGTTGCCAAATTCGCAGAGTTTTGCGTTTTAACAAGTTTGAATCAAAACCAACCAACAATTCGGTAACTTATCGTCATCCCTTACATTTCCTTATATATTTTAGCCATAATTTAAGAGAAACATTTTAAATTAAAAAAGTCAAACTTAATTGCTACTTAGAAATAATAAAAACAATTTTTATAAGTTAAATATTTTGTTGTTTTTTTTTCTCACATTTTGTTGCATTTATTTAGCTTTGTAGATGTATTTCAGTAGTTTATTATTCATCTCTAGATGTAATCGAACTAAATACCAAGTAACTAATATTCACAACACACTAAAGCAAATTGAGAACAGAATATTCAAGCACAATATTAAAATATTCTAAGATCTCTTTCAAGTATTCAGATATATTTAAAATTAAAAATATCTGTCACTCTCTTTTTAAATAAAAAATATGAAATTGAAAGGTCTTTTTTGTCACAATGGAATAACATGAAAAAAAAGTTTCAAACAACCTCGTAAATTCTAATTCGAACTTTAAAGCAATCAATAAAATCTGTCATTAATAAGGCAATTTTAATTCTTCCATCAAATTTGTGTATTACAGTCTTGTACTTATTTGGTGGATTCTTAAAAATTATTTGTGTTGCAACTTAACTTTATTATGACTAATTTCCAAATACTTAAATGTAATTATAGTATAATTTTTGAAAACTTCATGAAAATAATTCTCTACTCATCATGTAAGGCAAGAGTAGAAAAGATCGAAGCATTCATTTTGTATTCTCTCATAGAAGGTGTTGTGCCTAATGAATATTTGCATAGGTAATTTCCCAAAATGGTTTTAAATATATAGTAACTACTGAATGCCCGAAATGTAATAAATGAAGTGGCCCGAAATTGGGAATGCATTTGAGTCTGGCGACGATACAGCAACGAGCTATGAGCGTCATTAGGTGTAGGCCGAATGATACTCGAACGAGTATAATGAAATTGAGAATAGATTAGTATTTAATGAGTTTGTAGATTTCTCGAAAATCAAACCTAACGATTCATTCGTGTTCAATTGCAGAGGCCTCACCTCACCTCACCTCACAGCCAGGGCCAGGGCCAGGCCAGAGGCATCATCAGTGCCCGAAACGAAAGAAACTGCCTCAGTCGGAGTATGGAGGCAATCAGTTGGGCGCACGTGCGTTTCGTTCCTGCTTAGCCATACTCGTATATGGTAGTAGTCGAACTCGCAGAGGCATTTACGAGTTTGGGTATGGAATTTTAAAATTCATATACATATTTATATTTCCACTAATTCATTTTTAATAATTTGTTTGGTTCTGCGGACCGCTCCTCATCACGCCCCGCTCTTGTGTGTTAATTATCGTTGGTCGACCTGGTCGAGCGGAGACAACCTGGCGGTTGGCGGCTGGAGAGATAAACGAGTTGGGGCCCGCATTCTACAGGAGCAGGTCGCTCCATGAAGTGTACTACTCTGTGCTACAGATTTGGGGGTGAGATCGGCTCTTCTTAAACAATTTATTATATTCTTTAGTTTTATTTTCTTGTTTCCCTTCCCCTTTTACATTGTGCCTTGGTTCGTCTAAAAAAAGTGGCTTTATTGCCAGCAAACGTTTCATTCTCCTTTTGGTTCAACTTCACCATCCGGAGACAACCTCCAAGTTCGCATCGTTAGTTCTATCTATTTACACCCTTATAAGAGAATGTGACCAAGTGAAAGTCAAGAAGAGTTTAGAGTGATTGCGCGGTATCTTTCAGTCGGTCCGATTAGGCTAGATCATTCTTACCTGCTCTCTAAGCTAGTCACTTCAAGTCCGTTTGCTCTGTTTATGCCGATGTATGTACGAGTATGGCCCAAAATCAAAGTTAAGCCCGCTCTGTGTCTGACAATCAGACAGGGGTGGAGCACGAGCTTCTGCCACAAATATGTGCCACATCTGCAACATACTGGCAGAAGTACTTGCCGTCGCTCCTCCTTTTTACTCCTTCTGCTGTGTGTGCTGCCTTCTGCCCGAACCGACTTGCAGGCGTACCGACTTGCTGCGACCGTCATGATCTCAAAAAGGAGGAGTAGTGCACATAGTGCAAGGGTCCAGGTCCGCCAAGTGGCCCCGAGCAAAAAGTGGGAGTTGCAATAATTGTTTAATTATAGGATTTTGTTCGTTTGACTTTGCATTTTGCGCGCATAACATTTGCTTTATATTCTTATGTCTTACACCTACACCAAATCGGGTCCTTCGCTGTTCTGCTGCATCCTGCGCGACTGTGATCAGTTGCATTTGGGGACCTTATAAATTAATATACTTACTAAGGACTAGTATCATCTACTAAATAAGTAAATAAAAGCGAAAAGTGTAAATACAATATAGTATAGTTGATAAGCAAAATAAGTTTGTTGTTCTTGTTTTAATTCGTTTGGTTGTTAAGAGTAACCAGAAATCGTCCAGGAAAATAAACTGAACTCGGTCCGCGAGACCTGGAACATGTCTTGGGGTCTTCCCTTCTACCTGCCTTCTTATTTTGCCTGGAATTCGCTGTGTTGTCATCGCACTCAAATCTGCAACCGCCACAACAACCAGCTCAGAGCGAGCAGCCAACCAAGTGGCGACTATCTCCGTTCCTTTTCCTGCGTGGCTTCACCGTCGCATTTCGCGAAGGAACGACTATCTATAGCTCTCTGCTCGGGCAGCGGCATAAGAAATGGCGAAACGTGTTGCAGGCTGCATGTTGCATGTTGCTGCTGCTGCTGCTGTTGCTTGCAACCAGTCGGCAGCCCTCGTCGTGGTCGACTGGCTAATAAAAATTCAAATTTTCGCTATTTGTATGTGTGGCTCCAGAGAAAAGTCGTCTGTCTGTCTGTCTGTCTCCTATGTGTCCATTGCTGGCACGTGTTATAGTTTTTTGAAATGTTCATTCTTTGCATTTGGTTCGAGTAAGTTTCTGTGATACTACAAAACTACATACAAATGCATCCTAGCTATTAGTATTATGTTAAGCACTTTTCGCTTCAGCAAACCAATAGTTACTCAAAATCTCTTGACTTTGCTACGAAAATTCCTCACATTTTTGCATATCCAAATTCTATCGTCAATGACTCCTGCGACCGCGGGCCCCGTGCAATCGTGCTCTGAAAATATGAGCACAAGCCCGTGCCAGACTCGATGCTCATATCTTTACCTTCTCATTTAATGCCTGATGCCGCAGGGCGATCAGTTCGATCTCGAAAGAGTGTGCAGCCGTTTGCAAATGGGCTCCAGCCAAGAGACTGATGATGAGGACGAGAACGAGAACGAAGCCGAGACCGAGACCGAGGATGTCGACGTCGACGTCGAGTACGAGTACGAGGACAACGACGCGTTGTTTCTACTCCGAGATATCAAAGCCTCTACTCCCTCTAATTACTGTAAAGCGTCCGAGTTTCTGAACAAGCCATCGAACAGCCTGTCTGCCAAAACACCCACAACGAGCCGGCGCGACGCGTCGTCGCTCTCCCAAATGCCCAGAGCAATCCAGTGCTGGTCATTCAACACGGTCTAACGTAAGTATGTACCAAAGGCGAAGGGCAAGGCGAAAGGCGAAAGGCACAAGGAACAAGGGGAAAGACGAACGCATATCTTTGCCATTTCGACAGAGTAACGACGATGGCAGCAAGTTAAATTGGCGGGCACTTGGCGGGTACGACGATGCCTCATAAGAGACGTTAGACGTGACGAGAATAATTTGCGCGATAAGGATCTCAAGTGCCTTCTCTTGAGCAGGGCGCATGCAAATTTTGAAGATTATGCTATGATTACCAGCAGTTAAAGTGATTTTGAGCACACTACTACTATGTATTGCACTCCTCATCGGATTTGTATCGAACCTGGAGATAAATGCCACATGAATCAATGGTTTCACATTTAATTTCTGTTAATTTAACCATTCTCTTCCTGAATGTACCCAAGTAAAGCGTCTATAAGCCAAATAGTTAGCAAACACCTTGCGTTTCCAAGCCCAAATTAGTAACTTGATGGAAGGTACTCTGAGAATAAATTTGGATAGACTTCATGTGAATATATAAGAACAAATTTTTATATAATATTTAAAATAAATAATAACAATAAAATATTATATCTGGAATCGATAAGCAGTCGAGTATTTTAAGATAGATATGTATGTGAGTATCGCAGACTGTGGTGAGTGCCTCCTGTCGAGAGAAAGAAAACAAAAGTAATTTGATTTACAGTGGCTCACAGCTTAAAGTATGCACCCTTATTTTTGCTTTAACTGCTATGTTAGTCAAGTTATCACAATAAAAAAAATATATTTGGAAAGGTCGTGTAAATTTCGTTTGAATGACACAAAACTTTTTTTAACCCATTGAGTACCCTTGGAAAATTTCGAATTTATGTAAAAGTCACTTTTCAAAACTTTTTTCCTCGATTTTTTCCAAAAAATGTTGGGATGCAAAAAAAATCTTGAAACAATTCAAAGAGTAACTGCAAAAAAAATTTTCAAAAATATTTTTGCTAGTATTTTTTATAATTTTTTTTGGGTTAAAAAAAGTTTTGTGTCATTCAAACGGAATTTACACGACCTTTCCAAATATATTTTTTTTATTGTGATAACTTGACTAACATAGCAGTTAAAGCAAAAATAAGGGTGCATACTTTAAGCTGTGAGCCACTGTAATTGTCGCCTGGTTTCCTTAATTTTATTGTTTATGCCACATTGTTTATGCCAAATGTTAGCGTCTTGTTCTGAATATAAGAAAATTTGACAAGGGCAAAATAATATTAGAGCCATGAAACTTCTTCAAAGAAACTTGTTTTTTATCAAAAATTGAAAAATATCTCATTCATTCAATTGAATTTCCTTTATCAAGATCAGCTAGTTTTCTTAAAATAGGAGGTGAACTTTTATACATAATCGTGAGGCTCGTGCCGAAAAATATCAAAAATAGCAATTGATGAAATTAAACCGTTTTAAGTCCTTGAATCTTTTGCTTCAATCTTCTTTTTGAGAAAAGAAGTCCAAGAAATTAACTTTGATAAAAAATATATTTAGATCCAAGGTGTCAAAATTATGACAAACTCTATAAAACAAGCACAAAAATCTATGAAGAACATTTTTGAATTAGTTTATTAAGTTTAAAAAATATCAATAAAATAAATAAGAAAAAAGGGCAACTAAATCTCTTTTGCACCGGGCCCCGAAATATATAGCTATTCTGTAAACTCTTTCTAATGAAAGATAATGCATTAAAAGAGTCGTGGCGGTCTACATATAAAATATACATCTACATATATAGTCAATCCGTCCGTCTGCATGTCTGTCCGTCGAAATCAGATCACTCTACCTCAAAGCTGCCATCGAATCGGTATTGACTCTTCGTATCTTACCCAATCTCACAGGATATGAATTTGATATTGTTGGACTTTGATTTACTACCTGACATGCTGAATAAAATTGCTTTAGACTGGTCCACTTTATTATACAGCTGCCAGAATACAGGGTACCAAATCTTTGGGGTGCTAAAGATTACCTTTCTCTCTCGTATTCTACTTGTATTTTTATTAATTTATTTTTTGCAACTTATTCCAAATCTATATTTGATGTTGACGTTTTCATTTTAGACAATTTTAATAAACAGGTAAATATAAATGAATGTTTTACTCCTTAGTCCGTATGTACTGTAGGGGTGACTGTACGCTTAACCCAAAACATAGATATTTATGAACCTAATATAATATTGTGTAATTTATTACACGACTAGTTACCAATTCAATTACTTAATTTAACAGGTGCACCGAGTTCTTACTCGACTGTTGAAGTCTAATATCAAATGTGTTTTTTTTTTTATTTGTAATTGGTAGCTGAAGGTTGATGTATATAAGTATGTACACATATTTATGTACAGATGTACTGTAAGCAAACGTAAGCAAGTTAACAGATGGCGCCCATTCAGTGGCTGAATAAACACACGGATAAACGGACATTCATTCCAATTGAATTTCAAATTCACACAATCACAATTCAATTGAAGATTGACAGGTTCATGAATGGATATTGTTCATTTTGTTTGTATTTGAATTTCATGCCCAGCAACAATTGCTCTTTTAGTGTCCCTGCACTCATTCGCAACTTAAACCGGGCTAAATGTGAGCGGGAGGATTACGCACTCGAGTAAATATTGCTTATTCAATGGGAAAGCCAATAGCGGCAAATGCTTGAGCGGTGCGGTTCATTATTTCTGAGCTAATCCTCCTACAAATCCCTGTAGCAAGTGAATTTCGCTCTGGAACAATCATTCTTACATAAGCAGTTAAATTCGTTTAACAAATAATCGAGAATCCACAAATTGATCCTTAGACAAACTAGCATATAAATATACAGATAAAATGCACATTTCATGTGAGGTTTTTACTGGATCAGGAAGTCTACTGAATACCAAACATTTAATTTCTTGCCCAATCTTCTTTATGCCTTTTAAGCAAACATATTCCGCTAGACATCAGTAATGGAATACTAAATAACAGATATTTTCATAAGGTATAAACTACCTGCGATATTTCGATAAATTCGAAACTTATCAAACTTATAAGCTTCGGATAATCCTCATTCTAATCAAAGAACCCCGTGGGCGTTAAAATCATTTCTTACTCATCTTATCCATGAAACTATTTATTAAAGCTCTACCAAAAAGGATGTTGGAAATATCCACTCCCAGTGTCAGAAAATTGATGAATAATTTAAATAAAAAAACAAGTGGGAAAGGCTATAGTCTAGCTCCCGACTATAGGATACCCGTTACTTACTTAAATAAATTTAAAATATTTTATTGCACGGATTTACGGAGGTGGCAAAATTTTGAGACAAACTTGACTTGAAATCTGTGTACCAAATTTTGTTGCTCTAGGTTGCTCTTACAGTCTCTGAGATCTAGGCGCTCACACGGACGGACGGACAGACAGACGGACAGACGGACGGACAGACGGACGGACAGACAGACGGACAGACGGACGGACAGACGGACGGACAGACAGACGGACATGGCTATATCGACTCAGCTCTTAATGCTGATCAAGAATAAATATACTTTATAGGGTCGGAGATGCTTCCTTCTCCCTGTTACATACATTGCAACGAATACAATATCCCCTTTTACTTATTTTTTAAGTAACGGGTATAATTATATTTAACCAAAACATTGAACTTATTATACTTATTACCTGTACAATGTACATTTATATATTCAGTTAAAGTTCTTTACATTGAGAGAGTAATAAAAAAAATTCAACTTCAAAATTAAACTTTTTTTATTGCATGGAATTTTATTCCTGTTGTTTACCAATTTGAGGTCGCTGATTTCAAATCTATCTACCAATTTCTTCTGTAGCAGATCTAGTTTTGAAGATACAGCTGATAAAACAGGTGTCTTTTGATTCTATTTGATTCCGTTTGGATACCTGTGACAGGTATTGGGTCCCTCAAATGGTATGTTAAACATGTGTGGAGTCTTTGAGATTATGGTCGAATAAGAAAATATCCCATTTTAAGTATCAAACGCCAATGAAGTGGTGTGATAAATAAATAAAAAAAACCATCAGGATGATTTTTATTTTTGTGTTTGGTTTTACCCTAACTTTTTATCTGGTAGTCGACCAGACCTATTGTGGCTATTTTGCTAATGGTTTGAAAATAAAAAATAAGTTTTTCTTTAAAAACGCGTTTAATTAAATCTAAAAAACGGAAGCTGATGCACACAATCTGACGTCAGATCTATAAGATAATACTAGGCATAACATTTCAAGCAACAAAAATGCTGTTCCCTTGTGTAACTTAGAGATTCAGAGCGTATCCTGGTTGCAAGAATGTACGATAATGCTTCTGTGAACAATACAATACACATATTCAATCGATATATGTATGTACATATGTAGAATAGCGAACTTAAAGCCTGAACTAAGGATATTTCGCTGTCTCGTAAATCCATTCAATGAATAAACGAAATCATTGATGTTTATGCAACATAGATTTAAAAAATTTGATTTGTGAATAAATTTCAGCAGGTATCAAATTGAATTGCAAATATGTTGGGTATTCGGGAAAGTGATTGAATATAAAGTAAAAGTAAAAGTGATGAATTTCTAAGCTAGCTGAACGGCTGTAAGAAATAATGAACAAAGCTTCAACTGTTCTCTGAGCCTTTATCCCTCTTTAATAGCTATTTTAAAACTAATTGGGGGTAAAAAAGACTTTGAACGCCATAGCACCCATCGTTAGTATGTCAGTTAAGGCCAAAGGTAACACATTACAGTTCACAATTACTTAACTGCTTCACCCCTCTTTAGTGGTTGTCTGTGAGCATGTTACAAAAAATCTTAGGGGTATTTTTTAATGAGAGCCGTGGGTTCAATCGGTAAACCAACACTACACTCGACAAGTGCACCAGGAAAATGACATACAAACACAATGATAAGTGCCGTATAGTATAAATGTATGTGTATATGTATATGCAATTATCTCCGTCCAACTGAAAGGATATTTCCACAATGTTATTCAGTGGATTAGCCTGCTCGGATGGGAGACGAGTTCAACAGCAACATCAACATCAACGTTGACAGATTGCGTGGAATGACGTGAATTTTGACAGATGGTAATTTTCAATTTTTGTTTTTGATCTTACAATTTGTGTTGTGTGTTCAAATTTAAAAGTGTTTCGTTGTCCTTCACAACGATTTACTTGACAAATAGGTAATTTGAAAGAGTAAAAGGCTTATTAAGGGATTTCAAATTATGTTCAAAGCATGCTCAATGTCACAATATTTAGCCTGGATCTGTAAGATTAAGATTGGTATACATACATATCTGCGAGACTTGCCAGCAATTGAACAACCAAAAGTGAAAAGTGAAAATATTTGTAGCATAAAATGATATTCATTGGAATACCTAATGGTAATCATATTGATAACTCCCTCGGCGTAAATTATGGGTTACCACATGTTGGTACAATTTTCGGGTTGAAATAAAACGACCACGAAGGGCGATTCACTTTTTACGCCGTCCAGGGGGTGTCGACACACACAATGTGAGGCGATGGGGAGATTCGCGTAACACCAAATTGTCACGTAGCCCTCACTTAGTGACACCGATAGGCAAAATCGAGGAGAGCGTTTTTTAGCACGCGCATGCTAACAAATGCGGAGGCGGAGACGAAGGCAAATGCAAAGAAGGAGAAGGAGACGGAGGCGGTGGCGGTGGCGGTGGCAAACACCATTCCAGTCTCCTGTTTCGCCAAAGCGTCAGGAAATTGTAATTACAATTTCATGTTGCAACCACTGTGGACGCTCGTATACTCGTACCTCATCGTGCATCTTGCCCAATTCTTAGCTGGGGTGGCCAGTGGTTAAGCGAGCGTGTAATTTACAATTTGCTCTGGTTACCCACGTTTACGGCCAACAAATGTTTTAATTATGGTTTATTTTACATTTGCAATTTAAGTGAAATGACAATGAAAGCTCCTAATTGTCTTCATGCCCAATGGCTAATTACCACAATCCAAGGAGGCCTTCACATCAAAGACTCAGGTGTATCATCTCCACGTCTCATACACAACTATAAATAAACTAAAGTTCTCGGTAAAAGCATGTCTACAGTATCAAACCCTACCAAATAATTGAATCGTTTTCCGAATATTGTCACTTGCAGTTAAATACTAGCAGAAAATACCATTCCATTGTGACTATGTAATTGTCAAGTCTCCATTGGTTCAGCATCAATCTAATTTTTAGAGATCTGGACCAAATATTAACAGAATTTTTAAGCAAATTCGTCTTACTCTTAGAGGAATTATCATTTCCAATTACCCTGAGTCCATTAAAAATGGTTTGATGTTGGCAAACGGAACCTAAGGTTTATATTTCGAGCTTCTTCTCAGTACATTTTAGTTTAATTAAACGATTTGTTTTTTGACTCTTTAAATAGCTACTTGTCCAACGGCAGTACAAACAAAAATTTTCAACACTACAATTTTATATTGCCAATATTGGTACAAACAAATACATAAGAGCAAAAGTTGGTAAAACCCTTTCTGAATACGATTTTGAAATTTATCAAAACCCAACATATTTAATGTTGTAAGCAATTTAGATGTGATTTAATTTTGAACAAATGCTGTTTTTCTGCAATTGGCCTGCTTTCGTTAATATTAATTTTTAACTTCTATTCCGTAAAAACTATATTACAGCATCAATTATTATGTACATTGTACATTGACAACAACGAGTACAGTAAAAACCTTTTCATATTCTTAATTCGATTTAAAAGGTAATGCTAAAACGCTCAATTTAATTTACGATAAATGATTTCAAATTTTTTACTTTTATTTAAACTATTGTTTACTATGAATGTATGATGAAATTTACACTTGCATTGCTCTATGAATATTTTTGCAAAGTTGCTCTAAAACTTATGTCTTACTATGAACTTTTTGCTTCCTATAAATATTTAAGTCAGTACAAATACTGTCATGATTATCATGACCACTCAAAGCATCGAAAATGTCTCGACATGTATATAATTTTATTATATGGCTTCCGATGCACAATTTGACTTCTTGCGCCCCTGCTTCGCGCGCGTCACCGTCAGTCGGTTACTCCAAGTGCTTTCAAGGCCTTAGTCACTTGGTCCTGCCAACGTATCCGGGGTCTTTCTCTCCCTCGTCTTCCGCCTACTTCAGAATCAAGCACCTTACGATCTGGAGATTCCTCTTCCATATGTAAAGCGTGACGTAGCCAGCAATATCGCTGGGTGTTCATTCGACTGACTCCATCAACATCATCGCATATCCTGAATGCACGTCGATCCACCTGATGGAACGGGTCCAAGGATTTTGCGAGGAATTCTCATCGCGATCACCCCAGGAGCAGCTGCATCTAATTTGTTTGCGACAGTCCAGGCTGCGATCTGACGGAGCACATAGTAGCACCTGTTGGCAAGTGTTATTCCTCGCAAAGATTAGTCACAGCACAGCCTAGGTAAATAAATTCATTGACGGACTAGCTATAGCTAATAGTAATTGCTGTTTTAAAAGTATCGTGGTTCCCACCATGCTTTGGGGCAGTGGAGTCTGTGGTACCGCATGCTCGTCTTCTTGCAGGTAATGGAGTCATGTCAGAGCAAACTTTTAAGGCGCTTGGTTGATGCTCCATATTACGTAAGGAACTCCACCATCTACCGCAACTTTAAGATTCAACCCATCTGCAGCCTATCACCAAATATGGCACAAGCTACCGGACAAGGCTGCTCAACCACACCAATATCCTTGCGGTAAGGTTAGCCCGTCCACTCAGAAGGATAAGTCTGAAAAGGCGCCACATGGCGGACAACTGGATCTTTGGACGATACCCCTCGGGTCGTCTATTGCACGATGCCGATTTACTCCTTGGCCTAACTTGTGAGTTAGCCAGCCCAAAATCCTATGACGCTCGCTCTTAGTCAGCTAGGACTTCCCCACATACCGTAAGTGGGTCTGTTATGTATTATGTATTATTATGAAGCAGGCTGGTGGCGGAGTCCTTATTTTCATGTAAAAAATAAGACATTACAAAATTTAATTTTGTATCCTTTGTTATCTCATGGTTTTTTAGTAAAATAATATTTTGTTATATTTTGTTTTAAAGTGTGGAAATGCATGCCCAAGCACGGCTTTGTACGATTTCGAGCTCATATTTACAGTCAAAAATTGCAACTCGCACGTTCCATTGCTCCACACACCATCACTCCACCCATACAGCAATGAAGATGATCCAAGATCATGGATAATGCATCGGGTCCCTCCAAATTGACTTCCTTTTTATCCAAAAAGACTTGGTGGTGGCAATCAGAACTTCTTGACTTGTGCTCTTGTGCAAATTTAAGGCGTGCTGCCCTACGAACATTATTGAGGATTTTTCCCTTGCTTTTAGTCACTTTAAATGTAGAGCCTTCCTTGTAACCCTCTAAATTATAGATAAGCTCGCTTTAACACCAACTTTTGCCCTGATCTTTGCGGTCGAGTCGTGAGAAATTGATGCTTCTCTTAAATTGCTCTCATTGGAAAAGACTTTATTACTACCTCCTTTATTATTTTTACCATATTTCGACCTTTTGTTAATATAACTTTGCGAGTCCTTCCGATTTTTTTTTTATATTTCACTTGCTGACAACTTTAACTGCTCGTAAGCTTTTATTTTAGCTTTCTTTTCGATGGTTGGCGTTTGTCCTTTACCCATATTAAAGTAAAGAGAGTAAAGAAAAATTTGTATGTCTCACATGCTTAAATGCCAAAGATAATTGAATTTGAAATTGTGTGTGCTAACCTAATGACGGCAGAAAACTGCATACTTTGCAATCGAAAATAAAAGAAAACACATAAAATTATGATGATAGTTTAATTGATAATTAGAAATAAAGCTGCCTGCTAAAATCAACAACAAAATGGGCAGTTATATTAAGCTTATAGTAGGTGTGCTAACCTGATGACGCGCAGTGTAAAAGCCTCTTAAAGTTAAACAGTTTTTCACGTCCATTTCGAAGCTACGGCGTTACATTTAACAACTGAATAGCGCCATCTGTCGGATTTAGTTTTCAAACCCGAAACAATTTCAGGTGTGCGTCTCTACTACAGCTTTTCGTTGAGTTCAAATACTCGGATACAACTCCGGATAAAATGAAATTGGTTTAAAACCTAGCTAGCTGGCCAAATAAAATTTGATTGAACAACTAATTTTAATATAAAGACAAAAATCTACTTAATTTCCACAAAATTTTAAGTCTAACAAAAATTTCAAAATATTTGGATATTTTTTTTACTAATTTATATTACGAAGTCAAGGTCGTAGTCAGTTTTATGCAATGTAAACATGTTTGTTGGTATAATCATTTTGGGAGAAAATTTACTTTAACTTTATATAAAATAAAGGGTTCCAAAAAATAAAGCTTATAAACAAGATAAAATGAACTCGCTGGCCTCTGTGGTGTTCTTACTGCGTTTCTAGGCAAATCATGGTAAAATTACTACAAGCTGACATATTTTAATGTGGTAGTTACATCAAATAATTTCACAATTCGCTTCCTTCCATACTGTCAATAGAAGGATCGGTTTTCGATTAGCTATTTTGACACGTGATTTACGTTATTTCATCGTCTTTTTCTCTACCTAGTTTATTTTTCTAGCTTTTTTATTTTTTGAAAATATGAACTTTCAGTCAGCTTGAAGAAGAAAAACAAACAAAGAGTGCAGAATGATAGATTTTTCGCCTCTCGGATATATGAGAGAACATGTTGAAACTTCTTTGCTATCTTAGCTGTGTAATTATCTTTTCTATCTAACAATTTAATTTGCCTTGCTGCCTGGATACTTAACTTTAAGAAAGTAAGAAAGCTGCCTACAATTTTGTTTTGTTAATTTAGTACTGCTGAATAAAATGTATTCCAAATTAAAAGTACACACATATGTATATACTCGAGGTTACGATGAAATCTATTTTGAATTTTAAGAAATAAAACATTACCTTAACTGGCATTTTAGGATAGCTGTCTTTAGAGTCATATTTATAGTGCTTTTCAAGATAAAGAAATATGAATATTAGGGTGTCCCTTATTTGGTCAAAGTCAATATTTTAAAACGCATACGGGCTAGTTCTGTTCATTAGGTCCTAAAGCACTCAGAAATAAATTTTTACCTCAATCGGAGTATGATAACCCGTGCCGACTTGGATCGGAAAATTTAAAGATTATATGGGACAAAAAAATTTTTTTTTTTTTTTTTAATTTTTTATTATTTTATTTTGTTTATTAGGTCCTAAAGAACTCAAAACCAAGTTTTCACCTTAATCGGAGTACGATAACCCATTCAAATTTGCATCAAAGCATGCAAAATCATTTTGAATGGGTTATCGTACTCCGATTAAGGTGAAAACTTGGTGTTGAGTTCTTTAGGACCTAATAAACAAAATAAAAAAATAAAAAAATTAAAAAAAAAAAAAAAAATTTTTTGTCCCATATAATCTTTAAATTTTCCGATCCAAGTCGGCACGGGTTATCATACTCCGATTGAGGTAAAAAATTATTTCTGAGTGCTTTAGGACCTAATGAACAGAACTAGCCCGTATGCGTTTAAAAATATTGACTTTGACCAAATAAGGGACACCCTAATGAATATATTAATATGATAATAGTTACTTTCCGATGTAATACCTAAATTATATACATATTTGAGTATAACTAGAAAACAAAACAAGTGGGAAAGGCTATAGTCGAGCTCCCGACTATAGGATACCCGTTACTTACTTAAATAAATTTTAAATTTTTTATTGCATGCTTTTAGGCACATATATTGCTTAAAAGCTTTAATCAACCATTACCACTTGCAAGTCCTTTGCGTTACGCAAGAGGTTTGGTCCTTGTTTTATTTATACCAAATCTGTGTTGGTTATGTTGCTGACTTGTATGCACGGATTCCACACTTACCAAATAAAAGATATTTCGTTATTGTTAAAGCCACAAAAAAAAAAAAAAAAAAAACCATTACCACCTTTCTATTTGTCCGATCTTGTTATGATTTAATAAGATGATAGGTAATAATAGTAGCTAACGGTAATGAGTTAAAAAATCCTAATATCGTGAAAACTATGAGTGTGGTGGCTTTTCGCGATTTACGGGGGCGGAAAGGGGCGTGGCAAAATTTTGAAACAAACTTGATCTGCGTGGGATTTATAGAAATCTGTGTGCCAAATTTGGTTGCTCTAGCTCATATAGTCTCTGAGATCTAGGCGCTCACACAGACGGACAGACGGACAGACAGACGGACAGACGGACATGGCTATATCGACTCGGCTGTTGATGCTGATCAAGAATATATATACTTTATAGGGTCGGAGATGCTTCCTTCTCCCTGTTACATACATTGCAACGAATACAATATCCCCTTTTACTTATTTTTATAAGTAACGGGTATAATTAGAAGATTTACAAACACTTTTTATTAAAATGAACGTGACTGGAGCACTCAACAACTATAAAACCAAAAGATGCTTTATTTACTTTTTGAATTAGCAATATTTATATATGTAAAAACAGCTTGTCATTGCTAAAGCTAGAATTTTGAAATTTTCACAGGACATTTGTCGATTTTGGCCCCAATTTGGAAAACCAAGGATGCAATCTTGGCAATCGTGGCCACAGAAAACTTCCATATTAAACTCGCTTCTTAAAAATTAGTCTTTTTCGATTGTTTTTGTTTAATTTTGAAATTTTCACTGGATTTTTCTTTTTTATTTTTGTCGTGTTTTCTTATATTTAGAATTTATTAGCAAACTTCACCACGCGAAGCGTGGCATGCACCAAACGAATTTTAAAATGAGCTTCATTAGCATTTGAAATTGTACTTTTATTGAATTTAACAAAACATAAGCATAGTACGCAAACTAAAAAAAAGGCCTGGCGTAAGCCCAAACTCCATATAAAAAAAACGCTGGCGTAAAATCAAGAAGAAGAACTTGACATTTTTTACGCTCGGGTGTCCGCAGACTAAATAAAATAACAGAGCTGTTAAGTAAAATAACAGAATGGGCAGCACTGCTGACAGGCCCAGCGAAACATTAAACTGTTTAGAGTTTCGCTGGGTATACTGGAGATAAATGTCTGGCACACAAGTGAAAACTATGAAGACTATTTGAATTTGGTCAATAACGATGAGAATAATGGTAGATTATAAGCAATAACGAAAGCTAAAATGGTTTTCATAGATATTTTTGTATTTTTTTCATTAACACAAATGGTGAATCCTCATTAGAAGTTCAAAATCGATGGGTGCACCCAACACGCGCTGTGGTTGCGGGGCATCGCATATTTTTTCTCTATAAACTTTAATTTGCATTTTTCACTGCCTATTCTCTCCTCTTTTATCCAAATCAGTTCAGCATCTTCAAATTTAAAATAAACCCCCGCTGACGCATAGTGTTACCACTCAACTTTTTGTTATTTTTCCGTGTTGCATTGGCAACACTGGGCTTACGCTCGTCGACAGCTAAATATTGAGCACTTTACGCCGCGTAAAATTTAGTTAGCTTGCGTACTAAGCTATAGCAAAAAAAAAACGAAGAAAAAGTTGCAGCCGTGTGGCAGCTTTGGTCCAACTTTGGCGAAACCAGGTGGCAGCCTTGGCTACGCAAATTATTCTGTAGCAAATTCACATTTTCGAACAGAGTGGCAGCGCGCTTCCAGAAATTCAAAATTTGTAACTTTGGCGCGAAAGCGACAGGTATGGCAACCGTGGTTGCGCTTGTCTTTGACACGATGACTCCGAAAAAGCAGCACCGACGTTTTTATCAACAACAAGTCGTTTAGTTAGTCTTGAGTGTCGGGCGGTGAAACTACTTGCAGACTTGCTCTCACTTTGTTGTCTTCGCCGGAGCGCACAGGCAACTTCAACAGTTTGAAACAAAGAAAAGAAACAAAACCGACTGCATTTGATGGAATAGTCATAGTAATTGTCTTGATTTTGCAGTCTATGAATTGTTGGTTAAATTGACAACTGCACGTTCATTCGCATGTTCACATATCTATTGTGGTGTCGGCGACGGCGTCAGTCAAATTAAAGTGTTTATTCTGGCCGTCTTATAATTTTTGAGCTGCGAAGTAACGGTAACAGTTACGCGAAAGTGGACGCAGTGCAAAAATGCAGCAGTTGTATTATTCAAGTACCTGTATTAAATAATACACTTGCAAGTGGTGAAAGTGTGTTAACTGCTTCTCTTATGCACGATCACATACATACATAGCAAAGCAGCAACAATATTGAATTAAGCGGCGGCCAATGAAACGTGCAGACAACGGACGGACACCGGACAACAACAAACAACTGACGAATGCAGATTAAAGAAGATTGAAAGTGCACCAAAACAAAAACAAAAAGTTCAACACGCGACTGTTCGTTCATTCAAACATAAATACATTCCAGACCGGATTCACTTGGAATATACAAATAAATAGGTACATAGCTAGATTCCATAGAAACAAAATTATGAAACTTGAAGTTGTTAAGGAAATAGCTCAAAATACATAAACTATAGACTATCTTACTTATAAATCCTTAAATACGCACAGTAAGTCAAGTAACTCTTAACATAAAGGTAATATAGTTAAATCCAATGAATTTTGAGTAAACTTGTTCTTGTAACTTATCAAAACATTTACTTGGCTAACTGTATAAATTTGTACATATGTATAAATGTATATGTTTTTACGAAACACGAAATTCGTTACGAGACGAACCGGCGCGCAAGCCAATTGATTGTGCAAAATAAACTTAAAAAAAACAAAATAAAAAATAAAACATAACTGCAAATACGTTGGGCTGTCACAAGGTCAAAGCAATGCAACAACTTACATACTTGACGGTTCAAGAAAACTCTACTTAAAAATCGGAGGAGCAAAAACAAAAGACTTGCGACACGAACTTGTTGCGCAGTCACACTTGTTATTTATATCGTGTACTAACACACATACTCGTACTCACACACCTGTACACACATGCATTACATAATGAACTTACTCAGGCCACCTTATGAAATGAAACCCAATGGATATTGTTAAAACCTGCGAGTTACACATTTATCGAAGTATGCTAATTAAGTGTTTAGTTTGGTTTCATTCAATGTCATTTTCTGCCATGATTTCGGGTTTTTTGCTTTTCGAATCTGTCACATCTGCATATAATTTATGGGCAAGATTTGGCACAAAAAATCATCATCAAAAATAATAAATACATAATAAGAAAAAAAAAGAAGATGAAAACAAATGATATACAAATTGTAAGTGACATTGAAAAAGGAATGATGATGGGAAACAAAAGTTTCTTTTCAACAAAATAAAAAACAAAACAAAAACTAAATTATTGTTTTGTAGGAGTTGTGTCATTCCATTAACGTGTATTATAAATAGTCAAGATATGTTTCCAAAACTTGTTTTTAATTTCTGTGGTGTACTTGCGCAATGTTTTTGCACATCTAGAGATTTACTGATTGGTATATCTGCCTAGGTGTGTATGTGTTTGTGTTTGTGCTTGTATGTACATATGTATGTGCAAAAACATCGACACATTTTTGGGCATTATTTAGCTGCGCATATAAAATGAACAGCTTAATGCGTTGATCATGCTCAGCCTTTTTATTCTCTTATATATGTACATATATAACATCAGCATGTAATAATACAAGTGTAAGTTGAAACATCTTACAGAGATTCGTTCTGCAATCTTCTTACACTCATTTTTAATACGATTAAAATTTGGCTCGAAATGTGTAGCTTATTGAGAATGATGTTTCTGACCCCATCAAATATACTATATGCGTACTTATTTTTATTAGTGTGACGAGCTGAGTTAATGGCAATTTGTTCCTCTACCATCTGTCTGTCTGACTGAAACAGTCTCTTTATAAATATATTTACAATTTTGTTATAGAATAAGTAGTTCGACCCTCTGTTAGTGTATTAAAGCTACAATGTTGGGTAATCATACCGAGTATAGACAAGTTGGTCATGTACTCACTTGAACTCGTATGGATGCAATTCATTGAATTCACTCGGCACTCTGTTTGCACAGTGTCCGACCACGAAACTGGTTCTGTTCGAAAACTACATTTGTGCTAATCATAGACCTGTGGTCACTTTTGCAACTCGAAAATGACTTTACGCCATTCACTCAAGATTTTTATTTAGTTTATGCAATTTGACCTAAAAACCATATACTGTAATCCTGGAACTTTCTGAGATAGCATTTTATTAATCACATGTAAATTATTAATAGTGCTTTTGATGATGCTTTTCTATAAATAAAAGTAGCAATACTTAACCAGGGGTGTCCCAAAAATTCTTTTTAGGCAAGTCCCAATACTTGGAGTCACAGAAAAAACAATTTTGAGTGCTGAGCCCCTTACTTAATTTCATCAACACATCAGCTGACTCATTTGCTTTCTGATCTAAGGTTTTGCGAGCCAGCCCAACCAAACTTCACTTGGGTTTACTAGGATAGCGCCAAATATATTTATTTTGATTTATATAATTATTATTTTAGTTTCACAAGTTGGTGTCGTTAAATGTAGGAAATGAGAGAATCTTCACTTTTACTATAAAAAGCAGCCCTTTAGTTTAATTTGCTCTTTTAAATAAAAAATTAAAAAAGAATTCTTCAATTCTTAAAGTGCTGATGATGATTTATTTCTTCTAAATTAATTAAAGTATAGGGATGACACTCAACATATGTATATTAAACAAAAAGTTTCAAAATTATCTTATCTTCATCCCTCATTAATTAACTGTTGTCTTTAAGAGTTATTACAAAGAACATATGAACATTATTAACACAAAAAAGAAGATAAAATATTTTTCTGTGCCGATAACCGTGCTGGGCAAGGAATTCAAAATATTCACAAAATGTTTTTTGAATGTCGTTACAACTTTAAAAGTTTGTTTTCGTAGTTACTTTATAATTTTGTAATGTCGTAAATTTCCGAGAGAGACTTGATAAGTGCAAGGAATGATCTACGAGAGCTTAAACTGTTTTCATTTGGGTTGTAAATTCATTATTATTACGAATCTTGTAAGAGTTTTTCATTCGTTTGACCTGTTTAAATTCATTGTAAACACGCAAACACGTACTTAGTATCTAGTTATATAACTACATTATACTTTTATCGATCCACAAAACCGTTATCTGCTGTATTATCGTTCGTCGAAAGTTACGCTTAAAACATAAATGTACAATTTAAAGTGTTTCCCCGGCATAATAATGTCAGCTACGCTTGGCTCAACAACGCTGTTTATGTGTGCAGATCTATTGTTTGTGTGTTAAACTGACCTAAACGGTCACAGCTATGTATAAAATGCACACAAGTAGAAATACAGACAAGTACAATTCATACGAGTGTATAAGAAAAAAGATATTCATACTTTCACTGCATATTTTTTACCATCCCATTGTCTAAGGCAACCTCATGTGCTGAGTCTGACGGACATCTCTTTTGCGTATAGACGAACTTGACCTCTTTTTATATCATATTCCTACCAAAAATGGGTATAATAAGTTTGTAGGAGCCGGCTAAAGGAGGCTTCCTCGACTTTGATTGGCATCGACAACTGAAGCGTTTAAGATTTGACCTTCTATAAAGGTTCCTGTTCTCATATGCATATCAGGTTTATTTGTATGTATCACAGGAGGTTCAACCGAATAATATTTTCACGAACGTCCTTCAATGAATATCAGCAAGGCTCATCTTTATGTTGTTAATATTAAAGTAATTATTTCACAGCAATTATTATTAATTGTAAATACCATAATATAACATTATTATTACCAATATTTTGCATTATTTTACTTAATCAATAATTAAAATTAAGTAAAGAATTTAACATATTCTTTTGCATAACTTGACTCCCCATTAAAAATAAATCATACCCCACTGTGCATCACTTGCTAGACCTGGACTTTCGTTTTTATTTTCGGCGCATTCAACTCGATACACGTACGATGATCATAATTATTACAGTCTTTCGTTTAAAGCTGAAACTGGTTACAGACAATTCAAGCTCAACTGTGGCGCGAGTTACCCTTACTTGATTGTTGTAGCTGAACGCGTAACAAAGCTCTAGCCGAGAACACTCGACTGGAAAATACCCATTACCCTTCTCAACTTACAACATGTTTTTATACACGTTACTAAAAATATATTACTTATACTTAATTGCAACAAGATCGACCAAACAGAACGGCAGTAATGGCTGATTTGAGTTTCAAGCAATGTAAATGCCTAAAAGCATGCAATACAAAATATTTTTAAATTTTATCAATAAGTAATCATCCTATAGTCGGGAACTCGACTTTTATTATTATTTTGTTTAAAAAATTTTTTTATAGTATTTTTAAACAATAAAGACAAAATTTTTTTAAACAAACTTTATATAGAAATTGAAAAAACAACACTATTCCAAACATCTGCTCCTGGAAACGACATTCTTTCCTAAAATCGGCAGCTAATTTTGCTGGCAACAAGTTCAAGTGGATCTGTTCTGGGTCTTTTTTTCTATTACCCTACTTCATGTCGGCAGTGATTTTTAATTAATTTGAATAAGAAAATCGTGTATCCACAATAAAAAGCCATACAACTTGAATTCCTAAAGTTTTTGATAATATTTAAACAGTCATTTATATTATTTGTTTAGCTCTTTTATTTCCCCCTATCAGCATGGGATTTTTAAATGTAAATTGACTACTCCCACTCCACTCGGACACTCTTCGTTTGCTATCAATGGCTTCTGTAATAACAAACAAACTGATGTCATTTATTAAATAACGTTTTTCTAAGTCTATCTGGGTTACCTCTGAAGCTCCCCAAGGTAGTCATCTCGATCCCTTGCCTTTTACACTATTTATAAATGGTCTACCAACAGTTTCAACACACTCTAGTGCACTCATGAATGCTGATGATGCTAAAACTGGTCTGCAACATAATTATAGGCCATGCCACATAAATTTGCAGGAAGATCTCGATGCCGTTTAGATATAGTGCCATGTGAATCGTATCGATTACAATTTTTATTTATTTTTTTATTTTTTTTTTAACTTGACGGGTATACAAATTTTGCGTTTTATGCATAGGAATTTAAAAACACATGCTTGACTACAATGACGGGGGGAATCGAACCCAGGTTTTTCAAACTGAAAGTTCTTAATATGTGACAGGTCGGCGACTCTAACCACTGACCCAGCGGACCACACATAATATTTATGAAAAAAAAAATATGAAATAAGAGCTGATTTTTATAAAAAAAAAATAATAATAATTGAGAGTAACTTTTATTTTTAATTTTTTTTAATAAAAATTGAAAATAAAATTTATTTTACAATTTTTATTTAAAAGTTAAACCATAACTCTTATTCGCCATTTTTAATTTTCATTTTAAAACATAAAAATTTTAAATAATTAGATTTTTCGACTCATAACTCTTATTTGCGATTCCTGTCCATACCTCTCTATATTCTTTGTCTTCTCGAGTACTTAAAATTTTGAATGCCCAATATTTTCGTTTTTGTCCGCCCGCGAACATATTGTCCGATCCGCGCTTAACGAGTTTAGGCTTGGTGTCGCCTGGACCACTTGAACGTACATACATACATTCGTGCACGGCCAACGAATAATTTTTAGAATAATTATTTGAAAAAAACAGCTTTTTCAACCATAATTGCTCTTTAATGTCTTATATTTAAAATACTTCTAGACAAATCAATTAAGTCATTTGAATCAAGCTGCGGTCATAAGTTCGTGGTTTTTACATTAAGCTCTTTACTGAACGCACACTCTGCAGGTACTTGTATCTATTTAACATGTTGACATGTAATTTTATTACTTAATACTCCTTCCGTAATTAACTTTTAACAATCTAAGGGCCGTTTTTTCAATGTACGTATAAACTGTACCTAAGAAATAATTTAAAATTTGACAGTAATTTCTATACATTTTACGTCAAAATATATTTTCAACAGTTGTCAAACATCTTATTTGACATTGAAAAAACGGCCCTAAGGACATCAAATCAAGTTAGCATCACGTTATGAATAAATGCTTAAATGTATTTTAATAACCACAACACTTATGTATATACATATACGTATATAACAATTTGCAGTCATACATATATTCTTAGTAGTGGAGCTACTCATACTACTTTAAAGGCAATTACTACAAAATGCTTTTACACATGAACATGTTCATACGTACATACATATGTGACGGATCTATTGGGATTTATCATTTGTGAATATTTTGTTAAGTTTAATTGCTTTTCATGCACTTCACCCTTCACCTAGCCCGACAGACCCTGACGAAAACCAAATTAAGAACCGAAACCTGTTGTGTACTATAAATAAGAATATCCAAATACTTTTGGTGTGTTTGTTAACGATTTACACTGTGGATATAAAATGAAAGCTCAGCAAAAGTAGGACACCATAAATTGGCCCTTATAAAGTTTTTAGTTAAATTGACCTGATTATAACAACGTCATCTTAAGTCAATGCTAAGGCCAATTTGGTTTACTAATAACGTTCGACTAATGCTTACAGCCCTAACGGTCGTTAACTTTTCGCTAATACTGTTCTGAAGTCCACGATATGAGTGTCTAAATTTGTTTTTGACAACAACACATAAGTTGTGAATATACACTTGTGTTTATATTTTCGTTGTATAATTTGTGGTCGGAGAACTCAGGCATTACACGCTCGATTACTTGACTTAAATAGCCTGTCCGGTCTAAATTCGTATTCACATACCGGTACATAAATATCATCATTAAAGCTATAAAATGCCGTGCAGTAAAAGGGCGTTACGAGTATTTCCAAAAAGGTTCTCAGTCGTGTCACTCTGTTTGTGGCAACTCCTTCAAAGTTGATTTGATTTCATTAAATATAATTTTAATTAACGAAATAAAGTATTTATTATTTCTCCTTTGCAGCAACATGTATCGGATAAGCACCCTTTTGATTATCATATACTCCAGCCAGGCGCTGGGTGCAGACATTTTAATGGCCACCATGGGAGGCACAAAGTCACACAAAATACCCTTTTGGGAGCTTGCTAAAGGACTGATCAGCAGGTGTGTATTGCGAATATTCATAATGCACTAAAACTACAAAAAGCCGAAAAAATAAACAATTTTAATGACAAAAAATGTTATTATATATAATCAAAGAAAGATCTTTGACCCTTAGACAACTCCAAGAGCAACGTTAATGTACAAGCTGAATTAACATTTTCATAAAATAAGCGACCCTATCGACGAATCACATAGGGTTCCATTATCGAAACCTAACACAAACATATGTTTGCCTATTCTATTAAGAACAAAATCAGTTTCGAAGGCATTCAATATTTTTTAAAATTAGCTAACTTAAACTAATGTTTTCGTTAAAGTTTTAGAAATTAAGGCCAAACTCAATAACAACTCTCAGTCAATATCAAGTTGATTTTGCCATTTCTGTATTTATGTCCCGAAGGTTAGAAGCTCTTCAGGGAGCAATTTCAAGTCCCATGTGTAAGTTCTACTAAATATTTTTGAACTTTATCGATTTTTAAAAGAAAAAAACCATCAAGGTTCAAGTCGAGTGTTGATAGCATTTTTAAGTCCCAATATTCTGATACATAAAATTTGTGGCAAACGTCATAAATACGATTCAATATATACACTCACTCGCATATCTCTGCATACACCCTTGTTTTAACTTTAACAGCTATGTAAGTCAAGCCTTCACAATAAAAAAAATATATTTGGGAAGGTCATTTAAGTTCCGATTGAATGATACAAAACTATCCTTAACCCATTAAGTATCCATTGAAAAATTCCAATTTTTGTAAACGTCTACTTTTTCAAATTTTTTCCTCTATTTCTTAAAAAAAATATTCTGATGCAAAAAAATTCTTGAAACAATTCTAAGAGTGATACGAATACAAATATTAGAATTTTTGCATTATTCATTATTATTCAAACGGAATTTAAACGACCTTTCCAAATATATACTTTTTGTTTGAAAGTGTCCCGCTTCCTTTCAATAACTTTTAATGCATTCGATTTTTTTTTTTTAAATTTAATGTACAATTAATTTTGAATAACACTCGTCACTACACTTTTTTTATAAGATATAATATAAGATGTTTTTTAATATTCATATTCTTTTGACTTTGAGTTTAAAAAACAAGTCAAAATTAAATCAAAAACAGTTGCATGAAGACCGTAACAATATTATTCCCTTTAATCAATATTTGCCCGCGTGTCCACTAAACAAAATCAAACTGTCTAGCAACAATATATGCCTTTGCAGAGCAAGAGCTACCAGGTTTCATTGCTGCTGTCCTGCTTCTATTTTAGACATAAATCGAGACAAAATGTTTATAGCTAAATTTAGCAAGTGAACTCTACAACTCTACATCAACATCTTCACCATACTAACATTCAGGTCCACTGACAATATGTGGGTTTTGGGTATGCATAAATCATTTAAGCTTTGCCCCTTCCATTTATACATTTGGAATCGAAAGACAACTTAATTACTCCACGAATGATATACTCGCTTGCTTTAAAATTACAGGACATACACCGCATAGAACTAAACTCTTTTCTACTAAGCAAAGTTCTTAGATCGCTAGACAGTTGCAACTTGCATGGTAGAAATATTCTAGTCTGACAAAGGAAATAATAATTTTGTTTCGTATTCAACACTTAATCTTTTTAATTTTTGTTATATAATTTCATGAACTTTATATGTAGATACTTTATAAACATTAATTTCATATACATACATATGTATTTATTTTAAAACATTTTTCAGAGGTCACAACGTAACCTTCCTTAGTGGGTTTCCAGCAGATTTTCATATCGATGGCCTGCACGAGGTAACACCGACAAGACTTGTTGAGTATATACAAAACTACACAAATTGGGATCTACTCGGTGCCAGAATGAATGGCGAAATGCCCATTAAACCCTGGGATGGATTACGCTATGCATTTGAGGTGAGCATTAAAATTTAATGTATTGAATATTTCTGATCAAGTACAACTATTTCCGAATTAAAAACTTAACGACAATTTCGCGTTAAAAACGTTAAATTAACTTATCGGGATTACAACAATTACTAGTGATTCAGGGTACGGCACTTCGCTTGAATAACTTCCAATTAATGAGGTAACTTTTTAAGAACCTCGTACTTTAAAAAGGCTCTAGTAACGTTAATAGAATAGTCGCATTTCGCAGCCTTCGAGCTGCTTTCGTGTTTAATTTACTAAATAACAAATTTATATAAAATAAAATTTTTGTAAAAGTTCGGAAAAATTTAACTATCGCTGTCTGCTGATTTAATTATTTTATCCCTGCGATTGAACTTTGGCGTAAAGTCAGAATTCGTGATTTGGCAGGAAATAGTTTGACCGTTTGACCAACACGTTGAATCTCAGTCAGTTAGTGAGTCAGTCAGTTAGTCAGTCAGGACAAAGAGTTTAATGTGTATAGATATAGGGCTTTAAGGTTAGGTAGTTCCTCCTAATGCATTAAAACCGAAATGTGAAATTTGCTCTTAGGCATTTTGAATTACGGCTGACTTTATCGGTGCTAATTGCGGCCATTTTTCAGGTCATAAGAATATAACATAATACAATTGTAACAACTCTTAAGTATTATTTTGATGGGCATCAGCAGCTATTGAGATATGTCCGTCTTTCGACTACCGCGCTATACCGATTAACCTAGGCTACAAAGCTACACAAAAGTTTATCAAATATAATAAATAGTAATTCATAAAGGTGGCTGGATTGAGGGGTAACCCAAAACGATTCGAAAACAAAAAAAATAATAATATAGCTTCTTTTGTAAATTGACGTTAACGATATGTCTTGTCTTACAGTCGTGCGATGCGATGTTGAGTGATGCTGAGACAAAGGACTTGGCGAATCGCACCTTTGGCCTGGCCATAGTAGACGGCGCCTTTCCCGAGTGCGTGCAGGGTCTGGTACATCAGTACAAGGTACCTTTTATGTACATTAACACCGTTGGATTCTACATGGGCAGCTTGTCCCTTTCCGGGAATCCCGCCAGTTATGCTATAACACCCAACTTCTACTCCCACTTTACGGATACCATGAGCCTTTACGAGAGAGCACTGAACACAGGCATGCAAATTGGGCAAAATTTGTTGCACAGTGTAAGCACAACAATTCAATACTATGTTATTTGATAATCTAATCAATTTTCCAACTATTTTCTTCTAGTATGTCATGCGACGAACACATCGTGTTCTGCAGGATCACTTGGGCTCCCATATCCCTCACCCCTACGAAATGGCACGCAATGTGAGCTTCATCCTCCAGAATGGACACGCGGTCGTCTCCTATCCCCGCGCCTTGAACCCAAATGTGGCGGAGGTGGCTTGCATACATTGCAAGCCGTCTCGACCGTTGCCTAAAGACTTGGATGACTTTATTGAGGCTTCAGGTGCTTCAGGTTTTATTTATGTGTCAATGGGCTCATCTGTAAAAGCTGCCAATATGCCAGAATCTCTGCGTCGTATGCTTGTGAAGACTTTTGCGCGATTACCCTACCATGTGCTGTGGAAATATGAGGGCAACGCGGCCGACATGAACGATCTTACACCGAATGTCAAGCTATCCCGCTGGCTGCCACAGCAGGACGTTCTTGGCCATAGCAAGTTGCGCGCCTTTGTTACCCATGGAGGTCTTCTGAGTATGTTCGAAACGGTCTTCCATGGTGTGCCGGTGGTCACAATGCCTGTGTTCTGTGATCACGACGTCAACTCGGCCAAAGCGGAGGTCGATGGTTACGCCATCAAGCTGGATTTAGAGACACTCTCCACCAATCAGTTGTATAAAGCCATTATGAAAGTCATTCATGACCCGCAATTCAGAAATGCAGCCCGATACCGTCAAAATTTATTGAAAGATCAAAGATCCACAGCCCTAGATACGGCCATTTACTGGACTGAGTACGTCCTGCGGCACAATGGTGCTTACCATCTTCAGTCTCCAGCGCGATATTTAAGGTATATCTTCAAACAAAAAGATTTGGCATACTTAAAAGATGAAATAATAATACATATTTGCTTTTTACTCAGCTGGTGGCAGTACTATCTCCTTGATGTGGTTGCCGTCTATTTAATGGCCCTCTGCATTGTGGTGCTGATGGTGAAGCGCCTGGATATTCGATCTGAGAAAGGGCGCAGCCAACATTTTCCCCACCTTCTACCAAACACGAAAAAGAAAACCAAGAAATTGTAAACCCAGCAGAACAAACAATTCTTACCTTTTATAATAACGCGGATATTTTAGAATCTAATACTAATATCACATCCTATTTAATTCATTGCAAAGTGATATAAGTACAGTAGTTCGAAACAGGCTACACAATGCTTAACTGGTAATCGTATCCAATTTAAAGTCAGCGACAATCGCAAATTCGCAGCTATGCAGCATGGGTTGGAATTAAAACATGTGCCTGTTTAATGTATTTCGGCGATCTATAGCTGTAGTACAATATTTGAGATACCGACACCTCTGAATCTCAACCATACATACATAGGTATGTATCTATCTACTAATGTCGTTTTAATTGAATGCAGTTAAAGTTTGTAATACTTTAAGGTTTTTCGCTCTTTTGGATCAAGTGCCTTGTAAATAGTGTCTTTATTTATAATTAGAATTAACTACGCAAAATTAAAATACAAAAAAAAATGCAATAATTGCGAGCAACCTCAAAATTTTGTGCAACATTTGCAAACGCGGAAATTTTAAACCAAAGTCTACAAATCGTTACTACATTTATTCAATTTAATTGTTAAAATACAATGGGTAGTTGAAATAAAATGAAGTTTTAACTTGAAAAAAAGCATCTTTCTGTCAACACTAAAATGAGTTTGTTCTGCCTGAATGATGCGTCGAAAACTATTAGAGGAACGGGTCCTTCTTTAAGAGGAATCTCGGCGAGGGTATCATTGTCTACCGACGAAAGCATGATTTCTGATCAGAAAATTAAGAGCGCACTTAATCAGATGGAGGAATTTGATCAATTTGATTAAAGATTTCATAAAATGCTTGCTGGGACAGCTCGAAGATACTTTACATGTATCCACGTGAATACATATGTATGTAAACAGTTGTGTATCTAAAAACAAATCCATACAATCATAGGCTTACAGATACAATACTTCGATCCCTGATCGTACAAAACAGTTTCGCAAATAACAGTAGGCTAAATAAATACCTGAGATGTACAGACAGATAAAAATTTAACAGCTACAACAACTGAATTTTGGCAATGGACATGTGTATATTATGTGAAAATTTATACAATTATACTAAACTGATTGTTTAACTAATTTTGCCATCATTTTTTCCTCTTTGACCTTTCGCTTAGCCTCCTTTTGCTTCTTCTTGTCTTCTCTCTCCTTCTGCTCAAGCATTTCTTTGAAGCGATCATCGCGTGTATCCACCTTGAATCCAAAATGCCTGCGAACCTCCTCTATCAATCTTTCCTTGCGCTGAATTGCGGCTGTGGCATCAGCTTCCCGCTTGGCAACCTTTGCGTTAAGGTCGGCCTTCCACTGCTCAAGCTTGTCCAGCTTCTTAGCTATGGCCTCTTCACGTTCATTAATTGCATCTAGCTTTGCAGCTTTTGTGACTCGAACCTTCTCCAACATTTGCTGAACTGTATCGGGTTGCGTAATGGATTGTAGCTTATTCGTTTTAGTATAATCCGATTTCAGACCAAAGCAAATTTGTGGACTTATTTCACTACTTGCGCCGAATTTGCCATACATGCTTCTTTGATACTTCTCTGTCAAATGTATCCAGGAGTGTGCCTCGTGATACGGAGTTGTTTCGAACAGCACATTTTTATGTTGTTTTCGCAGTCCTGATTTATCCCGCACAGGTTCGTATTCTACATTTTCGTTGACAAATGATGCCGGTATTTCTGTCTTGGTAGAACCAGTGGAATACTTTAGACATCTGATTGAAATTCCTCTTGTCGCATTTAATTTACGGAAATTCATTTTTAATATTCTAGTTGTTTAACAATTTAACATATCGATAACTTGACTTCAATGTGTGCACATCATATTCGATAATTCAATAGCAATGGATTTGCTTAAACCGATAAAAACACCGAAGTGCTTTACAATTAAACGCATCACGTATAAAATATATAATTATTGAAAGATAATTGAAAAAGATATTAGTGGTACTCCGGTAAGCGTTTTAGATTTGGTTTAGATTATTTTTAACCACTGATTAGTTTTAGATTTCGTGAATGTATACAAAAAAAAGGGCGTAATTGCACAAAATGCCAGAAAAAGGAATTTATAAACAAACGTTTGCTCATTGAAAATGATTTTAATGAATTTTCCCAGATTTCCAATGTAAAAAACCACCAACTGTCACACAGCTGTTTGAAACCAAATCAAAATGAAAACGAAATCAGTCTCAGAGCTGATTTCACGAAATCAATTAGTAAGACCACATTTCCCTGATTTGCTGTGGGCACACTGAAAATTTTGTATGGAGCTGCTGTGAACAGCTGACTGCGAAATCTAAACCAAATCTAAACCAAATCTAAAACCCTTACCGGAATCCCACTATTATTTGTCGAAACAGGGCCTGTTTAACAGGCACTTTCATTGATCCATAATTTATTTGTGATTTATATATAAGAATACAATTATGATAAATAGTAATATAATAATGTTTAATTTTTTTTATATTTTATCATTCCATACGAACGATTCCTTGGTTTAATCGAATTATAAATTGTTGAATTCCGAAAAATAAAACAACACTATTTTGCTGTGACACTAAAATATGAATCAGTGTGAACCTATCATAAAGCGTCGAGACCATTGCTGAATTGGTTCCGATATACAGAGCAATATATCGATATTTTTTCGATAGTGGGCCCAATGGAAAACAATCGCCGCCATCTGACAATGTAGTTTTTTTATCTTCGAAGGCTGCGTAAATTAAATTAGCTCAAACACAGAACTAAATCGTGGATTTAAACATTTGTAAAGGGACTAAGTTTAACATTACCCCTTTGCACCTATCAAAGGGTAGTATGGATAGGTCGGAGCTATTAATTCCGCCGCATATGGTTGGTCGGATCTATTCAGTCTACTGCAAGGATTTTGTGTAAGTAAATTGTTTGATTTTGCGTTTGTATATTATATTATTTTCATGTTTACAATGCTCCGTATGTCGGTAGATATGTACACACAAATAAATGCGCCCATCAATCCTCTGTAGGATTGTGTTGTTAATTGTTGTTAGAAAGTGCGGCCCTAGCGCAGCTTCAATCATCAATGAGCGATCGCGGATTTCAGAAGTGAAGCCCTTGGGCACGATGACCGCATCGCCCATACAGGCGCCTGCGTTCGCATTTTAATCTAGCTGTCCAATATTTCACAGCTTTGATCTCATCGCTCATAATTTATTAACAACCTGTTAACTGTTTTTATAGTAACTACAACTTATTTGAATACAAACACACAAACAAAATCGAGACCCTATACGTAAATTTACTAAATACATTTACCTAAATTAATAATACTTCTATTGTTTTTTTAGGTCTTATAATGAAATTACGTTTTATCCGAAAGAATACCTAAATGTCTTAACTGGACCAAATGGAACCGGGAAGTCGACTATTGTATCTGCTATCATATTGGGCTTGGGAGGCGACCCGCAGTTGTTGGATCGCTCATCTAGCATTTCTGATTACATTAAGAGCAATAAAAACTCAGCTACAATCACTATCACCATTTATGGTCGCGAAAATGACGGCAAAGAAGCTTTCAAGCGTATAATAAACAACACCGGAGATTCTCGTTTTTTTGTGAATTCTAAGGACATGTCTAAGGCAAAATTTTTGAAAATCATTGCTTCTTACAATATTCAGGTCAGCAATTTGTGCCAGTTCCTACCACAGGATCGTGTACAGGTAACTAAAGTATTGCATTTCTACTACTACAATGGCGAAACATATCGTTTTCTATTATATATCTCTTTAATCAGGTATAGATGATTTGTAATAGTATTTCGATTTAAAGATTTGACATTTTTCAACTTAATTTCAATTAGACATTATTCACCTCATATTGGTACCTACAGAAAACATTTCCTTTAAATTTTATGAAATTTCAAACTAAAATCTAAATTCCAATAGCAAATTCCAATGCACATATTTGATTAATTTTGTATTATTACATTTGTCGTTCGATTATCAATTTTGCCTATGTGATTTTTGCTATAATAACATGGCAGCAGAATAAGTGGTAAAGAGAAAAATAAAGATTTTGGAGTCTTCGACCGTCGTGCTATACTTATATACATATATGTATGTATTTTTGGTGCATAATAGATAAACATAAATAGCCGCATTAAAATTTAATTTATTATTGATCTGCATATATGTATGTATAATTTATATGGTTAATTTAACTACAATTTTTTTAAAATCATAATTTAGGATTTTTCAAAAATGAATCCCCAAGAGCTGTTAGTCAATACAATGTCTTCTGTGTGCGACCAAGAGTTAATACAAAACTTTAACGATCTAAAGGAAATGCGAGTAAAATTATTAAGCGCTCATGCTGACCGAGCAAAAGAAAAGGATAGCCTTCAGAAAGAACAAAAACGCTTGGAACAGTAAGTATTAAAATTATTTAATTTAATCTTTCAAAAGTATTTATGAACAAACATGGTAGACTACAGGTTACAGTGGATCAATTTCAAGAGCGTCAGGGAATATTACAGAAACTGAACATCTATAAGGCAAACAAATTATGGACTGAAGTAACTGTGGGAAAAACAAAAATAAAGATCTTAAAAGATCAGTTGGATAAAGCTCAAGTGACTTGTAAAACTCAAAAGAAAATGTATGAGTCGCAAAAGCGAGCACAGCAAGAAATTTCACAAAAAACTTCTGATCTCAGAAATAAGACTCTAGAGCAAGTAAGTAGATGAGATACATTAAAAAGCATGTATACTTCTTTCTTTTTATATTCTTTTCAGGTCCAGCTAATATCACAGACCAATGCAACTAAAAGAGGTTTGGAATCCCAATTAGAGAACATAAAACATAAAATGAACGAAAGCAAATGCGACTTGGAGGTTGGTTATTTCATTTAAATTGTCTTGCGGTATATTTAAACGATCATTTATATTTTATAGAGAAATGTGCAGCAGGCAACTAAAAGTAAAAATGAAGTAAATCAAATAATGCAGTTAGTGGAAACTAAAAAGCACGAACTGCAGGAATTTAATAAGCACAAGCTAGATGTTTTAAAAGAGCTAGACGAGCATAAGAATAAAATAAATAAGACTCGTGAGACGACGATGAGTCAGTATAATAAGCGCAGAGAACTTGAAACCATGCTAAACGATGAGAAAATTCCTGAAATCACTGCTCTCTGTCATAAGATTGAGAGATTGCAAAATATCAAAACGCAAAAAATGGAGGTAAGATATTAAAATTAATAATATATAAATATAATTTAAGTTATATATTTTCAGCAATTACGAACCCAAAATCCTAACCTGGTCGAAGCTATGAGTTGGGTGGCTCAAAATAAGCATAAATATAGGAGTCATATTTATGACCCTATGATATTTGAAGTGAGTGTACTAATAATCGATTTGAATACGTTAATACTTTAATCAATGAACAGTATAAAATTGTATGCATTATTTAATCTTAAAAAAAATGTCATTTGCCACTGCACGAAAGTGTTAGGTAAGAAGACTCGGGACCTTATTGCGCATGTTGTCATTTGCACCAGTGTGCTTCGTGACGTTGATTCCCCACCGTTAAATTACAAACTAAACTCTATTCTTAAAAACATTTAGGTACATATGTTCAAATAATTTCTATAGATTCTATTTTAGAAATCAACCGTTCGAAATGCCTGTGTTTCTTGAATGTCGGACATTTAACATATTTGTTGCTTGCCTTCAGAAGCACCGACAAGTGCTATGGAGTTGGCGTTTAGTCTGAACATAAAAATTTAAATATTAAAAGAAATAGAATTTCAATGATTTTAACAAGAAGAGCATATGTAAAAACTGATTTTGGTAAAAAAAAGATACTAGAATAACTTGATTTTAATAAACCCTTATGGTATATATAATACATATATTAAGCTTTTAATATCCATTAGAATTCATATACAGGCATGTCCTTATTTATACAATTTCACTGATAAGCTTGTTGGGTTTTATCGCAATTCAGCTGTGTTAAATAACCAGGAGAACCAGGAGAGAAAATAACAGATTGTTGTTTCTTACAGCCGTTTTAAAAATTTATGAGTATACACTTAGTTGCATACATTTAGTATAAGGGTGCTCCACCCCTTTTCTTATAGGATCTATAAGAACGCTGATTTTCGGCTTAACATAATAAAGTTGCCACTTTAAATGATAAGGACACAACAGGATATGAATTCCTTTAGGATACACATAGCTTACAATGTGTACTATTAAAATAAGATAAGGACATTGTATAAAAATATGTGTACAGTAATTTTTTTGATCGAATAAAGTTTTTAAAGAAGTTGTCCTATGTTTGTACCATAAAATAAACTTATTTAAATGTGCTCTTTTTTACAGCTAAACATTAAAAGTGAGGAAGGAGCTATGTATTTAGAGAACGTTGTCAGGCAGCGCGACCTTTACGCTTTCGCATGCGAGGACAAAAATGATATGTCAGATCTGATTGACGAATTATGTGTGAAGCAAAGACTTTCTGTTAATGTTATGTATTGTGCACCAGGAAACAGATGCTTGCATACTTCTACTGTGCCAATTACAGAAATCACGTAAGCATAATAAACAATATATTTATAAATTTCCTAACAATATATTTAATGACTAGATCTATGGGATTCAGTTCGTATCTTGTGGATCTTGTGTCCGGGCCGATTCCAATAATAAACAAACTTTGTGGAACCTACCAAATTCATAATATTCCTATTGGCAAAAATGATGTTGGTAGATACACTTCAAGCATTCCAAAATCAATTCGATTATTTTTTGGAGGTGAGTAATAATATTTAATTTATAGTATTATTAAGAGTTTATATTGTACTGAGGGGCACCGCCCCTGCTCGCTTCGCTAGCAAAATTGAAACGATGGTCTTTATTTTTCCGGTGTAACAAATTTATATAATATATCATTTTATTGCGCTGTTTTTTGTTTTTTTTTTATGCAATTGGACTTTTGCTTAAAGTTAGAGTTAGTGATTTGGAGGGAAATTAAGTCAGATTTGGCGGTTAAAAGCTAAATTTACCGAAAGAGTTAAAATTTAGCAAAAGAGTTAATTTGTGAGTTTTATTAGTATATCTCATACAACAACAGAGTTGTTCTAAAGGTTAATTTGCATTGTATTGTTCCTATGGCAGATATATGATATAGTAATCCGACTTTGTCAGGATATAAAAGGCACTCCCAAACATACAATCTGTGAGTTTCGTTGAGATATCTTTAGAAACAAAGAAGTTTTTCATACTAAAGGTTAATTTGCATCCGATTGCTGCCATGGCAGCTATAAGATATAGTAATCCGACCAAATTGACCAAATTTGGTCAGGATGTAAGAGACAGTCCCAAATATACAATTTGCTAAATTGGGTGTGATATCTTTAGAAACTAAAAGTTTTTATTACTAAGCAATTCCATGAAATTTGACCTCGAATTTGACCCACTTACAGGTCGAATTTAGCAAAACGCCGTCTTATTGCACAAAGAAGTTATTTCAGCTATGTTGCGTGAAACTTTCAGCTTTCTATTATTTACCGTTTGGGCTACACGTTGATGTGACAGTCAGTCAGTAAGGTCAAAGAATTTTATATATATGGATAATACGGTGCTACAAAAAAAATCAAAACAGAACTTCTGTGATGGGACATATCGTAGGTTGTAGGTATAGATAAATAAAGTTTTTTGGCATACTAGAATTTTGGTGCACACTGAAATTTTAAATTACGGTAAAAATACCGTTTTTTCGTACCTGTGCACTATTACGCTCATAGCTTCGTCAAATATTCACTGATTATTTTTTTTAAAGGTATTGGAAAGAAGAAACTTGGATATTTAAACGTGCCATACTTGACTTAGCAGGTTTCAATTTCATTATTAGAGTATTTTCTATGTTAACAATTTTTTTTTGTGTTTTTTTTTTACATTTTTTGACATTGGTGATGTTTTTGAATACTATTTTAAGGGGTAACTTGTACTATTACTTAGAAAGAACACATTTTCACGACTAAAATGTGTGTCTTTTTTTTTTGAAACTTAATGTCTCAACATGTTGATATTCACGCTATTATTGCCCCATTTCCCCCTCCCCCATTTTCCATTTGTAGTTGCGTTGTTGACGAAACTGATTTTTTTTTCATGACGTTTTTTTCTAAAAAGTTTAACAGTTAAAACTTACTCGATTTTAATAAGCTAAAATGTAGAAGACGCAGAATTAAAGGTTTTTTTAAACTGCTTACCAAAAGTAAATTGCTTTCTACAAATTTAACTTATTAATTTACGTTAAAAGTACGGTAAAGTCGCAAAAAACTATATTTTTCTAATTCTCTATATTTTTACATATGGCTCCCTTAATATTTATTTGAGATTGCAGTCTAATACACCGTTAGAAAGGTTTTACTTTTCACTTTCAAATTATTACAATTAATTGTAATACGAGGGCTGCTATATATACTTCTGGCCTAATAATGAAAATGCGAATATTTATCATCAAAAATTGTTTTATTGTTTTTCAAAGTATTCTCCAGCCTGATTTATACACCTCCAAAACATGGTTTTTGAACGCTTCAACAGCATCTTCTGGGCACGAAAATCGTTGACCACGCATTTTTTTCTTGATGTGCGGGAATAAAAAGAAGTCATTGGGTGCCAAGTCAGGGCTGTACGGTGGATGACCCATCAATTCGACGTTTTGGCCGGTCAAAAAGGCGCTGGTTTGAGCCGATGTGTGAGAGCTCGCGTTGTCATGGTGAAGAATGATTCGTCTTCTCTTGTTTGTTTTTCGAATTTCTCCGAAGACTTCAGGCAAACAAATTGTGGTGTACCACTCAGAATTGACCGTCCTTCGTTGCTCAAGCGGAACAGTCGCCACATGACCAGTTTTGCCGAAGAAACAGGCGACCATTTGCTTCGAAGTGCTTCTTCCACGAACAACTTTCGTTGGATTTGGCTCGTCTTCGAAGACCCACACGGTCGATTGTTGTTTTGTTTCGGGCTCATACGCATAGATCCAAGATTCGTCACCTGTGACGATCTTATGAACATCTTTTGAAGCACCGCGATCGTATTTTTTCAACATTTCTTTGCACCAATCGACACGAGCCTTTTTTTGAGCGATTGTCAAATTGTGCGGGATCCAACGACAACAAACCTTTTTTACGGTCAGGTGTTTATGTAATATCGAATGTATGCTGGTGGGAGAAATGCCCAAGGATGCCTCTATCTCCCGGTATGTCACATGACGATCTTGCATTATTAGTTCACGCACGGCATCAATGTTCTCTGGCACAACGGACGTTTTTGGACGACCTTCACGGAATTCGTCGTTGAGCGAACTGCGACCACGATTAAATTCGTTATACCAGTTTTTCACGGTGCTATAGGATGGTGCTTGATCGCCATACAAAGACTTAAGTTCATCGATGCACTCTTGTCTGGATAATCCACGTCGAAAGTTGTGAAAAATGATCGCACGAAAATGCTCACGTGTCAATTCCAGTTTTTTAACGGAATTGAATTGTTCAAAGCTCTGTAAGTTTAACAATTCACGATTAAATGACAACACGTTCTGAGTGATGTTATGCTAAAAAATGTCAACCTTTCCAATGGAAATATCAGATTGCACCTGGCAACACTTATTGTTGCCTAGGCCAGAAATATATATAGCAGCCTACGTAACCTCGATAAAAATCGGTTATTTTACTGTAATTTTACTACGATTTTACTACGATACCAAAAGTTTTTTGACTGTAGCACCGTGGAATTTATATATTACATTTAATATTTAAAATTTGGATATCGGAAACTTTTGGAGATGGAAATGTTTTCGTCACCAGATTTTTACCTCTTAAAGATATTTTTTTTTGAAAAATGCTAATTATTTTGACATTATAACTTTACATTATAACAGGGATTAAAACCGAAACGAATATCGGTTTCAGTTACGGTTTCGGTTATGTTTGGATTTAGGTTTTCGGTTATAGGTTATGCAAAATCTTCAAGTCAAAAATAAAATACAAAACTAATAACAAAATATTAGAGATCGCAAACTAGACTTATCAGTCGGAATAAATAAAAACAGTTCAAAGTTTTTCGTTTTAAATTATTTTTAACTTGTTTTTTTTTTAATTTTTATAACAAAAATTAATAATAAAACATGCTTTTAAAATTGTATTTTAAAGTTAAACCATAACTCTTATTTGCAATTTTTAAAATATAAATTAAAAATAAAACTTTTTTTCAATTTTTATTATAAAAATTGTAATTAAAAATTTATTTTAAGATGTATGAAAAACCGAAATTAATCCTTATAAATGAAACGGTTACTAAACGGTTATTTCGGTTTACAGAGTTTCGGTTTAAAGGTTTCGGTCAGATGAAATTTTTTTTTTCGGTTACGGTTTCGGTTACGGTTTCAAATTTCAATCGGTTTTTACCGGTTAAAGGTTACGGTTTCGGTTAGGGTTTTAATCCCTGCATTATAACTATAAAATTAATAAAAATAGTAAGGCTCGTTTTTTCTTACATTTAATATTGGTATTATTGCGATTTTATTACTGTATGTAAAATATAGTGCATCGATTTGTATGGGCCCGAAAAAAGGAAACAATGGTAACAAATTTTCATAATCTAGGTCAATTCTAAGATGTTTTCACGAAGAAACCACATTTCTGAAAAGAATGAATTCCTGGTCCGCGCTTTTGAGTTGAAAAATTCGTTTTTTCGAACATTTATATCTTGGGTGCTTATGGACCGATCTTAACAAACTTGGTGTCAATACTCTTGTTAGGATCACGTCTTTAAAATTTCCCCAAAACCAAAGGATCGGACTAATTTTTTAGGATAGAGACGAACCGCAAAATCGTTCTTCCAAGGATGAAAATTATGTTTAAAGGACATTTCGTCCTTTGGCTCTGTGGAATTTTAAAAGTCCTGGTCTTAAAAAAAGCATTGACTCCAAGTTTGTCAGAATCGGACCATAAACAATCAAGATATACATTTTCAAAAAAAAATAAATTTTGCAACTCAAAAAGCGCGGAACAGGAATTCATTTTAGAACTATGGTTTTTTCGTGAAAACATCTTTGAATTGATCATAGATTTAAAACTGGGTTACCATTTTTTGTGAAAAAAATCGATGCTTTCTAATGTACAAGCTTTCGAATCCGACTACAACATTAACAGCATCACTTAATAAGATACGTACATTACTAATACAACATTATATACGCATATGCACGTACATTGTACCAACGCTGCTACTACATTTTTGTATGCACACACAAACATAAGTAATTTATTATCAAAATCCTTTTTTATAGACAAAAACAGGGTGTTAACTTGTCACGTGTCTCTTTGGGAAAATTTTTAAGAATTTACTTTTTAGAAAATAGTTTTAAATCTTTAAGCTGAACTTTGTTTTCTATTAACAGGTACAACAAGATTTTCGCTGACGACATCCCGATATCGTTCTGATTTCATATTAACCGAGAGCACAATTCGAAGAAAGTTTCAACTTATTAGTCTTGACTCAAAACAGTTAAAGTCGCTCAAAGATAGGTAAGTAAAAATGTCCATATGGTAAACGTCAATCTATGAAAATGGACAATAAAAATTTTTACAAAATATTGCAAGCACCGTTTCCGATCCAAGTCGGCAAGGGTTATCATACTCCGATTGAGGTAAAAATTTATTTCCGAGTGCTTTAGGACCAAATGAACAGAGCTAGCCCGTATGCGTTTAAAAGTAATTACCTTGAAAAAGTAAGGGCCACCCTAATGTATATACAGTCGAACTTCCCTAACTCGAACTTCTCTAACTCGAATTTTCTCTAACTCAAACAAAATCGAGTGGCAATAGCGTTTACAGAGCAAATTTCATACAATTCTGCTTCCGTAACTCGAACTTCCATAAGTCGAATTTCTCCGTAACTCGAACAAAAATAGTGGCCCGTGCTTCTGTAAGTAGAATTTTTAGGCAAAATCTCCAATATATTATAGTTTGAATTTTGTTATGCTTTTGTTACCGGCTGGTTTTGACATGTAATATTGATGTACATTAACATATGGTGATGCAATATGGTAGAATATTGTATCAACAATTACATAGGCTGGTAAGATTAGCTATAGGAAAGATGTTCGAATGTATTAAAATGTTTAAAAATGTTTAAAGAAATATTCAAACTTATTAGTAAAGGAATTTGACTGTAGTCCAAATAAATATTTTTTGATAAATACACAAGTTTATTTATGCACGCCGCATGCTACTTAAAGCACTTTCGTGCCAAATAAATAAATAATAAATAAATAAACTTCAAACAAATTGAAGAAAAAAATGGTATCTCAGCAAAAACAGTTTTCATTATATTAAAAAATGGTAAGTTAAATATGATGACATTTGAATCGGGAACTTCTTCTGGATACAGCCAAAGAACGAAGATACCAAACTGGAATCCTTTTTTGTTGAAAATAAAAAGACCAATTTGCAATTTGAAATGTATTTAAGAATAAATGCATTTGTAGTTTCTTTTAAAAAACCATAAAAAAAATTCGCTAACTCGAAGTCTCCCTAACTCGAACTTTTTTCTTGGATAATAGTGATTCGAGTTAGGGAAGTTCGGCTGTAATTTGTAGGTAACATTTAAAAATAATTTTAAATTTCACTAAGATCTATTAAGGTAATACAATAAAGTATTTGGACAAATCTATTATAGTATTTTTTTTTATTAATATTTTACAATTTATTAAATTTGTATCGGGACCGAAGAATCAAAGCCAAATTTGAACCTTTTACTTAAAGACTCGTTACGGAGCTGTTATTGTTTCGTTGTTAAATACTGTTTTTTTTTACTATTTCTACCATTTAACAAAAAGTCTTGTTGTTATATACGCTTACCTATAATTATAATTAATATATATTATTATAATTGTGCAAGGATTACCGTCAATTTTTTATACCCTGGGGGTATATTAAGTTTGTTAAAAAGTATGTAACAGGCAGAAGGAAGCATCTCCGACCCCATAAAGTATATATATTCTTGATCAGCATCAACAGCCGAAACGATATAGCCATGTCCGTCTGTCCGTCGGTCCGGTAAACGAAAGGATCTCAGAGATGGTAAGAGCTAGGACCACCAAATTTGGAATGAAGACTCCCTATAATGTCAGGCAGAACAAGTTTATGTTAAAATTTTGCCACGCCCACTGTGAGGGGCGTAATTCATAAAAACTGACAGCACCTTTTATTTTGGCTTTTAAGTTATTTTTTATATCAACGGATGTGGAATCATGCCCAGAAGCTAATCACCAACTTTCATCCCGATTGGGCCGTAAATAGTGAAGATATTAACAATTTTGTCCAAGGTATTTAAATGGCAATTCTATAAATAGAATAGAATTAATGTTCAATTAATTCATTTAACATTCCCTCTGCAAGAATGTTTATCGAATTTGTCATGTTCAATCCAAGTTGCGGCGTGGTGTAAGTGATAAGTGCTCGGCTGGCGAAACGGGAGACCGAGTTTCGAGTAACGGTTCTGTCGATGCAAATGATTTTTAATTATTATTTTTTTATTATTTTTATTTTCTTATTTTTATTTTCTTATTTTTAAAATTGGTTTAAATCACTTATCTTATTGTACATGTATGTAGCTGCCACAAAAACGATAGGTCGATATTTGAGGATAAGTACGAGAATTGCATGTGCATCTAATCTTCGGCATGCCGAAGCCTAGGCCCAGGGTATATATAACTGTCGAGTGCACTCGACTGATCCGCTTGTTTAAATTGATTTTATAAAAAACTACACCAGTTAGTTGAAAGGCAGTATCGATTTGACAGCTGGTGCTTCAAAAAGCATCGGGCTAAAAAGAAGAAGAAAGAAAAATAGTCAGCAAGCACTGTAAGGATTAATGTTAAAATCGAACCGTGGTCGCCGATCTATGCAGAACAATTACAAAAACAATTCTCAAAATTCGGTTGATTTGTCAATTAAAATCGGTAGATGTGAATCGGTGAAGTAAAAATATTTTGAGAATTGGTTTTATCACATGCAAAAATGTATTCTACTAAATACTCGGATCATTGTTAAGCCATAATATAAACATTAAAATATTTAGGTGCTACTGTATGTACACAAATACTTTTGTGAAATAATGTTCAAAAAAATGATAATATAGTTAAAAAATAAAATTGAATCAGATTTTATTAAAATGTATTTTAAATCGAAGTACTTATTTCTTATAGACACGCCAAATCTGTATGTGAAAAGGATCAAATTAGAAACAAATTAGTAGAGGTCGATAATGAATTCGATCGCTTGCAAATAGTTCTTCGCGAAGAAGGAGAAAAAAAACGAAAAATTGAACAAAAATTGGCGCATTATGGAAATCTGGAGAGCGAAGTAAAAAAGCTATTGGAAAAAGTAGACACCATCAACAAGTCATTCTCATGTGAGTAAAATAAAAAACATTTGTGAACAATATTTAATATTTGTGATTTTAGCGTTGGTGACCTTACAGGAAGCTTTTCAAAAAAATGTCCTGACAGATCTCAAGAAAATATATACAGTTGAATGTCAGTTAGTCCAAATTCTAGAGTCTACAGATAAATTGCTCACAAAGAAGAAACTAAACCAGGTAATGGAGCACGTCCATAAACAACAACATGAGTCTCAAATAAATACTCTAACCGAGTGTGAGGAACAATTTAAAAACTCTACTGTAAGTATAAAAACAATCAAAAATCAGTAAATCCCATTGTCTAAATAATTAAAATTTTTAGTGTATTGTCGAGAAACTGGAGAAATCCATGCAAATGCAAGCACAAGAAATCGAATCAAAAACTTCAGAAGTTCAACGTCTATGTAATGGACAACTCCCTATGAATGACGATTTCACTTTTAAATCGGACTTCGAAGAATTATCAAGATTGGACTTAGATCAAATACGTGAGGCCATCGTCGAGTTTCAAGCAAGATTGGAGTGCATGAAAGACGTGAATTCAGAGGTAGTATTAAACTAAACAGTTTTCACTTTATCTTCATTAAATTATTTGTTTTTTTTTTATATGTATATTCTAGGCAATCACCGATTTTCATCAACGTCAAGAGCAGGTTCAAGAGTTGAAGAAATTGATCGACCATAAAGCCAATCTTGAGAAAAACGTGGAATCGGAAATATCTAACTTATTCGAGAAATGGGAACCAAGACTTACCAATTTAATTGAAACAATAAGCACCAAGTTCGGCGAATTTATGGAATCTATATCATATATAGGGGAAGTGGTCTTGTCAAGAAAAGATATAGTAAGTAATTACAATTTACCCGTTCACACAGAAAGTTCATATGACCTAGACATTTCTTTCAAATAGTTTAATATTTCTACAGAACTTTTCAGTGTTCTTTCCAAAGCTTTGAATAAACGGTTTACGTATATCTGTCCAGAACTTTTATAAGTGCATGATAAGATGTAAATGTTTTGTAATGTAGCCATGTTCCAATAGCTTTTCAGCCAATTTTGCAACAATTTCTCTATCCTAGAGGTCGGTTTACGGATTTTACTTTAAAGAAGGGAGCATAATCATTACAAGTTATATTTTTTAATTCTTCATACTTCAAAATCGATATCTCTAACCTAAAATGTTTGTCGGATTTGCTCGTTGTGTTCTTATTTCCTCAAGTATTTGTAAATGTGAATGTGAAATTAATTAAGGATGCGGAGAAATTAGTAAAGATTTTGGTACTTATTTTAAACAATAATTTAAGTGCTATTAAGTATTGCGTATAATAAAGAAAGTAATTAAATGCGTAATAATTTCGAGCCTCTTCGCAACACTTTTTTTTTATATGGAGTTGACACCTTTCAAACTGGTTTTCCAGCTAAAAATCAATGCCAATTCATGCAAAACATTTTTAAAATTCAAAGATTATTTTCAAATTGCAAGCCAAAATTATTCTATTGACGCCAACGTCTGACTTGCTCAAAACATTTTTCAGAGCAGGGACAGCTGGCATGCAATTCGCTGGAAATGTAAGGGAAATTCAGTCTAATTTTGCGGATTGAAATTTGTAAAATACGAGTAAAAACCGGAACAGGGCTGATTACAAAAATGACAATGATAATGTGAACATGTTTAAGAATTATCATCAATTACATATATTAATTAATTTTGAGCACTTTAAAATCATTACTTTACAATCTGTGCAGTGTTGCAAGAGGTTCAGCGCCCCAATAAGCTAGATTCTGAGTAAAAATAAGCTTAAAAATAAAAAAAATATGCTGAAATTGGGCGAATTAGGTGGGTGGGAATCAATTGGAGCCCTAATACGCTGATTTTCCGAAATGGCTCGCGTTTGTGTTCTTGCTCCGAAGTCAGCAAACGCGGCACCCATTGGCAGAATAATTTTTTCATATGAAAAATCTCGCCAAAAAAAAGGTGTGTGCGCACGATACTTATCCTTGTGGCATCTGCTAACTTGCACACCTTCACTTTCGGTCGACCAATACCAGTTCATGTAATTTTTTGACATTTTCCTGTGAAATCCCATCGGATGGGGCTGCCGCTGAGGACTACATCGCCAGTGGAGTTTTGGGTTCCACGAAACTTTAAAAACCAATATATTACGGTGTAATCTAAAGGAGCACTAGCCCTATAATATTTATACAACTTATCTTTTGATTCCCTCGCCGTTTTGTTTCTCAAAAAATAATGTTTCCTGAAAAAACGAATGTCGTTTTTATCCATATAGAGATGGGCACGGGCCGGGCCGGGCTTTGGGACCCATGGCCCTTTTACAAAATTGTCGGGTTCGGGCCGAAAAATCTCATTTCGGATCGAGCCGGGCAGGGCTCGGGCCTAACTTCAAAGCCCGAAACACGCCAAAATCGATTGCAGTATTTGCTACCTGAATCCGGTCACACTACACAAAAATTCCATTAATTCTGTGAATTTTTGATTAAATTCCTGAACATTTCGTTCATTTCGCTTATGAGCATCCAACCGACTGACCTAATAAATTATAAAGTTCACGAATGACTCAATAAGCTGGTATAATTATTGGTACGACGCTCTCATTTGAATCTGCCAGTAGTGAAAGGGTATTTTTCGCATCTGGAAATGTTTTGTGCGAAAAAAAACTAGGTTGTTAAGCTCCAATTTGGATAATTTGCTTCTTTTTTTTTTAATTTTTCGGGCCTGGCCGTGGGTTGGGCCGGTCCTGAAAAAGAGGCTCGCGCCTATCTCTATTTCAATACTCAATATGATGCCAAACACGTCAACAAAAATCGGTTCTCAAAAAAAAAACTAATGACTGAATCGCGCTGAAATTTTTGTCTGCCTAAATATGATTGGACTAGAAGGCACCATAAACTTTTTTGCGATTGCAGCGCATTTTCCTGGTCAAGGAGGTTACTTTTCACTCCACCTAGTATCTACTAAACTGAAAACGCATTCCACTTCCGCATTTGACCACGGCAATGAAATCATTTAAATGGCAAGTAAAGCAAGGGACTCAAATGGAATAATATACCCTGCGTCTTTATAAGAGACCACCTCTGTCCAAAATGTGATCCATTTAATAAGATGAGTTTTATCAGTTTGTGATTTCAAATCATCAATGAAATCTTCGCAAAACATTTTAAGCTTATAACATTTTTCGCTGATGTCAAGAACACATTTTTTGCTAGAATTTGCTATATGAACTTTAAAATATATTAGATTTATGGTTATAAGCTGTTTGCATATTTTAAAAGCAATTGCATTTTCAAATATGCTAAATCTAGCTAGCTGAAATAAGCTTGCCTGGCAACACTGAATCTGTGGAAAAAGTAATACAAAATTCGAATTTTAAAATAAAAACCATGACTTTTCTTTGTAAGCGATTTTTATATGAAACAAACTTAAGTTGGTTTCGTGTCCCGCGGGCCTCTACAGAAAATCCCCGGGCTTCGTGCATAAAAATTGTAAGCGAATTTTTTTTCGTGCCTTAACAAAAAGCCCGAAGATCGGTAATCCCGAAAAGTCACGATTTCCCACATACTTTTTATATCAATTGGTAAAAAAATGTATATAATAAGTCATTGCTAATATCATCAAGCTTAATTTCACTTGCCGATCAAAAAGACTTAAAAATTCAATTTGTATCTAAAAACAGTCCTTTTGATGTGTGGAAAAACTTTTAGTTAAGCCATTGTATCCAGTAGCTGAAAATATTTTGGGCGCTCAAAATGTTCAATATTTCGATGTCGGGCTTGCCAACTTCAGTGTGACAGCATAACATGGAACAATTAAAAATAGTATCAGTGAGAAAATGAACCAATTGGAGATGATGAGAGAAGTGGCAGCGACCAATGCTCTTATTATGGAATGAATGGTCTCTTATGCTCTTAAGCAATTTTTATAAAAATTCCATCAAAATGTTTATTGCCGGTCAAGTCCCTCAATATTGGCCTCTGTTGCACCTCTTCAATTAGTCCAATTCGTATATGCTTCAGAAATAGCATTACGAAATAATTTCGAGCCAGTTTACCACCCTTTTTTTATATGGAGTTGATAACTTTCAAACCTTATTTACAGCTAATATGCTTAATGAAGTAATGCTGATGTTGATTTCGTCAAGAAGAAGAAGAATAGAATAATATTACATTTAATACATACATTACACGGTGCTACAGTCAAAAATCTTCTGGGATGCGACAAAGCGTAGGTTGTAGATATAGTCAAATGTAACATTGGTGCATACTAGAATTTTTTGGTGCCCATCGATATCTTAAATTACGGTAAAATATTCGTTTTTTCGAGGTTGATAGAGTTAAAAAATCCTGTTTTAAACTATGCATCCTCCAATAAATTGTAAAACGTCGTTGGAAAGTGAAAAGTAACACCTTTCTAATTGTGTAGCGTTGCAGATTGAAAACATTGCAAGCTTGCTACGAGAACAGCGCTTTATGTGGAGAGCGTTGCACATAACTAAAGTGGGCTGTTTTTTGTTTACATTTTGTTGAGTATGTTCAACGCGTTGCAAGCAAAGCACTGTTCTCACAGCAAGCTTGCAACGTTTTCAATCTGCAACGCTGCTAGGGTCAAGTGAACACCGTAATTCTTCAAAAACCTCACCAAAGCCAAAAAATTTATAAAACACAAAAAAAAATTGTTAATATAGAAAATACTCTAATAAGGAAATTGAAACCTGCTAAGTCAAGTATGGCACGTTTAAATATCTAAGTTTCTTCTATCCAATTAAAAAAATAAATCAGTGAATATTTGACGAAGCTATGAGCGTAACAGTAACCACAGGTACGAAAAAACGGTATTTTTACAGTAATTTAAAATTTCAATGTGCACCAAAAAATTTTAGTATGCCAAAAAAACTTTATTTATCTATACCAGTGGTCGGCAGCAACACATTCATATGTTTGCATTGCGTTAGTGTCAAATTTTGTTCGCCTAACAGCGGAATAACAGCGACGTAACAGAAACATATCGCAGCAGCGACGCATGTGAGCGGCAGCGCAGTAGCTACGCAAGTTTCCTATGCCTACGGGATAGCGCCGTGCCGACCCCTGATCTATACCTACAACCTACGCTGTGTCCCATCCCAGAAGTTTTGATTTGATCTTTTATTGTAGAACCGTGTTATTCTTTAAAAAAAAATTTAACATTCGACACTGCGCCGTAAGCTAATAAAATTACAATACATTTTTGTTTCAGCATGATTTTAATTCTTACGGCATACAAATAATGGTTCAGTACAGGAAGGATGCCAAATTACAAACTTTGGACAAATATATACAATCCGGTGGAGAACGTGCCGTAGCCATTGCGATATATTCTTTGTCATTGCAACACGTTACAAGTGTACCATTCAGGTAATTTAACGATATGATTATGTGGTAATTTTGTTAAATACACCGGTCAAAAGAACTCACTGTTCCGGGTTCGGTTTCGGTTTATTTCGAAACGATTTTTTCGGTAAATATCTAAAATTTGTTTTGTCCTTTCGGTTTTGGTACTACAATTGAATTTTAAAAAGTTAAGTAATGTACCAAAACCGATTCGGTTTTTTTTTATATATGTACATAACTTAACTTATATATATACACTGCGCGTCATCAGGTTAGCACACCCTTTTGAGTTTGTAGTTTTGGCTCAATTCCATTGAAACGCACAGGACTAAAATTTTTAAATTGATTCCAGATAGTAGCTGATTCAATTTTCTATTAAATAAAACCTAAATAATTGTTTGAATATTTTTTCTTATATATTTTTTTTAATTTTTTTAGAAAATACCCGAAAAATAACAATTTATTTTTGGTCATCAGGTTAGCACATGGAAACTATGTTTATCTTTTTTAAGCTTTGCTGACATGAACTTATTTTGAAACTTTATTATTTACTTATCTAGACATTTTTTTATAAATTAAGTATTGTGTCGATCCTTCCTTGTTGACACCGACCGCATAAATTTGGTTGGGAAGCGACTCATTAAACTTTTCAATAAAATTTTAAAGAATGGCTGCCCAAACTCGTTTGACGCCTTCAATTAGGTCCTCTTTGGTGGAATATTGATTTCCAGACACATACACTTTGCGAACAAGCCATCCCCAAACTTTTTCTATTATATTAATGCCGAGTGAGTAAGGTGGCTATTGAAATAATTTTACATTTTGGTCTTAAACCCATGACTTTACTATTCTTGCCGTGTGAATCGGACCATAAAAATGTTGAAAATGCCATGGCATATTTAAAAAAAAACTTTTAAAGTGTCGAAATGCATGCCCAAGCAAGGCTTTGTACGATTTCGAGTTCATACTTGTAGTCAAAAATTGCAACTCGCACGTTCCAGACCTCCCCACGCCATCCCACCACCCATGCAGCAATGAAGGTGTTCCAACTGGTGCTCCTCCTTCCTTAGATCGTGGATCATCCGTCGGGTCCCACCAAATTTACTTTCTTTTCATCCGAACAGACAACGTGGTACCAATCAGATTTCCTTGAAATGTACTCTCGTGTAAATTAAGGTGTGCTGCCTTACGAGCATCATTAAGGGGGGTTTTGTTCTTTAGTTTTAGTCTCTTAAAATGTAGAGCCTTCCTTATGACCCTCTGAATTTTAGATAAACTCGCTTTAACACCAACTTTTACCCTGATCTTTGCGGTCGAGTCATGAGAAATTGAAGCTTCTCTTTAAATTGCTCTCTTATTAGCATCGGAAAGCACTTTATTGTTACCATATTATTTATTATTTTTGCCATACCCCGACTTGTTGCTGAGGAATGTTGACATAGCCTTGCGACTTCTTCCGATTTTTCTTGATTTTTAACTTATTGATAACTTTAAGTGCTCGTAAGCCTCAATTTTGGCTTACACCTTGGCGGTAAGCGTTTTTCCTTTACCCATATTAAAGAAAATAGACCACTAGAGCAGCAAAAAAAATTTGGATATCCCACGTGCTAAGATGGCAAAGAAAAGTGCAATCGAAATTGTGTGTGCTAACCTGATGACGCAAGAATATTGCATTCTTTGCAATCGAAAATAAAAGAAATTACCAAAAGGCATATAACGGGACTTATTTATAAAGTAATTTTTTTAGTAGAGATAGAGCATACAAAGATGCGAAAAACTGATAACAAAAAAAAAACTGAATGCTAAAAACAACAAGAATAGGGGCATTTATATTAGTCTCATAGTTTTAAATTTAAATTTATATACATATCTGTCAAAAATATCAATGCAATGGGCTTAAAATAGTTCTTGTGGGAAGTGGCGTGGGAATCTTCTGATAATAAATGAGGATCTGCTCAGAATTAATCTAACTATGAAACGAAGGGCTTAATCGTTAGACCTTAATCCAATGGAACATCTATGGATATACACCCAGCGACAAAGAAAGCCGCACTCTGCCATTTCATGAATTTTCGGTTCTGTCAGAGGACCCGTCCAATATTATTCTGTTCTTTTTTTTTTTTTTTTGGGTTGTCAATTAATCAATTTGAAACAAAATAACATAAGTTTTTTTTTATATTGCTTTCACATAATAAGAAACAAACATTTTTCTGAAATTAAACTTTTTAAACGACTTTACAGAAGTTTGGCAGTTGAAAGAAAAAAAATTAATAATAAGAAAAAAATGTTTTTTTTTCATACATTTCAATGACTTACATTGTTTACTGCAAACTAATGACAAAAACAATTCCATTCGGTAGTTTTTTTAATGTAATATGTATTCAATATTTTGTGAGACCACTTTTAGCTTTAACTCAGGGACCGTAACGATTATAATTTTTAAAATATAAATTATTAAATAAAAGTTATTTGTTGATTTTTATACAAAAAATTAAATGAAAACTCTTATTTTTCGACCTAAATAAAAAAATTATTAAATAATAATTAAATTTCAATTTTTATATAAAAATTATAATTTAACTCTTATTTTCAATTTTTGTTTTAGCGATTGAAAATAAAAGTTATTTTTTAATTTTTATTATATTAAATTAAATAAATTCAACAATTTTTAAATGAAAATTGAAAATAAAAGTTTATCCAGTTTCTCATAACTCTTATTTGCGGTCCCTGCTTTAATTTCACATTTGACCGTATTGGGTATATAAAACCTTCAGAATATCCTTTTTCTATAGTTTGCATTAATTCAACAATAGTTTTTGGATTTCGCTTTCCTATTTTCGCACTTATAAGAGCCCAGACATTCTTTATGGGATTTAGGTTGGGACTGTTACTTACAGAGCGCGCCCGACTGCAAGGTGCAGAATTGTCCTGAAATATGAGTTCTTGTATTCTCTCAGTAACGGATTAAATACTAGGCACAAGTCCACTGAAAAAAATTTCATTATACTTATTTGCATTATACTTTTTTGCACTAAACATTCCCTGAAGCATTAAAAGCAATTCAGTTTTAAGCAGTGGCATTGCAGCGACTTTCGAAATATCGTTCTCCTGCTCTACGGCGAGCCGTGCGGGAGCCATCGGGTCTAGCAAGGTTGAATTTGGGTTTACTCGAGGCTCACCCCAATTTTACTTATCCCTCGCCCAATGTAAGAGAGCTTTTTTCATTCGAAGCTTTAGAAGTGGCTTCTTGGCAGATGTAACATTTCTGAAAACCCCGATGTAGAGAAGGCAAAAATTCATGAAATGGCAGAGTGCGGCTATTTTTTTTTGTCGCTGGGTGTATGTAAAAAAAAAATTTCGAAATAAAGGGTCACAATCGTTTCTTTAATGTCAAAATGAATTATGGAGTGTAACAATTACCAAATGTTTTAATTTTTCAAACTCATGTTTTTTGACTTTTTTAAACAAAAAAGCGGACATAAAAGTACATAAAGCTTTTTGGATAAGATAACCTTATCATGTTTACTGTTAAAATAATGTAAGGTTAATTTAAAAAATGTTTCTCTTTTTCTATTTATGTCACAAGCGTACCTGCATACATTTATGTATTTTGCAATATCTAGGATAATAAAGATAATAAAAATTTTTGCAATTGTTATATTTTTAGATGCGTTGATGAAATTAATCAAGGCATGGATGCTACAAACGAACGCAATATTTTTGAGCTGCTATTAAAAGAAGCTACTAAAGAGGGTTCGGCACAATATCTGTTTGTCACGCCAAAGGTAAATAGTTCTTAAATATTGTTTTTAAAGTTCTTATTATATTCTGTGATTCTATATCCCTCAGTTGCTTCGTGACTTAAACTACAATAAGCATTTGTGCGTTTCGGTGGTACATAACTCTGGATCTATGAAACCTAATGCGGGATTCCCACTATGTTAAATATTCAACGTTAGTATTCAACATTATATGATACAAAATACTTTTTTCTCCAGTTAATAAAATTGAATTTTACGCAAAACACGTTGTACTTAAAATCCATTATAGCTGTTATATTGTGAACATGAGAAGATGGTGTAATGCCTGGTTTTGAGAACTCATAATTATTCACGTAAGAACGCTGAAGTCGACCGAGTTCAACTATGAGATACTCAAAACTCGTTCCTTTACGGCCGTAAAAATTCGCAACAGAAGTAGGCTCTGGCCAAATCGCTATAATCAAATACAAAAAAATATCAAGTGAGGGTACATTCGAGCTCGTTGCTCAGCCCTGTACTTACTGTGTAAAGAAATTTTGTTAAGAACAATTTTGTGACGAATTATACTAAGTTTTACATATAAAATATTTTAAAGTAAAATTTTAGACACTCGGCACTTCGCAAAATGGATACATTTATAAGAAAAATGTGAAAAATACCTTATTCACCTGTAGCTGTTTACCTGTTTAAAAAAAAACTAAAAAAAAAACATCAAAAAGGCTCAAACGGCTCCATTTGCTTCAATCGCTTAAATTTTGCCCCTCCCACTTACACCTGTTTATATCACGAACTAGGTGAGTTTATAAAAGTCTTAGAATGCACATTTGTTAGTTAAATTGATACCTTTCAATCGGTATATAACTCGACCCGATCGGACAGTCATAGCAAATTTTCCATTCTTTCTGTATATATTGCTAGTCGCGTTTCGCACCCTTTGCGCTACTTTTGTCACTGGGATGCAATTGCTATAAATCAATGCTCATTTCACAAATAGTCCTTTTGACCAACCAGATACCCCTGAGTTAAAAAAAAAAAATTAAAGTGCACTCGTAGAAGGACACTGTACGATTAGCAGAGCATAAAACTTTTTCATCGAAGCTCAGCTCAGTTTAATCGACGAAACGTGATTAACTCCATCCACATCTGAGCGCGAAAAGTGAATCAGTTAGGAAGAATCTACGCACAAAAAGAGACTAATAAGCTTTCATATCAACTTTTAACTCGCAAACCTTCCCCCAGAGCAAGTCATTGTTAATCTACGAAATTAACAGTAGGCGTCATTTTTACAGTTTGATAGTAACATTTTGGATTCGATTAATAGAACAACTGACCAACCTAGACTCAAGAAAAAAAATGTTTTTTTTTCTTAACTTAGATTTGCCAAAAAAAAATGTTTTTCTATAATAATTCATCACACCACGTGAACTGAGGTCTTTACTCCCATTATATTGGGACTTGGTAGGCCAGTAGAAGATTTATGATAGAGGTTTTTATCAATAACTGCTGATCTAAAAAATCCCAACTATAATGAAGGCACACACTTTTTGCACACAATTTCGATCGATTTCAGTTCAGTTCTGCTCGTTTGTCGCTGATTGTGAGACTAACGATGACATTAAATAAATTGTATCTTTTATATGTTTCTGGCTTTTATAGTATAGTCAATCATGCGCTAACTATTGTTGTGCTCCCACTTTAAATACGCGATAAGTTTTCTACTAATAACAAGAGAGCAGCAAGATTCAAAATTGAGCACAAGGTTCGTTGCGGATAGAAATTTGATATACCAAATTAAATACAAACTCCTGCATAGCAATCTAATCTTTAACTCTTTAATATGATCCTCAGGATGGTTTTTGATTAAGTCCAATTTCCATAACGATCTAATATACTTCACTTTCAACTTTTTCGATGCATATTATTATTATATATATATATTATATTATTATATTATATTATTATTTATTTTTTCACTAGAGGTAGAGTATATTTGATGTCATCAATGCCCAATGTTATTAACTTTAGTGACACCTCAGTGTTCAAATGAAATTTGAGTTGAAAAAAGATTGTATTGCTTTAACAAGTTATCAGTAAGACTATGCATCGATGAGCTTCATTGCATTTAAGATACTCAATGCTTGTGATGTAAGTCCAAATTATGGATCCAGTTTTAAATCAAGAAATCTCGTCAGATCAAAAATAGTGTTGTCAATATACATATAGGCAATAAACCGATATGTCGAGTTTCGAAACGAGTTTTTCTAAGATAATGTTATTGCAAATTAAAAATACACACTTTCAATTAAATCACTTTCTTAGATTTTTTCGTTTGGATTTCCTTGGTTAATCTTAATATTAAAAGTACCGCACAAACATGATCATTCTCTTAACTTGAAGATGAATAGCTAACATCTATGGATCTTAATTCAAATCTGAATAACAGATATTTTCTATAGCGTACGGTATATGAAAAGCTTTTTAAATTCGGTGGTGTCATCTTAAATCTTAAGAACAAAGATAAGTTTAAAAAAAAACATGCGTTATTGAATTACAGTTTTTGATTTTAATGAACTGTATTCAATTATTGTGGAGCGATATTTTCGACCCGATATATAAGGTGCGTTTCATAATATTGCTAAGAAACCACCTAATCAAATGGTTTCTTAAATTTTTTGTTGAAGTTGAAACTGGCATTTCCATTTCAATTCACGCAACCAAGAATTTCTTCAAATATTTAAATCTCAACATCAAAGAAATTAAAGTCATCAAACGATTTGTATCGTACAGAGCTTGAAAATGTAGTTTATTAGATATATTCTAGTTTTCGTTAAGGTTTCCTTAAATAAAGAAAAAAAAAAACAAAAAAAATAAAAATAATCATGTCAATTGTCCCAAAAGCGGGAGTTGAAGAAGCAATTCCACCATGGATGAAAATAGCCTGGAGTCCTGAAATAGAGCGAGAAATTTACAAGGATTGGGGAAAATATTACTCCCGGAGACGCAGGGAAGGTAACGCCATGCACTATTATGACAAAGCATTTGACCTTGCCCCAGATGATTTCATGACCCTTTACTATCGAAGTCAAACTAACCGTAAAATTGGTAAGACCCACGCCGCTTTGGCAGATTGTAAGGAAGCGCAAAGTAAGTGCACATAATATATACATACTTAGGTACAATAAGCCTAAAATTAAGAAAACTTTTCTAATTTTTATGAAATTCAAGGAATTGTACAGCGCTCACGTTCGGTAAATAATTACTCGGTCAATCTGGAAATATGCGATGCCCTGTACGAATTAAATCAATTTGAAAATTCTAAGGCTGAGCTCCATAATAATACACGTCGTTTTTCGAGTAACAAATCGAAATCTTTTGAAGATCGACTGATTGTGGTTCGTTTCCATCTATAGATCTGCTTTATATATATTAGTTACAAATATTTATTTGTAAATGACTACTAATTAAGGTCGACGGAAATATAAAAGATGCCTGCGGTAACGGACTAAGTCCTTTTATTTTGGAGAACGAGAAGCTTTTTAACCATATCAGTGAAGTTCTTAATATTGAAAGGAATGTTGATGAACGTCCGCTCTGGAAAATATTAAAAGAACAGGACAAATGCGATGTTCTGAGTATTCCTGAGATCGAAGTTGGTTTCACATTATTATAAAGTTACTTATTAGCCCGGTACCCAAAGATTACAAGACATTAAAAAGTTTGTGACAGTAAGCCAAGCAGTAAGAGTCATCTCCAATCCTTAAAGGTGTGTCATATTCTTATATAAGCTCTCAATGTCTGACGGTCCGCCCGTAGAAACACCATAGATCTAGGAACTGCATGAGCTAAAGTTACCAAATTGAGTGACACTGATGCTGTTGCATTATCGTATATGATGTTTGTTATATAGTAAATATGTACATATGTGCTTAATTTGACCAAGCCCCATTAAAACAAAATGAGTTACCAGACTAAATTTAGAGCTAAGTTCTTGAGTTATTACATACATTAAACATATCGTTTAAAGTATGATGTGCTCTGAATTTCATCACAATTTAAGGCAGCATTGAGCCAAAGGAAGTAAAGTTGAAAATCTATCTAAGATCCTGGGTACCGGGCTTCTCATAGTCATACACACTTGACTGTCATGCTCTTGTTTTAATAACCTAACTCAATTAGGATAAACTTGTGTCTCCTCGTGAAATCGCAAGAAGACGCCGTGCTTTTGATATATGTAATCAAGTTTACATGGATAGATCGTGGACAGACGTCCTTTTCTTAAAGAATTTAAGAACGTAAGTTAGCGCCGTAACTCAGATTTAAATCCCTGATATAAACTGAAAGCTGTACTGTATAAAGCATGATAAGTAACTTCTTGGAGTAACTGTTTCGGTATAAGGTTATATTTCGGTTTTGCTTTTTCGGTTGCGGTATTAGACCGGTACTAATACATGACGTGACGGTACAAAAATAAAATTTGTAATATTAAAAAAATAAATATATATTTACAGAAATGTACCTATGTACGTAAGTACATATTTTATCGAGATAATTCTAACTCCAATTTAAAATATTTTTTAATTGAAAGCAGGATTGTTCACAAACGTTACAGTTTTCGGTACTTCATAACTAAGGTTTTTTGTTTCGGTAATAATTTTATAATGGGATTATTACGAATAACGATCTGTTTTGGCTTTCACATCGGCTCAATATCCAAAGTATCAAAAATGTATTAACAAATATGAGCTATGTATTTTATTGTTATAGCCCGAACGTATTTTTCAAGTTACTAAACTGAAAAAAAATAATATGTGGCATTAAACCAATTCATCGCAGTCTCTCGGAAGTTTCACAGTTCCGGATTTTCTTAAACGAAGTACAAAATACTTTATTTGTTTAGTCCCGGTATTCCAAAATTAAGCCCGTTTTTATCCTGCAACAAACAATGTTCTTAGTTTCAGCCCTACAAAATGTAAGACCGATTATTCTTCAACTCAGGCTGAAAACGATATTGGGTTCGGTGTGATTACCTGGTTAGGGTATTGGTTTCTCTTCTTTTTCTTCCGATTTCGTTATATTTTTGTATGTTATATTAAATATTAATAAATGTTGATGAATTAATATTTTTACAAATAGACTGGCATAATAATATTTGTTAATTTCAGTAATCCAAATGTACTAATGGAGCAATGCAAAAAATCAAATAAATTATTGGGCACCTTAACTTTAAAGCAATATGAAGTGGTTAGACAATTTTTGGTAAGTTGATAAATTTTTTTCATTTCGCCTTTTTTATATCTGACGCTCATTGTAACTAGTGCTGTAAACTTGAGGGGCAAATGATTTCAGCGGATGAACATTTTAGTCACCTTCCGAAAATGAGATGAAAATGTAGTCCTCTTGTTTGTCTTTTTAGCATAGTATCCAGTAGCTGAAAATCCTGTTTTAAAGGTATCAACACCATATAAAAAAGGGTGTCAAAATTATTTTGTGGGGCTATTTCTAAACCCTTGTATCCAGTACCTAAATTTGGGTGCTCAGAAAATGTACTGAAGTTTTACAGCACTGTTTGGTAAAGAGCTGGCAGCTTCTTTTTGACCTTTCAAAACATCGATTGGTTCAGTGTTTCGACTAGGCGAAATCTTTTTGAACAGAAATGGCGACAAGCAGCAAAATAAAAGCCGATACAAGCTACAGATATGCTCTATATATCGTTGGAAAGGTATTTTGAAGGACTCTTAGTCTCTTAAAGTTTTAACGTGTCTCCAATTAAAATTAAAAATATTAAAATTTTAGCAGCGTAAAGTGCTCAAAATTTTTTTGTCTGCAAGCAGGGAGACAGTGTTGCCAATGCAATCCGAAAAAATTACAAAGTTGAGTGATAACACTGTTTGTCAACCGTGGTTTATTTTAAATTTGAGCATGTAGAACTGATTTGGGTAAAAAGAGGAGAGAATAGGCAATGCAAAGTGTAAATTAGAGATAATATAGGAGCAGCAGCACAATATTTCACAACAATTGCAGTTTTCGTTTTTTTGCTTAAAATCTATCAATACAGTCGTCGTTTTTACCCAAATTTAAATACTCTTCTTCGTTCTCATTTGTGTGCCGGACATTTCTCTGCTATATACCTAGAAAACCTCCAAACTGTTCGATGTTCGTCGAGGCCAGTCAGCTGTTAGCAAACAGTGCTCGACAACGCCAGTTCATAAATGTCAATCTCTTCATCTTTTATTAAGCCATCGTTTTTTTTTTTATGTGCAGTTCAGGCTTCTTCGAGTCCTTTTTTAGTCTCCATACTGAGCTTAAGAATGAGGGGTTTTTTTCCGGTTTTTACTTTCGGGAAGATTGTGCGAAAATGAATTTCTCTTAGCTGTTCCGGTTTTCACTTTCGGCAAGATTTTGCGAATTGAATTCACGTGACACTGAGCTAGTGAGTTTGAATTCGGAAGGGTTATATCGATGATTTTGGCATGCTTAGCATAAAATTAAAGTGAAAATAAAATATTTATTAAGTACTTTAATGTTTTAGGAATATTACTACGTTATCAGTTTAAAAAAAATAATTTATTTGATTTTTAAATAATTATTATTTTATCATACCTCAAAATCGATAAGACTCTAACCTAACATTTTTGTCGGATTCGCTCGACCTTTTCCAGTTTCCGCAAGTATTTGTGAAAGTGAATGGCAACTTTATAAGGGCTGCCCTTGTATGTGAAGAAATTAGTAAATATTTTGGTACATATTTTAAACAACAATTTAAGTATTTTTAAGTATTGCGTAAAGTGAAGAATTCAATTTCTTGTTTTTTTAATTCAAGTTTGGACAAAACAGTTTAAAATTTAATGCAAAAAAGAACTGATTATTTTTGTAAACAAACACTGTGCAACAATTGAAAACTCTGCAAAAATACATTTCTCAACACTGAAATCAACCCGCACTTTCAAAAATACAAAAGTTATCCCGAAAGTAGGTTTTACATTTGAAATAAATAAATTATGAATTAAGTATAGTATCCAGCACCCCGGAAAATAAAAATACCTGTCAAACTTCATATAGAAAAAAATGTTCTAGGAATTTTTCTTTTTCGTTTTCGTTGCTTGAGTATCCAGCAACTTGAACGAAATCCACAAATGTGGAACGAGAGAACAACTGACAGACAGCTCAGGAATATATTGTCGACAATTATTTCGTTAGTGTCGAGTGAGAAGATGGAGCCAAATACAGTAGGCCAGGTCATGGCCATGGTGAATCAGTGAAAATACGCATTTTATTCATGTATCTGTGAAAAGTGCATAGGAAAGTGTTTCGGCTGAAATAAATAAATAACGATCTTCCCTTCTTCTTCAGCGGATATACGGAGGTGGCGATTTGCAATCTACTCTATTCGAAGATGCAGCAGTTTGGCAAGCAATAGACCCTCGGGATCAAAATACTTATTCCATGCCTTAATTCAATTAAATTCAAAATAAATAAAACAAAAGTAAATTTTATAGACATTAATAATATAATTCTTTATTATTTGCGCACACCAGCAGATTTATTATGCCAAAGTACTGAACCGGCTGCAGAGTTGACAAATCCTTTATAATATTTCTAATAAATTATACTTGGTGTAATTTGGAAAAGTTTAGCATTAGTGTCTGCTGGGCTTTCAATTGATAGGCTTTCAAACGTGGTGCAAGATTCTCTTGCGTTTACTCGCATCATTTTGAAATATTCCCTTTTCATTTCATCAGCTGCAAATATGGGTTCATCCATCATTTGTGGCGCCTCCGGGTACGCTGTACTTCCTCCTTTTTTTTTTGCAACAATATATGCCGCCTCCAAATCAACTACTTCAATGTCCGAGTTCATTTTTTTGAGCTTTAGTTGAATTTTAGTTTCACAATTGACATTGCTTTCAAAACACAGGTGATTCGTCACACTGTTTTATTTATGTTCCACACACACGAAATAAATAGCAAATTCCTAACATAAAAATTTCGAGGTGCTGGAGACAGGCCTTTAACTACACATTTTGACAGGCGGAAATTCTTTTGACGCAATTGTCTGATTCACTCAGAACATTTTCCAGCACTGTTCTGGTAAAAATTACTTAACACAATTTGTGAGGGAAGCTCGGAGGGTAATTCGTAGGAAATGCAAAGGAATTTTAAGGGAAATTCGGTTAAATCTTGCGGTTTGAAATTCGCAAAAAACAAGTGAAAACCGGAACACGCCTGTATAATTATGAAGATGTTGCAGGAAATGGAAAGATTGTTCCGATCGCTAAAATTAGTAAGGGCTTATAAGTAAATATTGGGAAATAGCAAATCAAGATTGTTTCGATCGCTAAAATTAGTAAGGGCTTATAAGTAAATATTCAGGCCTGTTCCGGTTTTCACTTGTTTTTTGCGACAACAAGCACGAGAGAGACCAATTACGCATAGCCTTGTTAATTCTCAAACTTTATTTACATATGTACACATAACTATGGAGTTCCTACCGTGGTACTTCATTCTATTGGGTTCTGTAAGGATCAGTAATCAAGAATTTTAGAATATAGTTTGAATACCTTTTAATACACTTGGAAAATAAGATATAAAAAACGATATCAAACTAAATCGAATGTCGGTTTCAATATCGTACACTTTTGATTTCAGTTTCCGATTACGCACATACTTTTTTATCGGCTCCGTTGTTTCAGAGCTTTTGCTAGAAATAGTGTAAAGTTTAACTACGGTTGTACGGCTTGAATTCCTGATTGTAGTATATTTTCCATGGTTGCTTTGTTCCTAAATCTTAGAAGTGTTTTAAATAAAATTTATATATATTTTTAGAAAATGATACATGCCAGATCTCCGATGTATTTTATGCGCTATAAAAAGTCTGCAAACAAGGCTCTGTTAGACAAATTCCGGGAAGCCGTTCTCAACCGTGTACAGTACCAGACTCGTCGAAATATGAATTCAGTATTAAGAATCGTAAAACGTCTTCGCACCGAACAAAATGTAGAGGTAAGTGTTTGTCAAAACAACACAACACAATATTCCGTTACCTTTACCCCGAAGCTTGGTCCCATCCATAATATAAATAGCATGTGTTAGAGCAAGAACAGCAATTCTTTAAGATTCAATAGTTATACCCTGCTCCCGGGCATATATTTTAGCTTGTGTCGCTTGATAGAGCATGCGTTTTGTTCACACAGTTTTTGTTAATCGAAGTTTTTTGTGATTTTCGACTATTTTCTTTAATGCAAGAATAGGTCGGGGTAACCGAGGAGAAAAAAGGTAAATTAAAGGCAAATAAGGATTCCGGCCTATAACCTGTAAAAAAAAATATATATATATATATATGGGACGAACCGACATGTCCAATCGGAATTCCTATCATATTCCTGAATTTGGTAAAACATGAAATTCGGAAGGTCGCTCATATTAAGAAAAGCGTCAAATTCTCACAGCCCTGTTCGAAAATTCGTGAAAAATGCTCGTGTTATTTTAAACGCTAAACATCTAAAGAAATTAAAATTAAAGGTTTTTGTCGCGAGCATGTCGCCTGAACCTCACAGTGGCCTAACGTGGTCTTCTCCGACGAGAAAAAAAGTATTTTGAAAGGCTCATAAGGTTATAGCTCCTATTTCCATGATCTCCAAATATTAAACTAAAATTTCTGTTGCGAGATACTAGGTGGAGTGAAAAGTAACCTCCTCGACCAGGAAAATGCGCTGTAATCGCAAAAAAGTTTATGGTTCCTTCTAGTCCAATCATAATTAGCCTGAGAAAAAAAATTTCAGCTCGATGCAATCAATTGTTTTTTTTTTTGAGAGCCGATTTTCGGAGGGCCTAATAAATACCAAAATTCCTCCTACGCGGTGTCGATGATCTTCTCTGGCGATCTGTTTTTTTTATTGATGAGCCATCTTTTTAGGTTTGGAAACAGATAATAGTCTGAGGAAGCCAAATTGGGCGAATAAGGTGGGGAATCAATTGGAGCCCTAAAACGTTGATTTGATTTGATTTGATAACTGGCACACCTTCACTTTCCGGTCGATCAATACCATTTCATGTATTTTTTTGACATTCTCCTGTGAAATCCCATCGGATGGGGCTGCCGCTAAGGACTTTAACTCAAGTGGAGTTTTGGCCACCACGAAACTCTCAAAACCAATATTTCATGGTGTAATCTAAAGCAGCGGTGGGCACAAAATTTTAACTTGGGAGCTCTACAACAACAACAACAACAACTACAACAACAACTGCAACAACAACCCTTTTCGTTTCTACCTATTTTGCCTCGACTCGAGCTGCCTGTGTGCATTGTTGTTGCTAGCTTGCTCGCGAGTTGAGCGTGTCTAATTGTTTTATGACGCCTCGACTCGAGCTGCTTGTGTGCGACTTCACGGCGCCGAAAAAAGTTAGGAGCTGCCGCATAGCTCCCAGAGCCTATACTGCCCGCGCCTGATCTAAAGAGCACTAGCCCTTTAATATTTATACAACTTTTTATTTGATTCCTTCGCCGTTTTGTTTCTCAAAAAACAATGTTTCATGAAAAAACGAAAGTCGTTTTTCTCTATACTCAACACTCAAACATACGACTCTCAAAAAAGAACAAATGACTGTATCGAGCTGAAATTTTTTTGTCTGCCTAAATATGATTGGACTAGAAGGCACCATAAATTTTTTTGCGATTACAGCGCATTTTCCTGGTCAAGGAGGTTACTTTTCTGTATATGGCTCAGGAAAAAAATATTGGAGTGTACCGGAACTAATCAAAGCTTTCTAATTACCTTGGAACTCGATATCTTTAAATTATTTGGACAGATTCTTTATGTAAAAAAGAATCTGGGTACTTCCAAATGGTCTTTTTGACGATTTTTGGCAAAGATTTTTTGTTAGTAAATTGTATTATTAAGAACTCCATTTTGTTAAAATACAGCAAATAAAGATTCTTTAATTAAAAAAATAATCAAGTACCTTGCATTATTGGTTGGGGAACAGTAGGCTATAGAAAAAACTTTTGGGGTGTCCTATTCAAGTGATGAGGAGTGCAAGAGCTAAAGGAAAAATATTTGGCATGGTGACTTGTGCATACCATATTATATGTAATTTATATATCCTTCTTCAAAAATATCAAAATAAACCGATTGGTTTCTGAACGTATACGATTCAAACTTACCAGGTATCCAAGAATAGTTATCTCAAACGAGCCTTTAAGCTTTGTTAAGATCAGCTAAGTAATAGGAAAGTATGCAGCAAGACATTATGCTTTAATCATTGCGGACGGCAGTCTGTGCTAGTGACGACAGCACTACGAAGGAAGAATGTAAAATTTGCCATGACTGTCCGATCAGATCGAGTTATATATCGATCGAAAGCTTTAGTAGGACTTTTGGAAACTTACCAAGGGCCAAGTTAAAATTATTGCAGAAAATGGTGGGACCGTTGCGGCCTTTTGGTAGATTTTTAAAATTTTTTATTTCTCTTATCTAAATACGCGTCCAATAACATTTCGATCATTAATCAATTAAATCAAATTCAACTACTGGTTAAAAAGATAACTAAATTGAAAATTAAAATTTTAGTCGCCTTTCGAAAATAAGATGAAATGCAGTCCTCTTTTTCGTCAGTTTGCTCGTATTAACCCATTAACAGCTAATGGCTATTTAAATACACAAAAAGTATTGACACTTTAAAAATTCTAGCTCGGGGCATGTGAGAGATATCGAGGCAAAATTTATTTCATAGTAAAGAGAAATAATAAAAATATAAGTATAAAAATTTAACAGTTTAGTTATCCTTGTTATACTTGTAGTTTTTGACAGGTGAATATCTAGCTATTTTTCTGCATAGAAAATGTTATCGAAAATAGCTGAAAAATGTATGGAAATCGAAAAAATTAAATTTGAAGATAAAAATTTTTTTTTTGTTTCTTTCAACTTCTATGGTCTTCTAGGCACACATTTCCAAATTTCGTCAAAATCGTACCAGCCGATCTATGGGCAGCCATTAATGGGTTAAATCGTTAAGATTGCTTAAATGTGTGAATGTGGACTTATTCCCGATCATAAATCTAGAGCTTTTGTTCTTCGACTTTTTCAAATCGCCAACAGCTGCTAAAATTGACACCTCCACAGTATCCAAACGATAGAAGCTGTTCTATGTATTGCTGAAAAGGTATTTTAAAAGGCCGTTTTCTAAAGTACATAGGTAAAAGACTACAGGTGAAATGGGGTTTGTATCGCACACTTAGGCGATTTTGGAGAAAGTTGACTTGACAATTTTTGTAATGCCTAACTTTTTTTTAAGAATAATTTATACATATTAATTTATACATATTCAGACCTGTTCCGGTTTTAACTTTTCATTTTATAGCTTTTAGTAAAATACATTTATTTGCTTTGCACTTAACCTAAGAATTTAAAAATGATCGTTTTTCACTTTATGCGACTTAAACTTATCAACTCAAAGTGATATCAATCCGCAGAATTTCACCGAAATGATATTAGAGCAGGTTAAAGAAATTCACTTCCGCAAAATCTTACCGAAAGTGAAAGCCGGAACAGGCCTGAAATGTTTTCGTCACTAGATTTTAACTTCGCTAATTTTTTTGTTTTTATAATATATGGATTTACATTTCTAATACAAAGTATTCATACATTATGCTTAGAGGTTGGAAACCAATATTTGTTTATATTACAATTACTTGTTTTAATACAGAAATTTATTTTAAATTATTTTTTCAGAAACTTTCCAAGTATGTAGAGGAGGTTATGGGAGAATACGTAGTACTGAAAACCTATAGAGTAATGCCATGGAAATTTGAATTTATTAATGAAGTTTACAATACACTGGCGTTAGCATTGGTGGAGCAATATACGATTCCCAAAAATTTTCGTGAAAATGATAAGAATGCTCTTATGAACTTGCTGCACCTTGATGCGGATAAACTAAAGGATTACCCAGAGTTCGTGTTCGGAGACCGTTCTACACATCAGAGTGAATTTTTATTGGATAGTGGCATGACGAAATCCAGGTTAATCATATCAACCATGATATAGCATTATTCTGATCATTGATTATTTACAGGCGACAGATAATGCGACTCGAAAGACGCATGTTATTCGCAAAATACTCGATTGAGAAATGTTATTTACTTTATCAAATAGCTAGTATTCATCTTGACTCAAACCACTATGATAAGTGCTATTTTATCGCTCGCAAAGCGATTGAAGGTTTTATATTGATTTAAATGAATAATTTTCGTTAGCTAATTCCATTTTTTTACCTGATTTTTAGAAACTAGAAATTGCAACAGCTTTCTATGGCATTTTCTCAGCTCCATGATAATTATCAAAGCTAATGCCTCCCTTAACAAGAGTGAACGGGTAAAGGAGGATTTAAAGAGGGCACTTCAAATTGCTGAGGGCCTCGACTCTGCTGATCTGACTGCATTTGTGGAAATGTGTATTTCTTGTAATGAGCGCACTATTAGTGCAAAGGGTTATTCTAGCCAACCTGCAAGTAAAAGAGGGAGTAGAATAACGCCCCAGAGCTCAGTATTTTAGTAAAAATCTAAGTGTGATAGTTTCTCTTCCCTTATAACTTGATTAAAAAAAATCCAAATTTTCAGTGTACAAACGTTGTGTTTTAGTGGATTGTAAAATAAGACAAGATAATTTGCCTCCTAACGGGGTAAGGATATTTAAATATAACACAATAGTGCTTTGGATTAGCAAGTTTGTACACCTTAGCAAGGGGGCCGCTCCTGATCGTTCGGCTCGCGGGAGATGCGGCAGCGTGTACTCGACTAAAAAGGTAACCATGGGTCTAAAACAGCTATCGGCACGGCCCTATCTCGATCTCATAGGAAATTTTCGTGGCGACTGCGCTGCCGCTCACGTACACTCACGTACGACACACTGCTACGATTTGCTTCTGTTAACGTCGCTGTTATTCCGCTGTTAGACGTACAAAAATGCACACTAACGCAATGCAAACATATGACTGTGTTGGTGCCGATCACTGGTCTAAAATCAAAATCGAGCTTTCCGTTATTAACGAGGACATTTTTCGAGTCATTTCCAATGTTTTTAAGCAAATTTTAAAATTAAAATAAAAAATTAAAGATTAAAATTTTATTTACAAATTTTTTTACACTTTTGATAAAATTTTTACAATGCAAAAATTACAAAAATTTGAGTTTGACCGTTAATTTACGCCCTTTTCTCAAAATATTCTTAGAAGTATTGAGAACCAAACTGATTCGGTCATAAAACCCAAAGATATCTCGACATTTAATAATTATTTGAAATTTTAAAACATTACAAGTGCAACTGTGTGGGTGTCTATTTTGCGATACTTTTAGTTTCTCCCAGCATTAAATTGGAAAACGATTAAAATATAATATCGCGGGCGATTAAATTTAACATATTGGCGAGTGCCCTGAGACTCTTCGGCGATAGATAGTGTTTCCTGAATATGAGAACATAATGAACTAATATCTTGATGGAGAACTGCAGACTTTTTGTTTTACTTGTTGCAACATAGATCAGAACATAACCAAACGTAAATGGACAGTGTTAAATTTTCGCACCTTTTGTCTGTCCTTTTTATCTGATTTCGCAAGAACAGAAAGCGCAATTAGTCGAAGTCTGATCTTTAAAGTGATTAAATACACTTTGTGTAAAAGGCTCCAAATTAAAAAAAAAAAATCAATTAAAAGTTCCTGACACCATAAGAATGTGGGTGACAAATTCTGTGCATACCAGTTTTTCATCACGCGAAGAGAAAACCATGTAAATTATAGTTAACGTGACAAATTCATGAGCAGTAGTCAAACCGTAAATGAAATATTAAAAAACGCAGGATTTGACAAAAACTTGTTGCTAAAAATGCCAGAAACACCTCTGTAATGGGCATCAATTTGTAAAGTTTTATGCATAGAATTATGTTGATTGATTTTTAAAGTATGATGTCGTCGATTCGACGAACTTTGAAGTCTACGTTCGTAAAATAACGCTAACCGTCTAGAGTTAAAACCATGTTTCCGTTTTATGCGTTTAAAAGTAAATACATATAAACAAAATACATTTTGTTGGAATTCAATAAAATATAGTTTATTAATTAAAAGTGCAAGGTCTTAGACCAGAATCATCTATCTACCAATCAAATTTCGGAAAATAAGATGCGGAATTATGGTTTTTTTTTTTTTTGGTTAAATTAGTTCCTAACTTATTTTTTCCTATTTTTTTTTTAAATATATCAATATTTTTCTCTTTTAGAAAAAAGGGAAAAATTTCAATGTTTTCTAAATTGATTATTAAGTCCGTGCCAAATTGGTCATATCCAGTTTTCCAATTCTTATTATTTACGCGTTATTTATAGATCTAGTACAGCTTTTACAAATCAACAGAAAATATCAGAATTGAAGATTAACTATTATTTTTTATTTGCTACTTAGAAATATATCATACATTACAGCATATACAATGGTGCAATTCGATTTAAACTAAGGTACATTCATAAGTCTTATTCTAGTTACATTAAAGGCTATAAGCCACTTTGGTGTCGTTTCGGTACAAATCCTATATAGCATTAATTAATTATAGCACTTTTCATTCCATCTTTATATACAAATCGTTTAAGCCTGGGTCATTCTCTGGATAACTGATGATGGTTGCACCTGATAACTGTTCGATGGAGTGTTGTGCCTGATTCACAACAGGAGATATGTGATCTACGTTTAGCGTTTGGGCATCTATGAAGAAATCTGTAAAAATGAAAATGAAATGAAATAAATAATTAGGGTATTCAGAAACTCTTATATTTGTGTTATGTGGCAAAGTGTTATATGTTGTAATGACAACAAACACACAGAAAAATGTATATCACATCAAACATGCCCTGGGGTATGTATACAAAATTCGTCGTATTGAGACAAAATTTCAAAAGGAGAAAGGTTGCCAGACTGTTAAATGTATCTAACGAAATAAGGTCACACTGAGGTTGGTATTAATCAGAGCTCGCAAATAACAGTTAACACTTATTTCTTTTTCGATCTGTTCACTGAAAAAACAGAAAAAAAGTAAAACCCAGAAGATTTCTCACTGAGAGAAACACTTGATTCTTTTCGTTTGTGCTCTCTGCTCAGTATTTTCCATTTAGAAAATAAATTCTTTCTGTATACTAATAACAGTTAAAAAAAGACTTTTTAGCTAGTGCTCCCGGAATAACTGTTAGCAAATGAGCAAAACACAAAAGTGTTAGTCAAAAGTGTCTTTTCAAGTTGTTGTTGTTTTAGGTGCGCAAATATCGACACAAACTCCCGAAAAAGCAATACACCCACAGAACAAGATAATTTTTTTTGGCAACTATTTTTATTTACATTAAAAATTGTTATTTAGAATTAAGCTTTACAATTAAAAGTAAATTAATATTTTCCGCACTTAGAGACCTACGTTTATCGGTTAGGATAAAATTAAGCGCAGAAAAGGATCTTTCAACCGAGACTTGTGACGTTTTAAATTTTTAATATGAGTTCCAGTTAATATTTTGCCACACACGTTGCATTCCGATTTATTTAATTTGCTATCATAGTTAAAAAAAGAATGAACTATGTTTTTTACACGACCCATTTTCCGCAAAATTGTAGCAAAAAAAAAAACGTTTTAAATTTTCAGAAGGCACTTTCGATTTTTTTTTCCAGACGAAACAGTTTTTGAGTAACACAACCATAAGGAAACAAAATTAAATGTTATTTCTTGACTGATAAGCCTACTGAGAAAAAAACAGAAATTAATGTTTTGTTTTTATCCCTTTTATCATTCTGTCAGCTAATAACTGTTATTTTCCGACACACTGAAAGTGTTAACTGTTATTTGCGAGCTCTGGTATTAATATTGGTTGTAAAAGTAAGCAATTTTTCTCTCTCCAGTGGCTCTATGGCTAGAGTCACCGACCTGTCAGAATTAGAATTTTCAGTTAAATAACTAGGGTTCGAATCCCACAAATTAAAATTTTACTGATTGTTCCTTGGATAGATTTTAAATTTAAAAATAGAGATGCAATTTTTTTTAAATTATTAAATTGATTTTTTACAGTGGCAAAAGCATTAAAAAACACAAGAGTAAGAGAGGATGAAACCAAACGCATGAGCTAAAACGAAATAAAGAGAATGCTTGCTTTGTACAAAACAGCTGTTCATTGAACTTTAACTCAATGATATCATAAATACGACAACAGAAACTTAAAAAGGTCACTCACTAGCTACAGTGTTATCACTTTGCCACATAACACAAATATCATAGTTTCTGAATACCCTAAATGAAATAACATATGTATTTATGTATAAAGATCAAGCTAAAACTAACTTACTACACAGTTACCGAAAACCCACAAGTTTAGAATGGTTTTTCCAATTTACAATAAAACTCAAAAATATTACTTCTGCCATTTAACAAGATATTATTTGGAATTAAACAGAACATCACATTTGAGTTCTTAATTACTGAATAAATATGTAAAAGCCTTAAAGGCAACATCACGGAATTCTGGTGTCTTGGGCATTTGTGTTTATAAAAATCTAGATATAACATGTATATCATAAACTAGGGAGTATTTCTAAATTTTAATTCTAAGCCACTGTTAATTACCTGATTCAATGCTATTCCATTCACGAACATTATTGTTACAATGCTGATACGAACTTGAATAATCGTCGACTTGTCCTTCATAGATTTGTATATCAGTGTTAAGTTCCTGTTGCGTTACGCCATCAAAATCAAAAATCTCAGTTACTTTTACTTTGTTGGTGTTATCGTCTGTGTAATAGTACGCGTATAGAGCTTCGTTGTGCGCACTTATTTTGGAGGCATGCTCAGCATCGCTTTTAAGGGGTAAAGTACCGCTGTGTAAGTAGAAATTTGTCAATGTGATTATTGTTGAGAGTATTAGCATTGTTTAATTACCATTGCTCAACAAGAATTGAAACTTGTGGACCATACAAATGGTTGGAGTGAAAGAGACCAGTTGCATCAAAATGTGGCTGATCGTAGAGCTATGTGAAAAAGAATGCGATAAGTATTGTATTTGAGCTTTTTAATTTGCGATCGTTTAATACTTACAGCAAACTTGTCAAGCAATCGAAGTTGCATGGTATTATTAAGCTGGACAATTAACTCTTCGATTAGTTGACGCATTTGTTTAGTCACTTTTGGAGTCAGCTTGGTAATTCTAGACGTTATATATAAATAAAGACATTAATGATTTTCAAACAGATTCAAGATTTAATTTACTTTGTTATTGTGGCCAGAAAGAAGTCCATCGGCACCGTTGCTGGTAGTGAGAGTAATTTAATGCCGCGATGCTTGAAGATCCAATTGGCCAAGCCCTTGTTGGCCTGCTCTATGCAGTCTTGTATAACATTCAACACTGTCTCTGGCAAATGTGAACTCAGCGCATCCTGCGAAAATAATTAAAATGGGTTAATTTGGTGCGTTGAGATTACTCTTTAAAATACATACATTTCTGTGCTTTTTACAATCTCGACAGTCGGGATCAAATTCATCGGTGCTTGAAACTGTCTCAGGAACAACATAAGTGGACTGAACAGCAATGCATCGTCTGCAATTGATCAGGTTGTTTCGATGCAGAAATTGCAATGCATCGTCAAAACCCTGCTGGCAGAATTTCGAAAGAAACTCTGGTCGTGGCGGAAACAGAATGCGAACAAAGCGGCTCACGTTTTGGCGTGATATCTCGATACTTGTATTGGCCCAGTTTAGGTGGAATAGCTGTGAGCTCTGGTCTCGTGGACAAATATCACTTTCGCCGCAAAAAGGACTCACAGTAATGGTATTCTCATCCAAGATTGGCAAGTTGTCTGAGAATGCACCGTCCATGTAACGTACTCCCCTGAAGCGCGGTGGCAAAAGTCCGGAAAATCCAGGTATGAAGCAGGCACACAGTAGTGCCTGCAAGACTTCTTCGCGCGACTCAAACTCTGAGATAATAACGTTTTTACCGTCGTAAACACGAGTCAATGAAATGTGTAGACGTCCATTAACTCTCTTGTGAGTATCTTCGGGTAGATATTTCTGCAGGCCTTCAAGCAATGAGGTTTGTATATTGAACGATGGACTGAATGGACCAAGCGAGTAACGACGTGCTTCGTTCACCACGCGAAAGAAATCAGAGGTCATTTTATCTTTAACGAGATTAAGGAAAAATACAGAATTAAAATAATATTAAATTAAAGTACAGAAAATTAAAAAGCTTTCATAAAAGTTCCACCAATAGGTGGAAGAGTGCACGATCAACAAAACGCATAAGCGTTAAGAGCTAGGAGCCTAAAAGAAATGTTAACACCTTACACCAGTTATCCATGTGTCGTAACGTCATGTTACGAAACGTGGTATTCTTAGTCTATTAAGTTAGTTTAATTTCAATAACCTTTATCCAGGTTGATCATTGCAAATCATTTTGAAAAAGTTTTATTATTTTATTTATTTATTTATGTAAGCAAACATTACTGCCTCTAGTTAATTAACAAATACAATATACAATAGATAATACAATAATATAAGAATTACAAAAAATAAAAAGTTCAAAAATAAATCAACTTTTATTTTGGAAACGTAACGTCATTGCTTCTTTTGCTTTTGTAACTTAATCATATTCAATTTGTACTAAATACAGTCCAGCTTAACTGCTGCTAAGATATAAATACACTTCTACGTAATATTTATATATACACAGTGTGAAGCTTAGGAAACAAGTAGAAATTTTGTTGCTTTATGAATACTGAAAATAAAAGAAAAAGAATAAGTTGGAAGTGTATAGGGCATCTCGTAGCCGAGCGCTTTGGGTAAGCTTTTGGCTTGTTTTTATTGTGCCAAAGGGAAATGACGCATGCACCTTGTGTTGATGGATTGTAGTATATTACTTTGGCCCCCATGGAGCACGTTGCTGATAAGCCGCTATCAAAGCACACGCCGTATGTGCACACACGTATATACAAACATGCGTATAAGTTGATAGTTGTTTTCATTTAGCACAACTTGTTATACATATGTATGTAGTTATAGTGTGTGCGACGACAGCAGCTGCTTTTCTAAATCGCCAGCTGATAGCAGAAATTCCCTATGTACAGGCATTGAACACACACACACATACACATTTTTGAATGTAACATTGCTTTAATAGAAAAGCCTCATCGCTTAGAGATAACAGACAATACCTACAAATGTGTTGCGTGCTGACGTAACGCTAGAATCAGGCCACCACTTTTAAACTAATAAGGTAGTGTTGAAGTGTGGAATATTGTTTTGAAACTCAAAACAATTGATACACAAGAAAAATAAATGGTTACTGATTAGGCAGATGCTCGTCTTATAATATATATCCCAGCAAAAACTGAAGAACATATTGTGCTGATTATTTAAGCAGTCCAGTTTCCTTTAGGTTCTATTTACCAAAATGGTATAACAAGCAGTAAGTCCTATAATAAACATAAAAGCTATAGTTCCTGCCTGGGCACAGGGTATATTACTGTCGTGCCCTGTTTTCTAGTGAGCAATTACATGAATTGTGCTTGTAGTTTCGAGGGGCTCGTCTGTGAAAAAATACCGGTTAAGCCCTTAACATACATACAAAGAAAAGAGATAACATAAAGTTAACAGCAAAAAAGAACGGCTTCAAAAGCAAGTTTGCGCATTCAAATGCTTATCAGCTACATAATAAAGGTTGTTTTTCGTGCCAAGGCCTCTTTAAAATGAAATAAATATTTAGACAGCCCGCGCATATTTAAATCGTGCAATCCACCGGAAATACTATGATTTCCGATCGTAAAGAATATTTTCCATTTCTTTGCAGAGGGTGAATTAATATTTTTAAGAAATTAAATCTAAAAGCAAATTCATTTATCTAATAACCTTAGACATTGCAGTTGAGTTACAAATGTTAATGGAATATAACTCTCTATATTATATGTTTTGATCATCATGTTGATATAAAATCAATTGGACTGATTGCAATTTTGTAATGACATGATGTATAACAACAATTATATTCCAATAACAAAATTTTAAACAATAACACATTACAGTTCGATAAGCAACGTTTTGAGTCACACACAGTTTTATTAACTTTCAACAATGAAAATGATTTACAAAGAACTTGAACTTTGTAACGCTCATATTAATATGATAAGTGATATGTGCTATGGTTGTACATTTGGGAATCCTAAACACCATTATCCGTACTCAAAGTATAAGTATATTTAATTGCGTTGTTATAAGTAAAACTGTACTTTGAAACCACTTTATAGGCCATTCACACAGCTGATCTTGATACATATTTACATGAGTAATACGGACAAGTTGATATATGCGAGTAAAATTATAGTTACTTGTTACTTTAAGATGTAACTAAAATGAGTTTATACACTACTTACAAGAACGTGTATACACTATTCTATTCATGTGGATACTTTAGCTAGAATTTGTAAGTGTGTACACTTGTGTAAAAAGACCTTATAGTCAATTGTCACAATGAAATAGGCTGATAGGATGATGGACTGATAAGCCTCGCCACAGTGCAAAACCCAGCTGCGAATTTATTGTAAATAAAAACACTTGTCAAACGTGAATATGTATGTTTGTATGCATATATTATATACATATATACATACATGTGTATTGAGATTGCTCTTTTTATTATTCCTAATCAAATAGGAAACTCATTCATTTCGTCGAGTTGCTAAACTTGGGCCAAATGAAATTGACGTCAATTCGAAATGATATTGAACACTACATAAGCTCATACATATCACTGCGGACGGCAGTCCGCGCTAGTGACGAAAGCAGCACGAAGGGTGCGAAGGCGACTAGCATATATACACAGGAAGAATGGAAAATTTGCTATGACTGTCCGATCAGGTCGAGTTATATACCGATCAAAAGGTATTAACTTAACTTACAAATGTGCATACTAAGACTTTTGAAAACTCACCTGGTTCGTGAGATAAACAGGTGTAAGTGGGAGGGGCAAAATTTAAATGATTGGAGCTAATGGGGCCGTTGGAGCCTTTCTGAATTTTTTTTTAATTTTTAACTATTCTAATCAAAATTACGCGTCGAATGACACCTCGATCATCAAAATCCGACCGCTGGTTCGAAAGATAATTAATTTTGAAATTTTTAGGGGCCTTTCGAAAATGAGATGAAAAGTCAGTCTGTTTGTTTGTTTGTTTGTTTGTTTGTTTGTCTGTTTGTCTGTTTGTTAGTATCAAAGCGTTGATTTAGCTTAAAAGTTTGAATGAGGACTTGTTCCCGCTCAAAAATATAGAAACGTTTGTTCTACGACTTTTTCGAAAAATCGCTAGTTTAGCGGGAAATCGCTAAAAACCGCTAAAATTTAAGCCCCCATAGCATCCAAACGATAGAAGCTACAGATGCGATATATATATCGTTGCAAAGGTATTTTGAAGGGCTTTTAGGCATACCTTCAAAGTTTTTCTTTTAAGTAAAAAGGTAAACGGCTACAGGTGAAACAAGGTATTTTTTTCCACATTTTAGCGATTTAAGAAAAATCTACACATGAAATCACTTTAAAATATGTTATATATTATAGGCAATTTGATTCCGCGTTTTTTGACATATAACACATATCTGTCAAAATTCATTTGGACAAGATATTACCTATTAACTGAATATACCTTTTACCTTCACACTACTGCATGTACATATGCAGTATGTACACTGCTTGCAGCGTAATGCGGAAATAAACTGCTTGCAAGTGGTGAATTCTTTTTGCGGCAGATAAATCATTTTATAAAATATAGAATCGTTTGTTCTACGACTTTTTCGAAAAATCGCTAGTTTAGCGGGAAATCGCTAAAAACCGCTAAAATTTAAGCCCCCATAGCATCCAAACGATAGAAGCTACAGATGCGATCTATATATCGTTGAAAAAGTATATCGAAGAGCTCTTAGGCATACCTTAAAAGTTTTTTTTAATTATAAGGGTAAACAGTTACAGGTTAAATAAGGTATTTTTTCCCACATTTTGACAATTTAAGAAAAAACCACACATCAAATCACATCAAATATTGCAATTTTAATATTTCTGATGTCTTATTCAAAAATTTCTGATATCCCATAAAAAAACCTCTTTTCGAGGTAAAAGTCTAGTGACGAAAACATTTTCATGCCCCAAAATTTCTGATATCCAATTTTGTGACGAATAATATTAAGTTTTACACATAAACTATTTTAAACAAAATTTTTGCATTCGGCACTGCGCAAAACAGTGAGTTTTGTTTGGTCTGAAGAATTGAGACATTTTAGCGCAATGTGCCGAGTGCCAAAATTTTGTTTGAAATAGTTTATGTGTAAAACTTAATATTATTCGTCACAAAATTGGATATCAGAAATTTTGGGGCATGAAAATGTTTTCGTCACTAGACTTTTACCTCGAAAAGAGGTTTTTTTATGGTACTAATGTACATAAAGCTGCATGTTAATACATATGTATATAAATTGAAAATAATTAGCAGTAATATTTAATATCAGGAAAATTCTTTGTATTATTAAGTTAAATACTTAGCCTAAATACATTTCACTATATTCTATAAAATAAAAAGTGATAACCGGAACAGTTCAATAAATACAGAATTTAATATCTTTGGTTTTTAGACCCCGTACTTTAAAAAAGTAAAGGGGTCTATTAACTGTGTCACAAAAAAAAATGTGCGTAACAGGCAGAATGAGGCGTGGCAGACCCCATAAAGTATATATATTCTTAATCAGCATCAACAGCCGAGTCGATATAGCCATGTCCGTCTGTCCGTCTGTCTGTCTGTCCGTCTGTCCGTCTGTAAGAGCGCCTAGATCTCAGAGACTATAAGAGCTAGAGACTCCAAACTTGGTATGTAGGTTCGTCTATATTGGGAGCAGATCGAGTTTGTTTTAGATTTTGGATCAGACCACTATATCATATAGCTCCCATAGGAACAATCAGTTGAAAATCAAGTCTTAGTATGGAAAACTTTTTTGCTGTTTGAGATATTTCAACCAAACTGACAGAATATGCATAAAAGATGGTCCCATACATACTGACTAAATTTGATTGAAATCGAATTACTATATCATATAGCTGCCATAGGATCAATCAGTCGAAAATCAAGTCTTAGTATGAAAATCTTTTTTGTTGTTTGAGATAACTAAATTAAACTGACAGGGATGGACCCATACATACTGACCAAATTTGGTTGGAATCGAACTACTATATCATATAGATCCCATGGGAACAATCAGTTGAAAATCAAGTCTTAGTATGGAAAACTTTTTTGCTGTTTGAGATATTTCAACCAAACTAACAGAATATGTATTAAAGATGGTCCCATACATACTGACCAAATTTGATTGAAATCGGATTACTATATCATATAGCCATAGGAACGATCAGTCCAAATTAAGTCTTAATATGAAAATCTTTTTGTTGTTTGAGATATCTTTATAATAAGTACGGGGTCTCCGACAGTCGAGTACCGCTCGACTGTAGCACCGCCGACTAGTTTTTTTTAATTTTTTTTATGCCACGCCTATTTTTGTATTGTGTTTCGGATAAATATTTTAGAGTTCAGACCGATATCTCACCTAAGTCACAAAGTTACAGACTTTTGCCATCTACTTTTCTGAAATAAGACATATTGCGACGTTCAAAGTGAATTGCAAGTAAACTGGGACCAGAACTGGTAAGATACAAAAATACCTACTTCCATACGAACATTTGTACATAAGCCAGTGTAATGAATCGGTTTACTTGTCGGGCCGACGAACTTTCTACGGTGTCCCAGAAAATACCGCGCAGCAGCAACAGGTAAATTCACAACAACTCACATACATGCATTTGTATGTTTGTATGCGTGTGTAAATTTACGAGCATACTCAAAAATGGGCCCGCAAGAAATTAAAAGAAATAACATAATTTACAATAGTATTTTGAAAACAAAGACTAACATCTACATATTTCCCTCCTCACAATTAATGTAACAAATCGCTAGAAAACAAAACTCATGCGAGCCCCCAAGATAAACAATCCGACCTTCACATATTTTTAGTTTGAATTAAACACACACACTTCCACATGAGTATGAATGTGTGCATGTAAAAACTGTGCGTGTAAATCTATTTTGGGGTCTCTTTACATACACGCACACATTTGTGTACTGAACGATTTTGTTTGTTTTTGTTTCCATTTGCGTTGTATTTTCTGTGCGACAGTTTTACGCAGCGACGAGCCCCCAAAACTGGGTGTGTACAGACAGCTGACAACGCATATGCACATATGTATGTATGCATGTATGAACATACATATGTATGTTGTATGTAACATACTTACGTATGCACAAATGTTTATTTAATGTATGAAAATATATCAAATGTTTTGTATAATTCTCTGTTACATTAAATAATACATATGTATGTATATGTACGTAATTTAGAATAGAATAAAATATTTACAGGCTTACCTAGAGGCAAATCGCAAAGCAAGCAGCATGCAGCCAAGGAGCCAGCGGAGGCACCTCCAATTTTTTCCAGAAGTAGGTGCGGTGCATATTTTTTAAACGAGACAGCAACTCCGACGTGATAAATTCCAAGGAAACCACAGCCAGCGAATGATAAATTCATTTTTTAATTTCCACTATTGTATACCGTAATTGTATTCTGGATATTTTTCTATCACTTTTTACTTTATTTGACTTTTTATTATTTGTTTGCAAAGAACACGAACCGTTACTTGCCACTGCTTTAATAACAATGAATGAGTGAATGAAAATTTCGCGCCGCGAGAAAAGAAATGGAACCAGGGAGTGAAAAAACATGAACATGTTCATTTTTTAGGTGAGTCATTGGCCGCGTTCACCAGAACTAATCAATCAGTAATCATGTATTTTGTTTGTTCAATAACAAAGCATCACAAGTTCCAAAATTTTGTTTAAAATAATTTATATGTAAAACTAAATATTATCGCTCGATGTTTTGAGGTCGGGCCTTACAGAATTCAGTGTGACAGCAAAATACCAAAAATCACTAAAAAGTTGAGAGATTGTTGGTCCTTTGCTGCTGTGGTCACACTGTTGCGTCAGCTGTGCACATCAAACAAGTAAATACAATTTCAAATAATCAAAGTGACAAAATGGACCAAATGGACTGGATCAGTGAAGTAGCAGCGACCAATACCATAATTTTCGGATTAACGGCCTCTGCAATACTTTCCCATGCACTTTTGATAAAAGTCGCATCAAAATGCTTTTTATCAGTCAAATCCCATATGAATGGCCTCTCTCTCACGTCTTCAATTAACCTTATGCGTTCTTCATTTTCGAAGACATCAATTCGGCTCTTATTTTGCTGCATATTTTTTCCCGCCAATGTTGTTAATAGATTTCGACTAGTCAAAACAACGATTCAATCGTTGTTTTGAAAGGTCAAAATATAGCTGCCATCTGTTAACCAAATAGTGTTGTAAAGCGCCAGAAAATATTCTGAGCTGCCCATATTTAGGTACAGCGTACATAGGTTTAGAAATGGCCTTACAAAATAATGTCGAGCATGTTTGCAACCCTTTTTTTTATATGAAGTTTTGGCCTTGCAAAAACATTTTCGGCTAGAGCGTACTATGCTTAATTCTAATATTTGCGGCGCGATGTTTAAATGTGAAATTGATAATTCAATAATAATTCAAAAAAGTACAACTTTAATTAACCAAAAAGTTATTTTATTTTATTTTTCTATCTTTCTAAAATAACAAAGTTAATTTTTAAAGAAGAGTTTGGTGCACGTCACGCGTTAAATTGAAAATTAAAAAATTTAGTAAGAAATTCTAAAAAAAATAATTTAAAAAATCGACAAAAAATAACTAAAATTCCTGTGAAAGTTTCAACATTCTAGCTTCAAATTTAAGCAAAGCCAATATTTAACTAATTTTTTAATTGGAATTGAGTTATCCGTGTGGCATGTGACTTCAGTAGTATCTTTTACATGTATATATGTGGACTGTGCTGACCTAAGTCTTTTGTGCCCCTCTTGTGAATTGTACCTCGTCTGGTGCCGGACGCCAAACATTCTTTTGTGGCTTATTTTCAACGCGATATTATCATCTCAGTTGGAGCAGCTGGAACGACTCCAGACTGCAGAGTCAGCAGGAGACCAGACACAGGCAGCAACTGGAGCGACTGGAGAGTTTCCGTGGGAGCCATAAGGGCGTTGCACATGGGCAGAAGCGAGTTAGTCCGTTCCGTGAGTTCCGTTTTGCATTTTGTTGTTTTTTTTTAAATTGTTTCTCATTTTTTTTGAAAATTTCAAATTTTTCGTTTCAAATTTTCGCGCACAAATTGGAAATCAGCTGTTATGTTATTTACAGACCACAATCAGCTGCTACTGTTACGCACGCTTCGCACTGTTACTAACTGACTTCGACAAAATAACTGATTCTGAACTGAAGAAATCGCCAAATCGAAAAAAAACTCCACTGCGCCAACAGCACAAAAATGAGCCAGTTTTGGCGCAAAAACGCCAATTGTGGGAGCCGGCTAATAATTTAAAAATAAACAATTGCTTCAATTTAATTTCAATTACGCGCCAAGTTTAAATGTTAACTAACATACAGGAAACTGTTATTACATTCTATATGTTAACATGTTGAAGTCACATTCCAGGCCGATAGATGTCGCGCGATTCTCTTCCTATCACTGAGGTTCAGTGCTGCCAGACTAGCTTATTTCAGGCTAGGTCTATTAATTTGAAAATGGAAAAGCTTATAAAATTTGTAAATAGCTTATAGCCATAAATCTAGCATATTTTAAAGTTCATATAGCATATTCTAGCAATTAATATATTCGTGACATCAACGAAATATTTTGTAAGTTTAAAATGCTTCACGACATACAAATGTCGAGATTTGTGTGGCAATTTTTGGCTGGAAAGCAGCACTAGCAAAACTCCAATAGTATCAAATGTATCAAATGCGGAATCCAAAAAACATTTATCATAAATATTTCAGTGGGGAAGAATATAATGAAATCGTTGATATACTTAAATATATATACTTAAATTTCAGAAAAAACCTATTGATTTTGTATGTTTTCTTTCATTTTCTTGATATTTTCATTTTTAGCTTATTTTAGCTTATTTTTACTCAGAATCTAGCTTATACGGGCGCTGAACACCTGGCAACACTGCTGAGGCTTGAAATTTGGCTTTAATTTATAATATGGATGGTTGTGCATTCATTTAATTTCGATTTAAAATCTTAATAGTTTAGATTTTTTCCCCAAATTTTTAACAAATAGCTCGAGTGACGGCACCATCGATCAGCCTCCCACACACCCTTACATAAACAAAACCATAAGTTTTTGCAGATAATAACATAACATTTTGTTTACCGGAAAGCCCTTATTTTCGTCTGTTAAATCTTAAGGCAATTAATTAATTCGATTTTGATTGTGAAATTTAGTGCAAAATAAAGTAAGTAAGCAGTAAGTTTGTTGGAATATCGTTGAATTCGGTGCGATATTTACGAATGTGCAGCGTTGCCACTGCGGGCGCACGCGCTGACAGTAGTATTCGCAACGAGTTGGCAGCCCGACGCACAAAATGTAAACAGGAAAAAAAATCGAGAAAAATACAAACAATACAGACAAAAAAGTACGAAGCGCGTGAAGAAAAAGATACAAATTTGTGCAAACGATCGCAGGGGAATCATTGAAAGAGTGCACACACCTTGGACATGTCCAATGAGCGTGTGGACACGGGCAAGGAGGCGCCCGGATCCGGATCAGTGCCAGTCCAAGTACAAGATCAAGAAGTGGAGATGCCCACCATGTCCATAATGTCCATGCCCACGATGCCAGTATCGAAGGGTATTATGATAACGCCGCCACCTCCCCTGATGCCACCCACGCCGACATCGTCACCCAACACACATGGCGAATGGCCCAATCTGAATCTGAATCCAAACGGCAACGCATTCCAACTCACCAGAGACAGAGGGGGAGCGAGTGCGGGTGCAGGGGAACGGGAGCGGGAACACTTTGCCCTGCCGCACCTGCCGCCACTACCATTGAACGTTGACTATCTGCCGAGCCTGAGCCTCATACATCCGAGCACACTGCCGTCGAGCAGCAAGAGCTTCAAGATGCGTCCCCGCATGAAGCGTCTAATGTACTGTAGTTACAACAACATACTAACCGAGTCAAACAACCGCAAGCTGCGCACAGCCGCTTCCACCTGCAATATCGAGCTGCTCAACCGCATTCTGGAGTCGGGAGGCAATCCCAATGCCGCCGATGAATACAATCGCAGTCCGTTGCATCTGGCGGCCTGTCGTGGTTACATACCGATTGTGCAGCAGCTTTTGAAGTACGGCGCCAATCCCAATGTTGTCGATTCCTTGGGCAATACACCGCTCCACTTGGCGGTCATTTCGGCCAGCTCGAACAACTTCAATGTGGTTGTCCGTGTCCTGCTGCAGGGCGGCGCCAGCGTTCACATGTTCGATCGCAGCGGCAAGTCACCCTTGGAGTTGGCCGAGGCGAAGTTGCGACTGCTGCGCAATCGCTATGATCATCCCACGCCGGAAAACGCAAAGATTCTCGAGGACATGTGCATGCTGACCACGCTCATACTGCGCTACATGGTGAAGCAGCAGCGCGAGCTGGAGGATCTGTCGGCGCTGGAGAAGCGACTGCAGAACCTCAGCACCAGTGACGACCAGGAGCAGGTCGTCTCCCAGACAGCCGACGAGCTGCTCGCCAGTGTCGAGCGTCTGTCCATCAACAACAAATAAAAGGCGGGCCGGACTCGAGTTGCGTTCGATCAGTTTTAGATGGGTAACAAACTTACACACACACACATGCCAAGTTTATACGACAGCTCATGATGAAATTATAACAAGGTGATGTATTCGTTTGATGTGCCCTCCTTTTCGGGGCGACGATTGCTCAGTACAAAAGCAAACGTCGTAGTAAGCGGTTGTGTCAAATTCTGTGAAAAATGCCCGTGGTTCGTGTTCCCAGAGACATAAAGAAGAAACAAATGTGGATAAATGCAACAGGAATTAACAAACAAGAATTGATTTTAGATAATTCACAGCGCACGAAACGAAAATGAGTGAAGAGTATACAAAACCAAACAAAACAAGTTTTCCATATATCTATCTCTTTCGTCTCTCTCATGTCAGACTCTCGCAGAGCCGACAGCAAAAATGTCGCCCCGAGACAGAGCGAATACATCACCTTGTTATAATTTCATCATGCGACAGCTAACAACATGATTTATCCAAATTCGCATCAACCTGCAAGTTATTTTAAAATAAGTTTATTATGTTCCTATACAAAGCAAATGTCAGTTGTATATGGCTATCAACTGATTTTGAAATAAAATTTATAGCAATAAATGTAAATGCTACAAATTAGACCGGTCTAAAATAAATAACGACGCACTTGTAACTCGATTAAATTTCAACTCATTTTGGCTGTCGTATAAACTTGCTCATAATTACAACCCATAAATCATTTGCCTAATCAATGTTTATTAATTTACAGTTTGTTTTACGTTTCCTAATTTGGCTGCCGTTGAGTTGGAGTTGGATTTCTGTGCTGTGTCCACATTCTGGAGTCCTGATGTAATATGCTGGAGCATGGTGAAGTTACTAATAAGGTGAAATATTCATTCACCACAGTCTCTACTTTGAGAGTAATATATCTTTCTTGTGGTGAAATAAAAAAAGACGTGACCTTATGGTGAACTTACGACTGTAAGTAAACTCACCTTGCGCGAGGTTGAATGAATACGTCATCGTCTTAGTATTTTCTAAATTGGTGACACACGCACTAACAACCAACGCTGACAATACACACATAAACACAAACATATGTTTCATGCGATCTTTTTTATTAAGTATTTCATTTAAGTTTTCATTGTTTATGCAAAACAAACAAAAGCAACAAACAAAAACATGTTTACATTTTAAGCTTTACGTTTAGCGCGCCAAAACAAAATATAAATTTATGTAATAAAAATGCAATTTGCAACTGCAATAAACAATTTAACACCTAATAAAGTGAAGCATTACAATACATTTAACCAATTGGTTACAATAAAAAATTTACATTTTTAAATGTCTATTGTACACCACAGGTAAATCAATACAAATAAATTTCAAATAATAAAGGAAAGCGAACAGCAATTGCTGTTTAACCTAACATTTAGGCTTTCTAGGGTTAAGGGTAAAATACATGTCTGTATGTATAAAAATAAGACTTGATATTTGTTGAGACTTGTCAGCGAACAGCCTTGGGGCTGTAAGGGGAGAGCTAAATAGGTGGGCGTGGTATGCTGCCCAAGAATACTTTGTACTTCTAGGTCTATTACGAATGTATGTATGTATGTATTTATATCCGCATATTTTGATATACCCAGCAAGCATTTCGAAACACATCAGAATCTTAAGAGAGTCTTCTGACTGATTAAAATGAATCTAAATGATAACTTTTTCGGATCTCAAATAATTGTTTTCTGTGAGAAAAAGGTACCCTAACAAAGACTCCTTTGGAAAAGTCATTTATGACTATTTTTTTTGATCAGTTTAGACTCAGTTTGGAGCAGTGTTGCCAACTCTTCGGTCCATGAAAAAGCTAAACTAGCCTTTGAAAAAAGCGAGAAATAGCCAGAAAAATGGTTGGTAACGCTAGAGTAGTAAAACGATATTTTTATTGATTTAATTCAGTGTTTCAATTGGGCGGACAGATAAATGTGTGGCAATATATAAACATAATGCGGCCTATGAAGAAGACTTACATACATACATACATGTATGTATGCTTGGCTTTTTGAAAATTTAAAATTGCTAAAAAGCCACTTTTTGTATGAAAAGGAGGAAAAAAGGGTTAAATTATTTTTAGCAATTTTCAACAAATCATAAAAAATACTAGCCAAGAGTTTTTGAAAATTTTTTGCAGTCACTCTTAGAATTGTTTGCACATTTTTTATTACATCAAAACATTTTTTGTTTGAGACCGAGGAAACAAGTTGAGTAATAGACTTTGTCAAAAATTAAAATTACTTAATGAGTTAAAGAAATTTTTGTATCATTCAAACGAAATATAAATGAATAGAAGATTGAATTAAGAAATCTACATCAAATCTTTTTTGTTATACAAAAATTGTACAAAGTTAGGGGGTATGAAGACATTAGTGGACCACTGTATATAATTTAGGCATTTTCACCTTACACCGGATAGAATGCGCGGCGATAAGTTACTGTATAAGGCACAAACTCACGAGACGCCATCTCCATCTCCGTTCATGTAAAATATTTTGAAACGGCAAGCTCTTTGCTTGGATGATAGCTTTACAGCGAACTCAACGCTATATTACACTAATCCCATTGGTTTAACTCCTGGTGACATGGCTAGAAACTCAGAGAGAGTACAGGTGAGAAGGCAGAATCCAAATGAGACTCCATCAATGGTTAAAATCAGAAATAGCGAAATCAAATACCAAAAGAATCCCATTTCTGACCAGGTTAAGGACATGGTAGCCCAGTTGCAGGCATTTTTGGCGTTGTAAACAAGAAATACAACAATTTAACAACATGAGTCATTTTTGAGTCTTTTTTAAATCACATGGGAGATCACTTTTTTATCATTAAACAGAGTCAAAAAAGACTCTCCAAGAAGATTTCGATCAGTAAAGATCTTACAATTGCTAGCTGGGTATTTAGATCATTATACATTTGTATGCCTATACTCCGTTTACTTTGATTTAATTTCGGCAGAATAATAGATAGCCAATAAGCTTTTGAAGTCATGGCAAGCAGCAAAGGAAACCGCCATTCAGAAATACAGGTCTAAATTAATTATATAAATACAATTAGCTACAATGCAAGTCACTCATTTACTTAAAATGTAGCTTATTAATAAATCAAATGTAACACAGGGACTACCACTATTCAATGGATTTTGACCGTTGTATGATATCGATTATGACTTCAATGTGTGCGATAGTTTTAGCAATTACATTATCGGTATCGACTTAGCTATCGATTATTCTGCAACTGGCCTTGCTGCTTTGTTGCTTGAAACGAATATTATTAATTTTATATTTTTCACAGACATACAATACGAAAATGATGCAAATGAAAGAATATAAGGAAGTGCCGCAAGATGCGCCACCGGCTGCACCGGGCGTAAATACTACAGGCCCTGGTAAGCCAAAACATCCATACAAAATAATGTGCTTAAACAAAGTTATTATTAACGTTAAATTTTGTACGTTGCGCGCTTGATGCGAGTGTGTGTGTGTATTTTGTTCGTGGGCGTTTGCCAAAATATTGTATATGCATATATTTTTTGGTATAATAAATTAAAATATTTTATTTTCTTGTGACGACAGAGCCATGGATGAGCATCCCAGTGGGAAGCAACTGCCCACAGGGTCTCGAATATCTCACCGTGCTCGATCAACTGCTGGTGTCGCAGAAGATCGAGAAGCTGGAGATGATCACCGGGTTTGAGACCCAGAATCGCTTCAAGGTGAAGAACTCGTTGGGACAGAATGTGTACTTTGCGAGTGAGGAGAGCGACTGCTGCAGCCGCCAATTATGTGGCCCGGCGCGTCCCTTCGAGATGAAGATAATGGACAATTTACAGAACGAAGTGTTGCACATAAGTCGTCCATTTCGGTGCGGCTTGTTCTGTTTCCCCAACTGCATGAGTATGATTGAGGTGTCGGCACCGCCTGGACAGGTCATTGGAACCGTCGAACAGGTGTGCACGTTCCTGAAGCCCACATTTCGCGTCAAGAACTCGTTTGGCGATGTTGTCCTCGATATTGTGGGTCCCGCCTGTGTCTGGAAATGCTGCAGCGATATCACCATGAAGGTCAGTACACAACAACAATGTTATTCGATATATTTAGATATGAATGTCCATATATCTATGCATCCTCATACATATTGGGATTGAATCAAAGCGACAAATGACGTCACGATATCGCTATGCTTGACTGCCGTCTTCTGTGTATACAAATGTGCGTGTGTGTGTGTGTGTACACTGCGAATCAATTGATAGAACCTACAGTTAGTCAACTAATTATTTTCACAAAGAAAAACAATGCACGTACATTTGATCAATTAATTATTTTGACACAGCAGAAATCCACAAAATTTAATTTTGCAAAATGAAATTAGCTCGGATTTTGCAAATTATTTTGATTATATTATTTGATTAAAAAAATATTAATATTAATATCCATGCATGTCCACTTTCTATATTGTCAAAACAATTACTAAACCAACTTTATTTGCTTCAATTAAAAACAGAAGCGATAAACCCAACGGATCTAATTAATTCTGTTCTTTTTTTATTTGTTTTACGAACAACATAGCAACTAAATATGTATAATAAATAGGAAAAAAATCCCAGAAAAACGTTTCAAGAATTATAATTTTACCATAGACTTATTTATGAAATAATTCACATATTTTTTTTTTGTATAGTTCAATTTGAGGAAAATCTTTATTTCTATTCATTTAATCAACTACAATAAAATAGGCAGTAAAATAAAATAGCTCTTTTTTAATAAATAAAATAAGTGAATTTTAAATTTTGTAAAATCAATTTTTTGACTAACTGTGTGTGCACATATGTATGTGTGTATCTGGAATATTTGATTTTGTATGTTTATATACGGGTGCGCCTGGTTTTAATGCGATGCTTGCCTTTCCCGTTTGTGCTTTTTTAGGTATTCAACCAGCGCAAACAACGAACAAATCGGCAAGATAACCAAACAATGGTCTGGACTCGGCCGAGAATTGTTTACCGATGCCGATTACTTCAGTGTCACATTTCCGCTCAATTTGGATGTGCGCATGAAGGCTCTAATCTTCGCCGCTGTTTTCTTAATTGTAAGTCTAAGCAAAACAAGATATACAATTACATATCTATGTACTTATTAACTTAATTTTCTTTTACAGGACATTGTCTATTACGATCATTAGAGCGTTTGCACAAGCTGGCAATATATGAACAACAACCAATCTAAAGAATCGACTGCTTAGTTGTTACTTTTAAGTTTTTCTACAACGCGAATATTTTATCTACCAACGTGCGAACAAACATCCATTTATAAATACATTGGTTATCGGAATCTCCCCCTATGTGCAAATAAAGTGCAAAATGAATGCATATTCGTTATCTCAATCTCGGCCACTTTAAATTGAGTCTCTCCCCATATCGAAATTACTTACTTGGCCAATGTTGTTGCCGGAAACGTGCGCACAAACATCTTTTCTTAAAGTATAATTCCATTCATTTATAGCTTGTACGTTTTTACATATGTATACATGTATATAAACGATTATATGTGTACAATATATTTACATATATTATCTCGGCATTTAAATGCATACTGACCTACGCACACCCTCTCAAAACACACACAAACTAAATACAAAACGTTCAAAGAGTGCCTTAAGTAATCCTAATTGTTGTACAACCAATTCAAACCCGCCCCATTATCAGAATATATCTCCACATCCGAGCTATATATTTTCGATGTACTTAAAAAGTAAACATGAAAAAACCGAAATTAATTGTTAACGTTATCGTTATTGGAACTACAATGTTATTTGCATCCATTTCATGAATTTCAACAAACCAAACACTTAATTAGTTGTACTGTTTTCTTTACATAATTGTATAATAAAAGAAACTCTATTTCATATATAAACCAAATGCAGTTTCATATGTATGTACATATGTACAAAAAGCAGTCATGGAATTCTTATGTCGTTGATACTATGCGTTGATGTCAGTCGTGGACAAGTTGGAATTTGCTCAATTGTTCTTGGCAAAGTACTTGGTTTTCTCCTCCGGATTGGGCACAATCTGCAATAGTTATTATTTAAATTTATTTATAATTCATGAATATGACGCCTCTCTTACCGTATCAGCGCCTGGTCGCCAGCCAGCTGGACAAACCTCGCCGTGGGTATCAGTATATTGGAATGCCTGGACCAAGCGTATGGTTTCATCCACAGAGCGACCCACGGGCAGATCGTTCATTGTTATTTGACGCAGCACGCCACGTTGATCGATGATAAAGAGACCACGGAGCGCATGTCCGCTTGCCTCCAGATAAACGCCATAATCCTTGCTAATCTTATGCGTCAAATCGGAGAGCAGTGGAATCTTTACATTGCCCAGTCCGCCTTCCTTACGTGGCGTATTGATCCAGGCCAAGTGTGTAAAGTGCGAGTCAACGCTGGCAGCAATTATCTCCGTGTTAATCTTGCGAAATTCCGCAATGCGATCCGAGAACGCGATTATCTCGGTGGGACAAACGAATGTGCTGTAGAGTTGCAACTGATTATTACACAAATCTCTCGTGTTTTTTTTAATAAATCTTACAAGTCCAAGGGATAGAAGAGCAGCACGACGTATTTGCCCAGATATTGTGATAAGGACAGCTGGACAATCTCCTTATTGACGACAGCGGTGCCCTCGAACTGTGGAGCTGGTTTTGAAACTGAAAAGAATGATGCAAGTTCAATAAGTAAATAAATTTATAAACAAGCAAGAAAGATGCTTTGGATACATTTGGACATAATACCCTCTGAAAGGGTTTAAAGTTTAGACTCTAAATACCACGAATATATACTTACTAACTGCTTTTGTATACTGCAATTGATGATCGCCCTTGGGATCGCCAGCGGGATAAACGGAGCCACCGGCAAATGAATAACAGGATTCGTTGTCGTCCGCCTTGCCTGTTGCCGCCAGGAGCAGCATGAGAGCCAAGCAGCCGTAAGTATTCATGTTCTCACTGGTTGTTGTTGTTGTGCTTCAACTGAAAATAGAATTGGCTACAGTATTAACTATAATTTGACACGCGCCACCTTTTGGCTTAGCCAACACCCTTTAAATACATACAGATGAACAAAAACGAACAACACTTTCCCCTCTATTGAAAACGGAATTTTAGCCACGCAGTCAAAATTTCTGCCTTCTTCTTTCTCGAGACTCTCAAGAACCAACTACAATTCAATTGTCTGCAGCGATTGAAAAAAGGGGGGCGACATCAACTTTGTGATAAGCACAAACGGGAACCTTATCAAATTTATTATACACGTACATAAAAGTCTGCTACTGCAATATATTTTATTGTAATTTTTACTCAATTTGAACAAGAACTTCACCAATAATAACAAAGCATATTCGATTTCGTATTCGTTTCCCCTTCCGCATCAAACATTTGCTGATATATTCAAATCTTGTTTACACAATTGTCTACCTTTTATTATTGAAAATTATGCCTTTTATTTAATAAGTTGCTGTTGTTGTTGATTTTAACAAACAAAATGCCCGAGAAATGACTTACCGGCAGCGATGTGCCGTTTTTGCGCCAAAACTGGCTCTTACTTATTTTTCAATCAGTTCAGAATTAGGTTGTTTTGTAGTTGCCTGTTTTTCTCTTCCGCTCGGTCCGCGCACGTCCGCGCTTACTTTTTCTACTAAACTACTAAAGAAATTGTCCAACTTGTTGTTCCTTTAAATTCGTTCTTGTGTTGTTTTTGTTTCTCTTTCAATGCAGGCGGAGCTTGTTCTGATTTTTCTCATTTCTTTCTCCCCTCTCGTTCAAAACAGCACACACATGTAAGGCGGCGGCCATTAAAATTCACATGTACGTGCTCGAGAATGACAACCGAAGAAAAACAAAACGCTGCAGCAGTTTTGAGCAGGCGCGCTCGCTTGCTCTCAAGGCAAAACGCTTTCTGCTCTCCTCTAACTACTACGCCACTTCAACTTGCTAACTTTTTCTGCTCGCCGGTTATTTTTGGGCTTCAAAAAGTCAGCTCAATTGAATGAGCTAGCGATCTAAAAGTGGGACGTGATTAATTTTCAAGCTAGAATTTTGAAAATTTTACCAGAATTTTTGTTGCAATTTTCTCAATATTTTAAGATTTTTTTCACAACTTTTTTCCCAACTTCGCAACGCGTGGGCCAAATTGCACCAAACCAATTTCAAAAGAAAGCTTATTATTTTGCCTAATTTTGCATTTTGTTGCTTTTTTGAAATTTGTTTTTAAAATATTTTAAATTGATTTTTCAAAGTTCTAGAGAAATGACATGGGACTCGTGATTGTGCGAGCGAGAAAGAAAAAAAAAACAAAGCAACAAAAGAGCGAGAGAACGGACTAACAGAACATACGGAGGTGATGTTAAATTTAATACCACATGTTAAGTTCGCTGTTAAGCAACACAGCTCTGTTAAGCATATTAACAGAGAAATGTTAATTAAAATTCGGCGCCTTTTTTGAATTTTGGATCATTTGTTGTTTCTTTTTGGCTCAATTACGATATTCCGATAACAAACAAAATCGGAAACGGGCTTTTTTTCGTGCTGGCCAGGGCCTAAATAAAAAGGCCAAAGCCCGGTAGGCCGGAAATGCGCGATTAAACATATACTTTTCAAATCGCTTGATAACAAAATTTCTGTAACAAGTCATTGTGGTACGCAGAAAAATGAGCAAAGAAAACTTTAAGACACAGCTTGCAGAAAAGGCTTAAGAACACAAATTTGTATCTAAAGAAAATTAAAGAAATAATAATTTAAAAAATTTTATTATATATCGGGCCGGTCCGGGCTTTTTGAAAATTTGACCGGGCCGGGCTTGGACCGGTCCTCAAAGATTTATTTCGGGCTCGCGCCGGGCCCTTAAAAGAAGGCCCGTGCCCATCTCTACTTCGAGGCCCTGTAAAACTGTGCACGAAAATTAATTTCGCCTATCAGCGGCCGGTTTTCTATATTTTAAAGGTATGAATAATAAGCTGAAACACACCCAGCAAACATTTGGGCGATTGTACAATCGTCCATCGCCGAAAAAGAGTCTTCTGCGATTCGCGCAGGAGATTAATAGAAGATGAATCTTCCATTGCGATTGTTTAGCGATTGTTTAGCGATAGAAAGCTATAAATAGAAAAAAAGTAATGTGGCAAAGTCTTCTGCGAGTCGCGCACAAGTGTTTTGGAAGATGAATCTTTCCAGGCGATTGTTTAGCGAGACCAAAAAACAAAAATGAGCTCCACGTCTAGAGCAATTTAATTCAGATTTTTTCTAGTAGACTAAATTGTTGATCCCGTAGCTCACTAGTTAGAGTTGCCGACTCCGAACTTTAAATTCCGAGGTTCGAATTCCCCTGTTGTGCTACAACTGTTGTTACATAATCTGCTGTGACAAATTCGTGGACCAACAAAGAAAGCTTCTTTGGCTACCTCGCAGAAGCGCGTCTTAATAATACAAAAAAAAAAAAATAAATTTTTTTTTTTAGAAAGAGCCACTTCCGCGACTCTTCTTAGGAGAGTCGCGGAAGAGTCTTTTAGAAGACTCGCAAAAGAGTCTTTCCGAAGTGTCGCGGAAGTGGCTCACTCTCTAACAAAAGGAGATCAAAAAGCGATTAGAAGGCGATGTCGCCTGAAACTTTTAGGCGAGTCGCCTGAGACTCTCTGGCGATTAAAATTGTTTGCTGGGCATTGTCTAATATCAATTATTACATACATGGATGTGTATTTAATATATTAGTGGGATTCCGGTAAACGTTTTTGATTTGATTTTGATTTTTCAGTCAGCTGTTCACAGCTGCTCCATACAAAATTTTCAGTGTGCCCAGAGCAAATCAGGGAAATGTGGTCTTACTAATTGATTTCGAAAAATCAGCTCTGAGACTGATTATTTTTTCATTTTGATTTGGTTTCGAACAGCTGTGTGACAGTTGGTGTTTGTTTGCATTGTAAATCTACGAATATTCAATAAAAACATATTCGATGACTTTCTTTCGGCATTTTGTGCAATTATGCCCATTTTTGTATACTTTTTAGTTGTCAATTAGCTGTTCGCCCAGGCTGTCAGCTGTTCACGAAATCAAAAAATAATCAGTGTGCAAAAAGGGTCGTTCCGTCAACTGATTTATATTTGGTTAAAAATAATCAAAAGCAAATCAAAAACGTTTACCGGAATCCCACTATTGTATCCATACACATTTTAAAATCAGTAATAGCGAAACATCGACTTGTTGAATAGTGTAGTTTAAGAACATCGGCTTGCGCAAATATCGATACCTTAAAGTGCGGCCAACTTCACGCCCATCTTTGTTGTTGTCAATTTGAAACTCCCACGCAACGGCAGTTATATTTTTGAATGCTGTATGGATATTTGAATTATTATTCATTAAAGAAAACAATTATTTTCCTCTTTGTACTTACGCGCTATAAACTTTATTAAAATATATGTATATAAATTGCTTGCGCTTATAAATAAAATTTTACGCATGGAGTTAAAACAACATGTAGGTATTGATTTATGCATATTTCTGCTTACGTGCTACGACAAATAAATATATGTATATATTTTATGTTGACATCTTCTCATCTTAACGCATACGCAGCCATTTAAAAACTACAACAAATTGAGCAAAAATTTGTATGCAAATTGCACGGAAAGCGAGAACAATACAAATACATTGTTTTTAGTATGCAAATTATCAATTAGTTACTATACTAGTACTAGCTTTGATTGAGAAAGTATTGTGAGAGTTAAATGGGGCATGAGTGTGAGCATGCCACCGAAAATGCATGTTGCACGTTGCTTAACACGTGGGCCTAGCTCTCCCAGACCTCGTCGCGCTGTTTGGCAGCTAAAAGTTTGCGTTCTAAGAAGAAATAGAAATTAGGTTTATTAAATAATAATAAATTAACAAACCTACCTTTGGCTTCACGTAGCACACGTCTCTCGTTTTCCCGTTCCTCCGGAGCTGTGGGCAGCTTGACACCCAGAGCGCCGGACACCAGACGACGCGCCAGCGCCGTGCAAGTCTCCGGGCGCTGTCGATAAGGCTGCAGCGATGTGGCACCTGCTTTCTTGGCCTTTAGACGCGATTCAAGTGTGGCCGCCGCCAGCGGCTTCAACTTGACAAATGGATGGCCCATGGTCAAAACCTCAGCAGCTGTCAAGTTGAGTTGAGTTTCGTTAAAATGTTTGCTTGCTCTTTTAACAAAAAGATCGCCTTACCAATGTCGGAGCTGCTAAATACGGCCAGGGCATGCGTATCATCCACCCACTTGATGTCGAAGCCGGTACCTTTGTACCTCGAAAAAAGCATAAGCAAGTCTGGCGTTTTGAATTCAACCGGAAAGTTTGAGATTTCCAGCACATGGGGAAACTCCTCCTCGTTGAGTAATGATTGTTTAATATGATAGACCTGAATGGAATAAATAATAGCTCAGTAATTTATTTATTTTTTGATATCAAGTTGCTACTTACGCTATAATCCATTTTGGGCAGCTCTATTTTGCACTTTCCCACAGACTCGGTGAGTTCAACCAGAATCTTTGGATCCAAACAGTCGCCGTTCTCATCGAACATGTTCTCCCAGTCATCTCCCGTTTCCTCCTCATCATCTTCGGTGGTGCTGTCGGCAGCTGTGGCAACACCTGATGTTGCCGCATTAACCTTGGCTTCAATCTTATCGGGAATCTCCAGCACATCCGACACAAAAGTTTGTTTCATGATGCGACGATTGCTGCGATTGATTTCCTAAATGGAAATACCAAAACATGAATAATCTTTACAAATGCTCTATGCTTTTCTTTAAGCTGAAATTTACCTTGGAGGCTCGCTGCAGCTCGCGCACTTCATTATCACATTTGTTGGCATCCTCAGTCGTTGTCACATGGTTGGCATCTTCGATGCGTAGCGATTGTTGTTGTTGCGGTTTACTGTGGGCTTTGCTGCCATGGCCCGACTTTGTTCGCGGGGCGCCGGCCATTATCTGTAATTATAATTAAATAATTTATTTATGTAAAATTAATTTACTATTATATTAAGTTAATAAATTTGAGAAATAATCTTGAAGCTAAGGCTTTAAATATTGACGTCAATAATCGAGAGGCAATTGAAATGCAAAAAAACTAGTTTTAATGAAACAAAAATCGTTTAAAAAATGATATTTTTGTCCAAGCTAAGTTGATTCAGAGTAAAAAATATTTAAAATAAAACCTCTCAAAATTATCAACCTTGATAAAGTGAATTATCTAGATATAGTGAACAGCTTTTGCAAATATTAGTTCACTATATCCAGACTCGACTGTGGTTGATTGAATACATTGATAAGTTTTACGACAGTTGGCAGTTATAATAAAGTTGTAGATAGAGCACCTCCTTATCACAGTTGTTGTCTGGCGGTGGCGGTGGCGACGTCGTCTCTTGGTTCGATTGATTATCGCTGGGCGCAATCACAAGTAGAGTAGCTGCCTCAATGGGTTTAGTAATTGTTTTCTTGCTACGCTCTTTGCGCGATCTTGTTTTCTTGGGCTTAGCTTCGTCTGATTTCGACGGGTTCATATCTACAACTGGCAGTTCCAGTGGCTCGAGCTGTAGCTGCGATGCAATTGCCGCTACTGGAGTTGGCGCTTGCGTCGACGTCGGCATCGTTGTTGGCATTGCTGTTGATGATGTTGTTGTCGTTGTCGGCGGCGTTGTTTGACTGCGTCGTGCCCTTGGCACATAAACAGCTCGGTCGGGACGTCGTTCGCGTCGCGTTGCTGCTGCTGCGGCGCTGGCTTGTTGCTCTCTGCGAAACAGATGATCAAAACAGAAACAGCAAAAACGAAAGGTAAGCAATTAACCCACACAGAATTTCGTAAACACACACGTACACGAACACACACACAAGCACAGTGCATCCACCAGAAAGAAAATTGCAAAATGATAACGATAACTAACCTTAACGATTATTGCTAAATTGCAATAAAACAAAAATATTAAAATTATTGCACATTTACTTTACACTTTTGTGTTCGAAATTTCACTGTGCTTATTAACTGTTTTCACAGCCTACCTTGTTGGCGACCTTTTACAAGCGGTTGAGGTAGTTGTCGATACTGATGTCTCCACAGCTGTTGTTGTTACTGCAGCGTCTGCTTCTGCACTGGCAATTGTCACAGACTCGTCTAATGTTTCACTCGTTGCAGCTGTTGCTGCTTCCTCAGTGCTGCTATTCCTAAGCGCGGGTGGTCTGTAGAGGTCCACAGAATTCGATTTGCTCACTAAAATAAGAAAGGGAGAGGGAGAACCAACGAGAGCAAGAAAAGCGATTTATTAGCAACTTCACATAATTAAATCAAATGAAGCAACGCTGTTGGCAAAAAGTAGGTGCATACTTCAACAAAACAAAAAAGAAACAAATTCACTAATGTTGACCCAATTTTATGTTCGTACGCTTTGCGTGCTGCTTCGTGAATGTCAACACCAACACCAACAACATGGTTGTTTTGAGACAGGGCGCAACAAGTGAGCGAGCGTGTGAGTGTATACGCGTAAGAGAGCCGATTGTTGGTTTGCGTGTGAGAGAGCGTATGATGCAACCTAAGACAGCTCGCGAAAGAGGGCGACCTTGAATAAGCTGCGTGACCCGAGCAAACGAAATGAAACGAAACGTACGAGCGAGCGAACGAACGGGGCGGGTGAGAAATACATTCGCCGGCGTGTTGGCTTTATTTTTAGTCGATTTGCACACATAATTAATTGGTTTTTGTTTTCAGTTTTCTTTGTTTTGGTGCTTTGGCTATTTGCAAGCATTTTTAGCTTGCCAATTGTGCCATTATTATTACATGGGCACTTGCAAATTATTTTTGTTTGTATGAGTGTATGTACACACTGTAATCTACAAATGTAAAAGCAATAATGGTATTCCTTCAAGTGACTTTATTTGTACTATATACTCTGATTTAATATTATAAAAATGTACGAAACCAGTCGTGCTTCGATTTAAGTGGAACCTGTTTTTGGTTACTTTGTGATTTTTATGCTCTAACAGAGGGAAGTATTATTTTGTCATACGTATTGCACATGCACCTAATTAACAATCTATTAAAACTTTATAAAAGTTAGACTGAAAGAGCATCAAGTCTTCAGCATTACAAAGATTATTATATTTCTATAATAACTGTTAGCACCTTTTTGCGGAATGCGGAATGCCACTAATGTCAGACTACTTACAAGGTGTTTCGCTGATATGCTTCTTGACGCCCATTTTACACAGTTCCGTTACGCGTTTTCTGCTGGCGCTGCTGCTTCTGCCGTTACTACGCCAACTTTTAACTGGATGTTGCTGCTGCTGATGTTGTTGTTGCTGCTGTTTACGGCTGTCAATTACAGTTAGAATTCGTGTTATGCATCGCTGTGTGAGTAAGTGAGTCAAATTAAAAGCTACTCACGCCTCAAATCCGTGCGGATCGATAAGCTGATTGCGAAAACAGACAACTGTGCGTCGATGCGGGCCTTGACCGACGGAAAACGTCAAAAGATCGTATTGCTGGCGATAGTTCTCACATGTTTGATGGATGAGATAACGGCGATAATTGTTCACAGGTGGAAAGAGCAGCACACTGTACAAGAAAGAAGAGACCGAAAAACCAGTTGAGTGTTATATGTTCATGTATGTATGTGTGTAGGCGATGTAACTATGTGTCTGAGTGAGTCTCTCTCTTTCCATCTATCTCTGTCTTACACTAACAGGTTGCTTCAAGTTAAAGAAGACGAGCAATAAGAAGCACGCAAAGCTCGACTTGTAAATAAAATATTATGCAACGCGGCAGCAACGCATAATTAACAATTAAAACAACGCGAGTGCGTGCACAAAGACGACAACGAATAAAATTAATAATAAATAAACTGCTGATGGTGCGCGACGTTGTTGTTTATTGCATGACGATTAATTGTTTATTAAACGCGTATTGCATGGCAAACGGCTAGCGAGCACACAAAAACCGTGTTACCAGCTCCAAACGCCAAAGACGCAATGCGGAAAATAAAGTTGCATGCTACGCTCTTGTTTTTGTTGTTTGTGGTGGTTTTTGTTGTTGTTGTTGCTGCTGCTGCTGTTGTGGGGCAGCTAGGAAAACTCGAATTTTGTGGCATTTGCAAACCGGTAACTTTGCACGAAGTCCCCATAACGTTTGTATAAGACATACATTTCTTTGTTGCATATTTCCGCGTTGTTATAAACACAATTGGGGTACGAGGTATGGAAAGGGATACCGGGAGTCGAATGTCACACAAGGAGTTTCAATGTTGTTGTTGTTATCATTACTGTTGTTGTGGTTTTTGTAACTGGCGCGCCACCAGCTGCTGTTGTTATAACGATTGAAGCTTTTTCACACCACAGACACCACATAATACACACCCACACATACTCGTGGCACAAAAAAAAGTTCTAAGAGCTCTTACCCACTGCTCAGGCGCTTTTTTAAAAACAATTCAATATCGATTCCAACATTATAAACAAATTCCTGATCGGTTAAGCTTAAATTAGCTGTAAACGCGTTTTTTCGTTCGCCGTTCTCCAGCTTTTTAATAAATATGCGACAATGTCGCCACACATAAATACAGTTTAGAACTTTTTCACGTTTCACGAAGTCAGTGTGTCCACATCAACTGATTGTTGACAGTGTTCCCATATAAACCTGATTGTGGCTATTTCAATTATCGATGTAAATGATCCAAAAATGGGTCCATGGCGCGCAATTTGAGAAACAAACCAAATTCTTTAACAATTGCCTAATCTTGCAATAAGATATTAATTAATTAAATCAATTAATTGGTTTGATATGGTTTGGTTTTAGATATTATTACGTCACAGATTAAGTCACTACATAGCCCTAGAATGGACATATGCTCTGATGCATCCAAAAAATGCATTTATTGATTTTGAGAGATATTTTCCCACTTACAAAATTGTAATGGTAATTTGTAATTCCTGTAATTTTATAACCTATTTTACAAATAGTAAACAAAAATCAGCTGAGAAGATTGTGTGCAAAGTGGGGAACCAGTTGCAAGGAACCAGTATCTAACGCTGCCGTAAAAACTATCGAAAAGCATTGAAAAATCATCAACGGTGCTCATTCATTCTTCGGTGAATAGTTCCGGCTCATGAAATGGTCGGAGCGCAATTTAAAGAGTGAATACTTACAAATTTGATCAAATAAAGTTATAATTATAATAAATTTTGAGCGTTTGTTGAAGTTGTGCAATTTCTAAATTAATCCAAAATTTCAGAACTATCTGAAAAATTAGACAAAATACGAAAATTTATCCAATTTCAAATAAAGAACCAAAACTGACTATCGTCCCTTTTCTGTGAACCAAGGCTGCTACATACTTTCTGGGAGCCATAGTTGCCACACTGTTTCATTTCTTTCAACGAACTAGTGATGTAAATTTGAGTGGCAACATCGTTGTCGATGCTTATCGATGTTTTCAAAATTTAACATCGATGTTAGTTGATACATCGGGTTGAAACATCGATGCATCGATGTTTGTCTAATGTTTGAAACCAATACCATTTTATCTTAAAAACGTATGCTTTCATAGCAGTTTTAAAGTTTTAAACAGTTTTTATCTTAAAAGTATAAACACAAACTACAAGAGGTCTTTTTGATGAGAACTTTGAAAATACATATGTAAGCCTTCTTGTAGCTATAGTATCTCTGACCAATTTAAATAAATTTACTCACTTAGGCATTGTAAACACTGCCCAAATTACTATAAAATCATTGTCAAAGCGGCGAAAATGGCGTGTTGAAAGTGCGACAGCCGATAATTTGCAAAACATCGATGCATCGCCATGCAACATCGATAAATCGGCATCAACAAACATCGGAAAACATCAAGAAATATTGCTGAAAAAACATCGATGCTCGATGCATCGATACAACTGTATTGGAAAGTGCAAAAACTGCGAACAACGAACGGTAAAAGAAAACAAAGTTGTTTGCTCATTAATAGTTTTGGAAGCATCTTAAATTTATTTATTTAAGATAAACGCTAAAACATTTAGTCGCTCTTTGTCGAAATTTCAAGTGTTTTATGATTTTAATGAAAACAAAAACAGCAGCTGAGCTCAAGGTAGCATCAGCAGCAGCAGCAGTACCAGGAACAACAACAACAGCGACAGCGACTGCGACTGAAACAAACGCGTCTTAGAGAAGAGTGTGTGGGGGTGAAAAGCAGACAAACGACAACTGTGCCATTGGCATAGAAAATTTTGCATATACACATATACATACATATGAACTCGTACTCATGCGATCTATTAATAATAATATAATTGCAGAAAAAACAAAAGAAAAAAAATTGATACAGGGCCAGGGACGTTGACGTCGCTGCCAACGCCATCGTCGTGTAAATTGGAAAGTGGCAAAAAAAAGAAGCGAGCGCACAACGGTAATAGTAATAAATACACACACACACATACTTATTCGTGCGTACGTACACATGCACGCACACATGGAGGCGTTTGTTTGATGAACAATTTGGAGCAGCGAACAAAAGACAGACAAACACAACATATAATGACGACGCGTGAAAATGTTGCGAGCCGTTTGTCCAAATTGATGCTTAACAATGCCAACGGCAGCAACAACACGACAGCAGCAGCCACGACGACGGCGGCAACAGCAACAGCGACAACAACAATGTCCATGGTGCAATCACCAACGTCGCCTGGTGAACAGTCGGAGCTGAATCAATTGAAACGCGATGCGGATCCGCAATTCTCACGATTTGCTGACTACTTTGTGATATGCGGCTTGGATCTGGATACGGGCCTGGAGCCCGATCGCTTTGCAGGTAAGGCCAGCGCCACATCATTATGATTTCATTGATTACCCGTCTGTTATCTGTTTTAGGTGACAATCTGCATTGCTCGCCGCTGGATCGGGCCTACAAGAGCAAACCGTTGGCACATTATCCCGAGAACGTGTCCTGGAATCCATTCGACGCCCATGGCATTTGCATGGTAGGTGGTTCCATCAACAACAATTCTCTGTCTCTATCTGGTCTGGCTTCAATTGAGTTCAATTGCTCGCATGACGTGATCAATTTTCCCTTTGGGGTCCAGCTCAAGTGCCCTCTCATCATATAAAAAGTTCATGCTTCAGTGAGCGTCATTTAATTGATGCCACATTGGCAGACGACGCGAGCAGACGATAAGAAACGAAGCAGCGAACCGTTCGCTGTTTATCATGTAGAAATATTGACATGTGTGTTGAGAAAATAACCAGTGAACAGGGCGAGGAAAACACCATGAAACGATTCCATTATCTGTCATAGACTAAAGATTGCATTTTGTAATGTAATCACTTGGATACATTAGCACGTCTCATCTGCGAAGCTTACTTATAAGTCGATTCATTTGTTGCCTTAATAATCTCATTATAATATCATTATTCTTTCCTGCAGCTGTCGCTGCCACAAGGTCTGCGCTTTCGCACACAGAAGCACAACATTGAGCCCAAGTTCCATTCGTTTGCAACGACGCGAGAGGATGGCAAACGTTGTTATGGCTTCAGTCTCGTGTTTTACGAGGAGATACGAAATCGTAACATTTGTGGCGCCATCCACACGCTGCAGTCCATGTTTATTACGGAGCTATCGAATGGCCAACAGACGCATTCGCTGAGCAGGATTAAGCAGGATGGTCCAGTCAGTCGTTCTCTGCCGAGGCACTTTAAAGTTGCCGGCCAGGCGCCGCAGTCCGCACAAAGCTATTACGACATCAGCAAGGACAAGTTGTTTGTGGCCAAAAGCATCTCATTGATTTGCCAAGCTCCTTATGCATTTGCCGCGCAGATGTTTCTCAAGAATTTGTACCGGTGAGTGTCTGAATGTTCTTTAAGCTTTTATGGATTTAGATTGGCTTTCTTTTAAATCACTTTTTGTCAATGATTTTCTTGAAAATCTATTTGGAGATCAGACTTAAAAATGATGAGTGTAAAAATCACTGATATATATTTTTTTAATTGGTTTGGCTTTTACAATTTTTTTTTTTTTTAATTTTAATCATTCGTTGAAACTGATCAAATTTTAAATTTAGAGAGTTATTTTGAGAATAAACATTTTGACTAAATTCCAGAAATGTTTAAATTTAAAGCTGGAGTTAAAAAAAAATTAATATTCATTTAATACTTGTTTGCTTAGATAAAGAAATAATTCTTTGTAAATTTGTTAATAGATATTAAAAATAATAAGAATTATTTTTTAATTTGTTTAAAAACATTGAAAATAATTTTTATTTATAAATGTAATCATTGCAGTCTCTGGTTCGTTATAATGAATCTCTTTTATTTTTATTTCAGTTTTCGTTAAGTAATCTAATTTTTTTGTTTATGAAGCGAATTTTAGACACTCTGATAACAATAACTATCTTATCTGTCTTTGACTTGTTTAAACTGATTTATAAATTATTTAAATTTAAATTTAGCTGAATGAACTAAGCAGAAAATTCGAGTAAATAATTTGTCGGAATGATTATAAAGCTGGAAAACTGATAAGATTTGAAGGAAAAATAGATTGAATTCAAAATTTATCAAAAAAAAAAATAATAATCACAAGAAGATATTGTAGTAATATTAATTATAAGTTATATTATAGTTAAGACTCCTGCATTTTAATTAATTTTGTATCATTTTTTTAATAATTTTCTTTTGTATGTCATTTAAAATTGTAATATAAATTTAAAGAATAATTTAAATTGGTATATTTCTCTTCTTTTCTAGTTGTCTTCCACGACAGCCGGGCGCTGGCATAAGTCTCGAGTCCTATGTGTACAACATACTGTATGAAGTGATGCTACCTCAGCCGGGCAAATCCATCCGCGTCTATTTGCCGCCCATGGAGCCGCATTTGTCGGCAATCGCGTTGATCTTGCAACGTCCAGCGCTGGCCACGGAGCTGCCACTGCTCGATTTTCCGCTGCGTTTGCTCTTTAGCTATTTGGGCGTGGAGTGTGTAATACAGCTGCTCACCTGTGTGCTCCTAGAGAGTCAGGTGCTGTTGCGCTCAATGGGTACGTGGAGCAGTTTACAAAGATTATTTGGAAATATTTAAAAAATATAAATATGTTTTCAGATTACCAAAGACTCATGATTGTGGGCGAGTGCATAACATCGTTGCTGTTTCCGTTTCTTTGGCCACATGTGTATGCGCCCATTTTACCAGCTGCACTGCATCATTTTCTGGATGCACCAGTGCCGTTTGTGATGGGACTCCATGCTGGATGCGAGGCAGCGCATAAAATTGGCAGCGAGGCGGCCTTGTGCTTTGTGGACATTGATAAAAAGCACATCCAGCTGCCGGAGGAGCTGCCCATCTTCCCCCACAAGATGGACTTTATGGCCGAGATCATCTCTGTGCTGGACAAGTTCGAAATAGAGCGGGATCGTGCCCAGGAGCCCAGTCTGAAGAATGGTTATGCCATGCGTGGTGGCAACGATGCCATGATCTCCAGCTGCACGCTGCCCAACGGTCTTCAGGCTGCGCGACGCAGCAAGGAACGCTTCCAGCAGCTCCAGGAGACTGTGTACACGCTGGGTGGTGCGGGAGGATCGCCGGGTCAGCTGCCTGGTGTGGACTATCAGCCACTGGTGGCGCATCCCTCGAAGATCGACCATGTGCCGCGCATTGCTGACTTTTTGCGGCGCAAGGGCGGCATGCGAGCAGCTCAGTCGGCTGGCTCACCCGTGGGCAGCCCCACTATGTCGTTGTCCTCCTCTCCCGTGGGCATCTATCAGGATGTGGATGCTGTGGACGCGACACTGCCGCCCTCACGCATGGGCTCCCTTTCGCGACGTGCTGAGAAACCCAATCTGACCGCCGTGGAGCAATACTATCAGGATCTGCGCATCAATAACTCGTTGCGAGAGATATTCCTGAATCGGTTCGCACATATGTTTCATGCCTACGAATACTTTGTCATCTATCCCAATCAGGCCAAGGATGAATGGCTTTCGAATCGCGAAACGTTGCAGAATTTCGATAAATCCTCATTTCTATCCGATCAGCCGGAACATCATCGCGCCTTCCTGTCGCGTTTTCTTGAATCTCAAATGTTCGCCACGCTCATTGACAATAAAATCCTGGCCATGTGGGAGACGCAGCCCGACGAGCAGCTGCAACTTTTTGATCAGCGCATCAAGCTGCTGAGGTGAGGAATTACAAGCTATTGATATTGAACTTTTATGTAACTATCTGTTTATTGCAGACGACGCCATGGCGAGAACATGATCTGCGCCACCAGCTATGAGCCTTGCGTGCTCAGTCAGGACTCGCAGCAGGGCTTTGAGAAGCGTCTCAATTGCATAGACATTGAGGTGACGCCGCCAAGTGAGATTCTGTCGAATCGCGCCGCCTATTTTCGCAGCTTTCCGCTGCTCGAGAAGGGCGTGCTGAATCAGGAGTGCGCCTCGAGGTAGTGTTTCCATTTGCTTGCAATCCCTCCAATCCCTTACACCGCACGTCCCGACCCACCACAAATTAAAAAAAAAAAGACAAATAAAAATTGTTATCCCCATCATTTTTACATCTGATTCCCCAGCTAAAAAGTCTTTTGATATTAAACCAATTGTTTAGCATATGTTTTTAGTTTATAGTTAGTTAATTAGTACGCGTCTTCCACTAGATATTATTCGTTTACATCGTTTACTTTCTTTTGTACATTAATTTATTGCTTAACATTTAAATTGCATTTCTCAAAAAAATACAATAAAAATAAAAACGTTAACCTGTTGTTAAATTTTCGTTTCTTTTTCTTTGAATTGTATATTCCTTTGTTCTATTTCGCACTGCATGCACATTTCCCCTCTGCATTTCGGTTTGTCCTTCAGTGTCCTTAACTAATCCGAACTCTATCATTATCTCTTATTGTTCTACTCGAAATTTCACTAAAACTCCAAATTCATGCCGCTAACCTTCATAATAAATATAAATAAATTAAAAACGAATAGAGGCAACAGTTTGAGGCGTGTTAAGAACGGCAACAAGTGGCGCGCCCGGGAAATCTCGCTGGATCAGAAGCCATTGGCTAGCAGCAGCAATGGAGGCAGCAACTCCAACTCCAATGTGGCCATCAATCGACTCTCGGCCAATTTGACGACGGCGGATGTGAGTCCTGCTTTGATAGCCCAGGCCAACTGGACATTTGTGGAGCGTCTGTTGAAGGTGAGGAAACTTTGTTCTGTTTGCTGCTGTCATTGCTCAGGCAAGACACTATTATTTTCATTAAAATTCAATTGAAATAATTAATTAAACTTATTTATTGTTTATTTATTTTAATTGTATTTTAAAAGTGTAGTTTGTGTTGATATTAAGAAACCAAGCAAGTTATTGTTCGATTTCAAATTAATTAATTTGATTTTTAATTTTAATTATTTAAAAAAAGTGTAATTCTAAATTGTGACTGTTCAGACACTGTAAAGTTTTTTTTCTTGTTTTGTTTAAATTAAGCATCCAAGACAGTTTTTATTCGATTTCAAATGAGTTTATTTCTATTATAATTTTAATTATGTTGAGTTTTTTTTTTGTACTGTTTAAATTAAAATCCAAACTGTTTTTTTTTTTCGATTTCAAAATAATTAATTTATTTTGTTTAGTTTAAAAAAGTGTAATTCTAAATTGGGACTGTTCAGACACTGTTGATTTGTAGTTTGTTTTGTTTAAACTTAGAATCCAAGATAGTTTTTGCTAGATTTTAAATGAATTTGTTCATATTGCTATTTAAAATAATTTTAAAAAGTTGTAGTTCTAAATTGTGACTGCTCAGACACTGTTAAGTTTTTTTTTTGTTTTGTCTTAATCAGGAATCAAAGCCAATTTTTTTTTCCATTTCAAAATTATTTATTTTAAAAAAGTGTAATTTTAAATTGGGACTGTTCAGACACTGTTGATTTGTAGATTGTTTTGTTTAAATAAAGAATCCAAACTGTTTTTTTTTTTTTTGATTTCAAAATATTTTATTTATTTTACTATGTATTTTTATTTATTTAAAAAAAAAGTGTAATTCCAAATTGTGACTGCTCAGACAGTGTTGAGTTTTTTGATTTAAATTTTTTAAGGTATAAATAAATTGTTGGCTGTTATTTCTTAATCTTAAAAGAACTCTCCTCAAATTTTAAAATTCTGACTTTTTTAAAGGACATCAAATCGAAGACGAAGCGCATGCTGCTGGAGAAGATGGGCCACGAGGCGGTGGCTTTGGGCCTCAAGGGCGATGGCATTGAGGAGAACACATTGATAGCCAGCATGTGTGATCTGCTGGAGAAGATCTGGTCACATGGTCTGCAAAACAAACAAGGCAAATCAGCGCTCTGGGCGCATCTACAAGCCTACATAGAGTTGCAGGAGACACGTGGCTGCAACAACAGCAACGTGGAGCAGACGACGCCCGTGTCCAGCAGTCCCAGCAGCAACAGGATGAACATTGCCAGCGCCTCGCCAGCGTTGGCCTGGAATGCCATGCGCAAACGCATGGATTGTGAGTAGAATTTTGAGTGCAAATCAATTATTTAGCTGTAACAAATTGTTCTCTCCTTTACTACAGATCTGTCCACATTCCAAACGGACTTTGAAAGTCCACCAAGTCCAAATCGTAGCCGATCGCGGGATCGCAACAAGTTTGTCGGGCTGGAGCAGCTTTGCCCGTTGCCCGAATCGCTGGAGTTTGATGTCAAGTGGGTTAATCAGAACTTGAAAGTTACCTTTATTTGAAGCCAATACTTTTGCTCACTTAGAAACGTGCTGGCCATGGCGGACATCAAGACCCACATTGGTTATACACGCGCCTGGGTGCGTTTGTCTCTGGAGAAGAAGCTGCTGTCGCGTCACTTTCGCACGCTGCTGTCCGACGAGAGTTTGTTGCGTTCCCTTTACAAGCGCTCCGCTTTTCTGCGCTGCGAGGAGGAAAAGGAGCAGTTCCTCTATCATCTGTTGACGCTGAACACCGTGGATTACTTCAGCTTCACCAACATTTATCCCACAACAAGTAAGGCTAACCTGATTCATGGCATTCCCGGTTTAACTGACGATCAATCAATTAACCCTTTAGAGCTGCCCTATCGCGTTGTCATCTTTCCCTCACGCAAACACGGATCCTATCACACCTCCAGCAATGTGTGGATCATGATCTCCGGCACCATGAATGAGACGCAGCGTGTGCCCGTGCCCAAAGGATCGCTCGAGTTCATATTTCATGTAAGCTAGACATAACTTGTATATCACTTTTAAATTATTCTATTTTTATTTTAATGCGTTAAGTATAAAAATCTGGGTCTGCTGACAACGATGCGCATTGGACACGATAATTCAGGACAGAGCCACAAGTGGTTGGTGGAGCAGGTTGTGATGCGTAATGAGGTCACTGGACACACCTATAAGTAAGTTCTTTACACTCGACAAGGGTCATACTCTGACATTTATATGCGATGTTCTCGAAGCTCAAATCAACTTAATTATGTTAATAAACTTTAATCTGATGATGTCATCTTCCCTCATCATTTTAGATTCCCCTGTGGCCGCTGGCTGGGCAAGGGCGTCGATGATGATTCAACCGAGCGTTTGCTGGTGGGACAACGTGTCTCCACGAGCGTCAAGAACGCCGAGCTGGTGCCCCCAACACGGACACCGCCGCGAACACGCAGTCCGAGCGTGCAGCGTCAGGAATCGGTGGCACCCTCGGAGATACAACATCAGCTGGGCAACTGTGTCAATGTGATTGTCAAGTGGCATTATAAACCAAGCCGGGATCGCGATGTGGGCACGCTAACGAATCTGCTGTGCGGTGACGACGGGCTGGTCAAATGCCTGGAGCAGGTCTTCCTCTGCGGCTTTCGTTCGTCGCGCTTCTTTGGACGCAATCTATACATCTGGGATTACTTCAGTAAGATTTGAATAGCGCAAGATATTCCTGCTCTTAAACTTATTGTATTTTTTGATGATGCAGCGAAAATCAAGGAGCTGTTCGAACAGAATCTGCAACAGGAGCTGGAGGACTCGGCCTCGAGCCTGGACTCCTCGTTCAGCAACGGCAGCTGTAACAGCTTGCAACGTCGCGAGATCGCCAGCATTTGGCGTCTGTATGTGCAGCTCATGGATGAGATTAACGGCACGGCCAGCACACTGGGCAAAGATGGCAAATTTCAGCTGTTAATCTGTCTCAGCTTGAGGTGATTATCTATAATTTGTTTGTGATTTGTGTTGCTTTTCATTTATGATAATTGTGGTTTACAGGGAGCATCTGCTGACCCGGCTCATCAAACCGATGGCGCTGACAAAGGTCACGCACGAGATGTACGAGGAGGAGAGCTTTCTGCGTCGTCGCAATCTCTTGACGTTTCTCATTCAGATTCTGGAACCGCTCGATGATTGTCACATCGTGCTGGAGAACTCTATAACCCAGGGCATACGCATTCCATCACAGTGCTGAGTTTTCGGCATTTTCCAGACTCTCTCTCTCTCTCTGTCTCACACTCACCCACAGACATTTGCAACCAGTGACCTAGAATACTCATACATATTGCCCTTAAGTACATTTTTTGGAAGAAGAAACCGTTAAGGATCTACGAAACTCGAATTATCGTTGTTAGTTTGTATGTAAAATCTAATCCTCTAATCCTTAAAGAAATCCAATCACTTGCCATCCAATCGCTTGCCAAGTGTTCAAGTCAAACAAAAAAGTGAAGCCAAAGTTGAACAAAAACAAAATTCTGTGCAATTAAGAATGTTTACTCTGATGAATTCTAAAATGTTGTTCGATATGAAATCTGCGTAGCTATTAGTAATTAAGATATTCCAAATATTCTATCTCGGTCAATTTTCCTAAGTTAGTGAATTGATTTCAACTGGTAGCTTTTCATTTAGTTAATGTACCAAAGAATCTTTGTTTTATCGAATACTGTCAATTTGATGATATTATTATCATTATTTTTATTATTATTAAAATTAAGTTAGAGATTAAGTGAATGGTGTTTATGTTAATATCAAGCTTTATTTTTTTATATTTTATTTAGCCAAAAACAAAAAAGACAACATTTACCAAGTTATTGAATGTCAATAAAACATACACAAAAGACAGCAATGAATTTATTTATTTTCAAATTTAAATCTTTTATAAGAACGGTAATTTAAGAAATGCAATAACTATCGTTCATTTGCGTCAAATTATATCGATACTTCAGTCATTCATCAACGGTGTGGCAACGACAAACAACAGTAGCAGCCAGTGTTGGGTAAACACTTCTCATTTAGGTGACATGTTCACTTGTTCTTTTTTAAGGGTAGTCAACTCACTCAGATCGCTCAGTTGCTCACTTTTTCATTTGCTCATATGCTCAGTTACTCACTTGCTTTGTTGTTCAGTTGCTCAGCTATTCAGTGCTCTTAGTCCCTCACCCAACTAACAAAACTATCATACGTTACGTTTCAATTTAAATCTGATGGATGCTCAGGTTGCTCTGTCATTTACAGATCAAAGCACATTTGAAATACCTGCATTTAGAAAACACCTGCATTTAGCATTTAAAGAGCAATTTGAAAAAAGAACATGTTTACTTGTTCACTTCAGTGAGCAACTCTTTTTTGTTCACTCACTAATGAGCAATCCAACAGTGAGCGCGATTTCCACTCGTTTCGCAGCGACGAACAGACGCGGACGCATTTTATTTAAAACCAATTGCTGCAATTATAGCAGCAAAAACAATATAACCAAGTAGAGCAGCGACGAACGCTAGCATACGCGACTCAGGCACAGTGCAAACAAAACCAATTTTTATTTTGTGGTGCGTCATTTCGTGTGAAAAATACAATTATTAAACGGAGCCACGAGCACCCATCGATTTTTAGCCGAAAAATAAAAGTTAAAGCTAAACTTAAAGGAACAAGTTGAAAGTAAGTTGTCCTTTGGTAGATGGTGTATTAGTTGTTGCTGCGACTGGCTCAGACCAAAAATATATTCACAAAAAAATTGGTATTTACAAACGGCGCTGCCTCTGCTGCTGCTCCCTGTCATAATGTCTGGCACAGGCGATGACGTTGGCGCCCCGTTGTCCGATTGCCCGTGACGTGAGCAAAGTTCCCTTTCTCTCTCTCTCTCTGTTTTCGCTCTCAGGCGGCGGCACACATTTGCGCAGCGTTTGATTAATTTGGATTTCGCTGTTGCTTTATGCGTCTCAAATGGGCAGATTTAGCTGCCAAGGCACTGATGTTTACATAATCCCGCCGCCTTGACCAGATATTAAATGCATATTCACACCACAGCTGCTATGCTATCGATTTGTTCTGTAGCCGGCGTGTTTAGATGCCAACCAACCCTGTTCACCTGCCCTTCCCCTTCCATTTTCACGTCCGCAGGCGGCCACGTCATTCATGTTAATCGTATGACTTTCATATGTTTGTTGTGGCTGCATTCTTGTGTTATGTACAAAAACTTGCAACATGCGATGTTGGCGCTAGTTCTAAACGCTCTCGCTCTCTCTCTCTCTCTGTCATTTTGCCCAATAATGTGGCTGCTCTGCCAGCGAACTTTGCGCTCTGATCGTACGATTTTAAAGTTGGCATTCATTATTGTTGGTTGGTTGGCATTGTGAAAAAAAGTATATACAAAAACACATTTAATAATAACCTAAGCAATGTGCATTACTCATGCGACGCTGACGTCGCTGCCGCTGCTTCTTTTACTGCTGTCAGCTGCGCTCCATGCTCCACTTTCCCAAGCGGCCACTCAAGCGTTTTTACCGTTGCCTAATTTCGACTCTGGTCTCAAACCTATGAATGTGCACTCTCAAAATATGGGCAGAGAGCTATTGTGAGAGAGCGTGTTTGTGTGGGAGAGTGGGAGAGAGAGCGAGTTTGATCGTGTCGTACGCATGTGAAGTCTACGCACAGTTAGTCAGCTGTTTTCTGTTACTCAATGAAACTTTTTATCGGCAGTCATGTGTGGGTGACTTTTTTTTTGTGTTTGCATGTGTGTGTATGTTTGTGTGTCTGTTTGATGCGTGGAGCATGCGAAATGAAATATGCTGCGAATTTGGAGCAATAAAATATAAAGATTAGTAGCTTATCTTTTTCGAGTTCCTAGCAGGTGTCTAAAAAACACATTAACTTAATCGATAGTTCCAATAACTGTTTATCTTACCATTTATGCAATAGGCACGTGAGTTGATTAAGTTACATTCGTTTATATTGTTTACAATTGTCACGTAATCTAACAGAAAAACAAACTGTGTACTAAAGCTAATTAACTTTGGTGTATGTAGTTGAATATTTCAGTTTTTTGTGCGACGCGCAATATTTTTTTTGGACAATTTGATGATGATAATAATGAGAGCAGCTGTGGGGTTATCAATGCATATTGTGGTGTGTATGCATAGTATACTATAGTATCACTCAGCTATATATAGAGCAGTAGCAACAGCTTATCAATGGGAAAAACAACACGCCTAACCCGTGTTAACGTGAATTTGACGTGGCAAACTGTACTTTGCCACAGCGGCGAATGACAGTCAAAAATGAAAAGTCAAAACTTAAAGAAAACGTAACGCCAACAAAACAACATTAATTTCTGTTGAGCTTGGTCTTGGTCTTCTTTTGGCAGCGAAACGCGAGACACGTACATTAACCCCGGTATCACGACTCGGCTTAGAAATGTTTCCGATGACGATTGTGAACTTTGGTTTTTGCTGAATGGCTGAAACTTTGAATAGGTCCCCCTTGTACATTGTACACTATATGTATGTATGTATGGCAGATCCGCTTTTACTCTTATCACTGACAGTTTGACTTATCGGCTGGCTCGTGCCTAAATCAATATATTCTCGCTAAGCCAAGTAATTATTTTTTATCTATATACTAATTTGGGAAATCAATTACTGGTGTCCACAGTGCAGCGGAAAGGAAATATACTTCAAAAGATAAGGCAACACTTTTGCAGCAACAGGTAGCGAGTACACCAGTGTCTACCTATCTAATCATTTTGTGAGCCCGACATCTGTCAATTCTCAGATGCGCTTTCTCATTAAAGCATAATATCCAGTAGTTTAAAATATTTTGGACGCTCAAAATGTTCGATGTTTTGATTTCGGACCTTTCAGAATTCAGTGTGACAGCATAATACCAAAAATCATTAAAAAGTTGAGAGATTGTTGGTCTTATGCTGCTGTGGTCACACTGTTGCGTCAACTGTGCACATAAAATAAATAAACAACAAAATAAATCAATTATATTAAATTGAAAATAATTGAAGAATGAAAATGGACAATACGGTCATAAGACAATTGGTAGCAACTAATACCCTAATTATGGGATTAATGACCACTTATATTGTACTAAAAGAGGTTAGATCCCACAGGATCGGTCTGTGTTGCACCTCTTCTATTAATTTAATTCGTTCTTCATTGTCAAAGAGCTCAATGCGGCTCTTATTTTGTTGCTTATTTGGCTCCATTGCTGCTCAAAATGATTTAGACCCTTCGAAACACTGAACGAATCGATGTTTTGAAAGGTATAAAAAAAAAGCTGCCAGCTGTCATGAAAGAGTGTTGTAAAACACCCAAAAATTTTCTGAGCTGACCAAATTTAGGTACTGGATACAAGGGTTTAGAAATAGCCTTACAAAATAATTTCGAGCCAGTTTGCAACCCTTTTTTTTATATGGAGTTGATACCTTTCAAACTGGTTTTTCAACAACTGGATACTATGCTTAAATTCACTCATGTCTATACTTTTCTCCTTTGTTTACGTTTTGACTCACAAGCTGTGTGCAAACACTGGCAGAGTATGCGAGTATGTGTGTGTGATCGTACCATTGCGCTGACGTTGAATTTGTTGTGACGTCACTTTGCTGCCGTCGCTTTGCTTGAACGCAAAATAAAAAAAAGTTTCCCGCAGATTTTGCAAACGCGGCATATTTTTTCTCCCTGGCAACTTGATTAACATACTTTTTTTGTTTTTGGCTCAATTTCACAATTTCTTCTATGGCCGACGCAAAAATAACGATTACATCAGTGCTATCAAATCCAGTTCTGTGTAAAACCAACTTGAACTTGAACGTGAGAATTTGCAAGCCTCAATCCGGTTTCCATATGTTAGATGAGTCAGCTGAAAGCATGAGAGCATTATTGGAGCAGGCGGTAAATGTCACCAGCGGAAACAGCCTTGAGCTGAACACCCGCAACAAATAATTATTAGTCTCTGGGCTGGTTTTTTTTTTTGTATTCTTATCACTGTCGTGATAAAAATCGACTACGCTCTGCTCACATAGAACAAACAAACAAAAAAATACTTTTGACGTAACAACGCAACTCAATGCCAAACGACGTTCTACATAAATATTTTATGAGCAACTACAAAAGAACTTGCTATTTTAAAGATTTCCCATGAAAAACACGCATTCAACAGCTGATTGCTCTCTGGGAGCGAGCAAAAGACAGAGAGAGAGAGAGAGAGAGAGAGAGAGTATAGATTTGCTCATGCTCTTTAATTTGCTTGTTCACGTGCGTTCTCTAATTGCTCCACACATTTACATACATATCTATGCTTATGATTGTGACGAGGTAAATGGTATTTAAATTCTTTTAATCGTCATCGATAACACTTTATAAGTGTTTACTCAAGTGTGTTGCTCATTTTACTTTCTACAAATGCACTTGTCAACAGATCTTGCTCTCTCTCTCTCAGTCTGTTACTCCCGCTCACTTGGCAGTTGAGAGAGTGCAGGTATTTTTTGATTCTTTCATTCTTTGCTTTGAATTGAGTACGTGCCAAAATGTATTTGTTGTTTTTTTATTATTGTGATTTATCTGTTGCAGTTTTGTAAAAAAATTTTCGTATCGAAGCGCGTGGCAAATCGAGACGAATGGCAATTAAAGCAAATTGCTTTGTCCATGGCATCCGGCAGCGAATCAATTGAAATGTCACGTGTCCCAGCAGACCAAACCAAGAAGAAGCAATTACTCAAACTACTTACTTATTTTTACATGTGTTTTGTTTACTTTTAATTGCAGTTTGCAAAACCGAATAAGATCAACTGTAGCAACACAGTGTTGGCTAGTTGCATTCGAGTTCACACAGTGTTAAGGAGACGAGAATCAGGAAAACTGCCGCGACCGTTGAACAAGAAAGATCCGCTGCGATGGCAACTTCATCGGTAATCGCCAACAACACCAACAACACAATTAACGCGGGCTCCGCTGCCGCTGCGACAGCCGTTGCTGCAGCAACTGCTGCGACTGCTGCTGCCGCCGCCGTTGTAGTCACATCCACGCTGAGCACACGGAAACGCACCTACGAGACGGCGATTGCCATGCCCGCCATGGAGGCAGAAAGCCAGACTACACCAAAACCATCATCAACAACGACGACGACTACGACGTCAACACGCTCCCCAACAACAGCCAAAGCATCGAAAGCGGCGAGCAGTGCGGAACCAAAGATGGATACCTTGGACTCGGTGGTTGTGGACATTGCCGAGTCACCAACTGAGGCAGCAGCCACATTGCGCGACTGCACGCGCACAATCTCACAGAGCGACGCCGACGATGGCGACCACCATGATGACCACCTGCTCTCACCCCCCGATGACCTTCCGCTCGCCAGCTCCACCTCCACCTCCTCAGCAGCCGTCATTCATCTTAAACCATATGATTTTCTGCCACCGCGTTCCCAAACGCCCGCTGACCTGGCGTTGCTATCCAAGCGCCAATCGCAAATCAGCAGCGGATTTGCCGATTTAGCGGTAAGTCCAAAATCCCAAAATGTCTTTGACAAGGTCATAGGAAATTGCATCATCAATGCGACTAGACAGTGAAAGAAGGGGAGGAGCAGAGAAATGTATTTGAATTGTTCTGGAATACATTGCATGTATTTTCGGAGCAACTGCGTTGTTGCAATTCAAATTAGGTTCAGTTTTAATGACATCAGCCGATGGTGCGAAATGTAAAGCAATTGGCACAAGCAGATATTCCAACTATGATGTAACTATAAATTTGTCTATATTTTCTTTTATTTATTAAAAATATTTTTGGGGGAAACTATTTTAAAACTTGAAATGCTGTTTATTTTATGTATGATATATATAAAAGATGATTTTCTTTAATATTTCGGATATAGAAATAGTTTGCATTTATGTATATGAACATATTGAAATTAATTAATGTCGCTTCTTTGATTACTCCTTGTCCTAACTGACGGAAAATCAACAGGGAGCACAAATGGTAAGAGCTAGCAGACTGAAAGATTACCCAATTATTTAACATTTCTCATTTAATCTGATATTATTTTGACCAAATAAATTTTAACTTGTTACCTTATTATTTATACAACTCTCTTTAATTTGTATAGACGATTTGCAAGCCTGCGCCCTTTTCCTGCGATGAGGAGGCAATTAAGGAGCGCGAACGTTGCGATTACACACACCGGATTACCTATCAGATGGCCCGTTCCGGTCAGACGAATCGCCGCGTGCGCGTCTACGCGGATGGCATCTACGATCTGTTCCATCAGGGCCACGCCAGGCAACTGATGCAGGCCAAGAACATATTTCCCAACGTCTACCTCATTGTGGGCGTGTGCAACGACGAGCTCACGCATCGCATGAAGGGACGCACCGTCATGAACGGATTCGAGCGCTACGAAGGTGTTCGCCATTGTCGCTACGTAGACGAGGCAAGAATGAATCTCTCTCCTCGCATGATCTTCTATCTTAACTTTCATTTCCTTTGTAGATTGTCCAAAATGCCCCTTGGACGCTATCAGATGAGTTCATAGCGGAAAACAAAATAGATTTTGTGGCGCACGATGACATTCCCTATGTTCACGATGGTCTCGATGATATCTACGGCCCCTTAAAGGCACGTGGCATGTTTGTGGCCACCGAGCGCACTGAGGGCGTGTCCACCTCGGACATTGTGGCCCGCATTGTCAAGGATTACGATCTGTATGTGCGTCGCAATCTCGCACGAGGATACTCCGCCAAGGACCTGAACGTCTCTTTCCTATCAGAGAAGAAGTTCCGTCTGCAGAACAAAATGGACGAACTGAAGTCGCGCGGCAAGCGGGAGCTGACCAAAGTCAAGGGCGACATTATTACCAAGTGGGAGGAGAAGTCCCGTGAGTTCATTGACACATTTCTGCTGCTCTTCGGACGCGAGCGTCTCAATCATTTTTGGAACGAGTCCAAGGGCAAGTTGATCCAGGCGCTGAGTCCACCTGGCAGCCCGTCGGGCTCAATCAATGGCGATGACCTGGACGGCGATGTGAATGATTCCTCTGATGAGTATCTGGAGTTGCCCACGGATTTCAGCGGTGGCAGCAGCAGCTCCTTGAATGGCAAAAAGAAACGATTGTCGCTGGCCCGACGCACTTATCTAGAACATTCGGCGACGGGATTCTTACCAGACGACGATGACGATGATGATGTTGATAGTGGTGATGATGATGTTGCCTTCACTGCGAAGTAATTGAAGCAATTCAAAGAGAAACACCTTTTAGATTTAGATGTTAAGCTACCTTTCACTTTTTCTCTCTCTGTCTGTCTTTAAGCTATTGTATATTTATTAAATTGTTGTTTGGTGCAAGAAACAAATTGCGGCACACACGGGATCCGTGTGACCTGAACACATGCAATAATCTATAGCTGTAGCTCTAATCGGTAATTGTAATCTGTTAGGTTTAGTTTCACTTGCACTCCCTCCGTGTCCACGACCGCCTCCAGCACCGCCCCGCCCCGCCCCCTGTCTAAGAGTCGAGAGTAGCAAATTTTATAGACAAATGGAGCTGCAAATCATTCGCATTAAGAAAACCAACGCAGAAGACTCATTTTTTGTATTAAGCCTTAAAGATTTGTGCGAGAACGAAAAGGAGTAAAAAATATAGATATATTTATATTAACTTATTTCGCGTAACACCTTTAACTATAAGTTAAACACAACACCAACATAATAAATACATTAAACATAAATAAATTCAAATACATAGATACAAAAAATACACACATTCGTAAAAAAAAATAAATCAATGGAAAAGAAAACAAAAAATAAACAGTTGCAAAATGCTTTGTTGAATATTTTTTGAAAAATAAATTTGAAAGCAAAAATTATTATTGTGGATTTAAAATATATATTTGGAGGGAAATCAGTTTGTAATTAATAATTCTGAATTGATTCTATGTATCTTCGGAGTAACTGCGGTGTTGCAATCTTCCAAGTTATTTTCTTTTTATGGCATCTATGTGAAAATTTAGATACGAGTTGTATCAATAAGATGAAATCATTTCTGGAGAGACTGAAATCGAGTAATTAAAGTCACTAAGTAAATGGATGATAAATAACTATTTGTAACCTCATATTATTTTATTAATTATTATGAGTATATTTCAATCATTGTGATTATCATTAAATCTTCACATTTTTATAAAAATTATTTTTTTAATGATTATTTTAATTTAAATTCTTAAAATTTTAAAATTATTTTATGATTTTCATATTTAAAATATAGTAGAAATCAGGGTATCAAACCGAAAATAACGAACTAATATCGGTATCAGTTTCAAAATGCCGGTCAATATTGGTGAAAAAATTGTTTTTGCAATTTTTACAAGAATATGTTAATATTTTAGCCAAAATTCTTTGATTTTAAAGAAGTTTTTCATCCAATAAAATTCTTATTCAAATTATATAAAAAAAATCCATCATTGGTTTAAATCACGACGAGCCGAAACTAACCGTTATGCATGAATCGGTTACTAAACGGTTATTTCGGTTTAAATAATTTTGAATTATCAGGCATGCCACAGAAATCTCTTTCACTTGACTTTCACGTCAATTTCATTTCTCCGTGCCACAGTCCAATCACCTGAACAATTTTGAGTGAAACGAAATCATCGCTCAATTCACTGGCGTCCGATGCCATGAGAATAATGTCACCTTATTTGTCCGAATTTTTGAATCTAGAGTTGTCGAGAAACTTTTATTGTTTGCCGCGCCAATAACTTTTAAATTTTTTTAAGCTGTACAATATAATTTATTATATAAATAAATTGAATTATATAAATTAAATAAGAATTAAAATTTAAATTTTATATTCTGAAATGATAAGCTTTAAAAAGTTGCTAAACAAACCCTTGGGAAATTTAATCTGAGAAGGGGCCAACCCTTGCAGCCTAGTACGAAAAGGTTGATGAACATTCTAAAAACTATAAATTACTCGAAGTTCTGTGGCACGGAGAAATTTTCGAAGTGGAATTGCTTTTCTCTGAAATCGCTTTCACTAGTGATTTCTGTGGCATGCCTTATATATTAAAAAATTTTGTTTCGGTTACAGTTTCAGTTTTGGTTACCAATCTCTTACGGTTAACACCAGTTAACGGTTTTAATCCCTTGTAGAAAAAAGAAATAATTAAAAAAGCATGTTTTCAAAATTCAGCTACTATTAAGATCAAAACGTAATCAATAAAAATATAAAAATGACTATTTAAATGCAGGTTACATAAATATCATTAACAGAACAAATCTAAAATTGCCCCATTAACTTGTAATACCTGTCATTATTTTTCTGGTAATAAATATACTGGTATATAGACAGTTCATCGAGGTGTTGAGCATTAGAGCGTAAAATGATTTTAAGCTGTACATATACAAATCGTATATACATACATATACTTTTTTGTTAATTATATATATTTCTATGTCACATGTCTCGCTCATTAAGATTTATGGATTTCAACATTCCACAAAAATGTGTTGTTTAAAATTAGCTATTAAATATTAATTTATTTTGTGCATTTTGTGACAAGTTAATTATTTTAGTTACATATTACTGTTGACTTCTACTAGGGTATTTGCTAGTCGTTGCAGTTACTTGAAATTGTTTTTTTTATTTGTTAATTTTGGGATAACATACAATTTTTTTGGCAATCTATTTGTATTGCTGCTTTGATTGTGACTTTAATTGGCCTCAGTTCCCTTCATCTCAGTTCGACATTAACTGGCCGAGGGCGGTTCACAGATTGTTATACCCGTTCCTTGATCATTGCAAGGGTATATTGTATTCGTTGCATACAACGCGGGTAGTAGAGGGTGTGGCAGAACCCATTAAGTATATATTTGGTAAGTGAAGAAATTAAGTAAATATTATTTGTTGATTTTTATCAAAAAAACCCAGTTCAAAAAAAAAAGTTGTGAAATATTGACACAATTTTATTTTGAATTCTTATTTTTTTCTTCTTAAAATTAAAAAACCCTTTTTATTTTCAATTTGTGTTCTTGAAATGAATACATAAATTATCATATTGTATTTTTAGTGCTATAATATTACACTGATAAAAAGGGATCTGAAATCAAGATTTTGATCTCAGAACTAAGAACTTTGGTCTAAAAAATGCGCCGAGAACATGAACATCTTGAAGTAAGAAAACACATCTTGATTCTAAGAACATTTCAATTAAGACCAAGTTCTTATTTTTAAGATCATAAATTCTTATATTTTCAAGACCACAAAATCTTAGTTAAGATTATATCAAGCCCTATTTGCGGATATAACGTAAGCGACAAAAAGCAAATTTTACAGGAGAAAGGTTTTTAGGTTTCGTTAAGTTGATTTCTTCGTGTCATGTGTCGCTTACGTTTTAGTTGACAGGCCAATATCTCCGGAAATATAAACAATTAAAGTTTAATATTTTGAGTGTAGATACTATTAATATTAATGAACACATTTGCATTAAAAAACAAATTTCGGAGAAATGTCGCTTACGTTATATCCGCAAAAAGGGCTCGATATGTTCTTATTTATAGACCAAAAAGTTTTGAATCGCAAATATAGATTAAGCTTCTTAACATTTTAAAAAGAACGAAGTAAGTTTTAGGTAACTTGAGGTCTACTAATGTCGATATGACACTAAACAAAAAACAACAAACAACAACACACACATGGCTCGGTATACAGCTGTTTTAAGAGATGCCAATCTCTATAATCACTACCGTTGTGCTGACTTGACCAACGATCCAAGTCTAATTATTTTTAAGATTTACATTCTTAGTTTTAGTAATTTGGTCTTAAAATATTCTTATTTGAAGAACAAAATATTTAAGATGAATGTTTTTTATTTTAGAAAGTGGTCTTTGTTTCTACGATTTGTTGTTAAAATTGAATCTGTAGAATCTTAGTTGTTCATTTGCTTTTTATTTTTTCAGTTTTAAATTTAAATATAATTCATAATAATTTAATAGCGTATTATGTTACTTAATATTCTTTTAATAAAAGTAAATTTTAAAGTAAATAAAAAAAATACAAAATAATAAATAAGAAATTTTTTTCATTTTTACACAGTATTTTGTAACGAATTAAATGTTTCTGTTTAAATAACACTAGTTTACAAAATTAAAACTTTTTTTTGCAAAGTGAATCAAAGTATTTTTTTCTTATGGACTTTGGCCTCCTAAACACGAAAATGGCATTTAAAATTTTTTTTATGGAAGCGTTTTCGAAATATTCAAATTTTTTCGAATTTACGAGGATACTCCAACACTTTTGAGTATACTTACATTTCCACTTATCCGATTTGGCCAAGCATCCACTTAAATTAAAGGTTAGTTAATTCTCTTTAACTTTTTTCCACACAGTATTAAGATCGGTTCAGCAGATCAGGTGCTAGCGATTTTAATAAGTTCGAAAATGGGCGTTTTTTGTGATTTTATGGCTTTGAAAGCTAACATATCGTCCTGAAAAAAATAGAAATCCCAAAGATAAAATTTATTTTAAAAAATTACCATAAAGCTGATACTGTTCCAAAGAAAATAAGGTATTGTTTATGCAAATCCATCGACAGATGGCGAAGTAGTATATATATAAATGTTTTTAGATTGTCACGTTTTTTTCTTTATTTATGTTAACAGCTATGTTAGCAGCTATGTTAACCTGCCGACGCCCTTGCACATTACAAGTGCGTTTGGTCGCCTTATGCAAATACCGCTACAAATAAGATACTCCCTTTTGCATTTCTTCGCCATCTGTCGATGGATTTGCATGAACAATACCTTATTTTTTTTGGAACACTATCAGCTTTATGTTAAACCTTTCTAAACAAATTTTATCTTTGTGCTTTCTATTTTTTCCTAGACAATATGTTAGCTATCAAACTAAAAAAATCACAAAAAACGCCCATTTTCGACCTTTTTAAAATCGCTAGCACCTGAACTGCTGAACCGATCTTAATACTGTATGGGAAAAAGTTAAAGAGAATTAACTAACCTTTAATTTAAGTGGATGCTTGGCCAAATCGGATAAGTAGAAATGGAAATTTACTCAAAAGTGTTGGAGTAACCTCGAAAATTTGAAAAAATTTGAGTATTTCGAAAACGCTTCCATAAAAAAAATTTTAAATGCCATTTTCGTGTTTAGGAGGCCGAAGTCCATAAGAAAAAAATACTTTGATTCGCTTTGCATTTTGGCTGTAAACTAGTGTAATCTAACTTCGAAAATAATGTCTCTTAGTTCTTAAATTAAAAATTAAATAATATTTTATTCGAAGTCCGAATAAATAAATAAAAAGTGGTTTTAATTTTTCCCAGAATTTTAAAATTAATTAAATTTTTAAATTCAAAAAATTTGAAAATTATTGAACTTAGCTCTTAAATTAAATATTATTTAATATTTTGTTCGAAGTCATTTTAATGGAATATTGGGTATCTTGAAGTTGGGAACTGGGCTATAGGATTCTACCCTCTTTAGTTTATGTGGCATATCGGATGATATCGCCTCGTGCCAAGTCGTGCGACTATTTCTTCCTATTTATATACACACGAATGTATATTATAATCTTGCTCAATTGAAATTTGTGGCAATTGAAATTTGTTGTTGCCAGAGGAAGGGAAGGAGGAAGAGGCGTCTGGTCTCAGCCGAGCTTTATTGTTGTCAATTGACAATTGTATTGATTTGCAGGCAGTTGCCGCCAATTAATTGAAAGATGACTGCGCAATTGAATCGGAGATCGGATCCAATCCTCAACAGAAATGCCCGTAGTTCTCAGTCAGAGTCTCAGTCAGCCGAGCACTTGGTGTCAAACTGTCGGCAGTTATATGTCAGTAGCTCAGTTAAACAGTTGATAGCAATTCAAGCAGATCAAAGTAGACAGAATCTAACTGTGATAGAACTAGAAATAGATAAATATACTTATATATTTGCTAGAAATTTTTATTTAAAATGTCGGAACAGGACGAATCCCCGCCGACTTCACAAATGTTTGAATACAAAATGTTGCCGCTGCACATGGATTTTAAGGAATTTGTAAGCAAATAACAAAATATGTAATTATAACCTATTGACTGACAGAACAAACGGTAAGAGCCAGAAGGCTGTAACTTTCACATTACATGACTGAGACAATTTCATGACGAGCAGTTGGTTATACATATATTAAATAAAAATTATTAAATATATATATTACTAAATTTTTTAATTTACCTTTATTATTTTTTAGAAAATTTGCAAGCCTGCGCCCTTTTCCTGCGATGAGGAGGCAATTAAGGAGCGCGAACGTTGCGACTATACACACCGGATTACCTATCAGATGGCCCGTTCCGGTCAGACGAATCGCCGCGTGCGCGTCTACGCGGATGGCATCTACGATCTGTTCCATCAGGGCCACGCCAGGCAACTGATGCAGGCCAAGAACATATTTCCCAACGTCTACCTCATTGTGGGCGTGTGCAACGACGAGCTCACGCATCGCATGAAGGGACGTACCGTCATGAACGGATTCGAGCGCTACGAAGGTGTTCGCCATTGTCGCTACGTAGACGAGGTAAGAATGAATCTCTCTCCTCGCATGATCATCTATTTTAGCTTTAATTTCTCTTTGTAGATTGTTCAGAATGCCCCTTGGACGCTATCGGATGAATTTTTAGATGAAAACAAAATTGATTTTGTAGCTCACGATGATATTCCGTATGGAGCCGCTGGTCAGGATGACATCTATGCTCCGTTAAAGGCACGTGGCATGTTTGTGGCCACCGAGCGCACTGAGGGCGTGTCCACCTCGGACATTGTGGCCCGGATTGTCAAGGATTACGATCTGTATGTGCGTCGCAATCTCGCACGAGGATACTCCGCCAAGGACCTGAACGTCTCTTTCCTATCCGAGAAGAAGTTCCGTCTGCAGAACAAAATGGACGAACTGAAGTCGCGCGGCAAGCGGGAGCTGACCAAAGTCAAGGGCGACATTATTACCAAGTGGGAGGAGAAGTCCCGTGAGTTCATTGACGCATTTCTGCTGCTCTTCGGACGCGAGCGTCTCAATCATTTGTGGAACGAGTCCAAGGGCAAGTTGATCCAGGCGCTGAGTCCACCTGGCAGCCCGTCGGGCTCAATCAATGGCGATGACCTGGACGGCGAGGTCAATGATTCCTCTGATGAGTATCTGGAGTTGCCCACGGAATACAGTGGGGGCAGCAGCAGCTCCTTGAATGGCAAAAAGAAGCGCAGTTATCAGACACGTTCGGCGGCTGGCTCCTTACCAGATGACTATGATGTCGATGACGATGATAATGATGATGACCATGATGATGTTGCCCTTGATAAAGAGTTCATTGAACGGCGCAGGAATTGAAATTGAATTCACTCAAAATCCTCTTTGATTTGACTAGCCTAAAATTATCTTTTACTTTCCATCTCTTTCTGTTAAGCTATTGTATATTTATTAAATTGTTGTTTGGTGCATACTAAAAACGTGCAATTTTCTACAATTATAACGATCTTTTTGAGGATCGAGTGTCGCCAAGACTTAAAGAGAAATTTCTATGCGCAAAGCATGAGGCTTAAAATAGACAGATTTGTTTTTATTCGCTTTCGAAAGTTTTGTCCAAAATTTTCCAAAATTAAAGAAAATGTTAATTCTGCATAAAAATTTCGTTCATTTAGAAAATTATAATTTGTAGAAAAATTATCGATGTGTTTTGCTTACTTACCTCTTCACAATTTTAAAAATATTTTTTTTTCAAAAACTTCCAGCTTCCATAACTTTGTTGATTTGTCGAAATTGATTCTGCATCAAAACATTTTTCATTTGAAAAGTTTGAATTCGTTTTAGCAATTTTTAAAAATTTGTTTAACACTTTTAACTTCTTTAAAACTTTGCGGTTTTTAATAAACATAGCCTTTTTAGACCTTTAAATTGATTCTACACCAAAATTTTGTTCATTTGGAATATTTATATTTTTTTGAAAATTTGTCATATTTTTGATTTGAAATTTAAATACAACGAAAAGTCTCGTTTTTTGCCTTTATTGGATTATATATATTGTTTGTTATATAATATGCAATTACTTATGAGTGTGGATTAATTAAAATAAGGGATTTCATTTTATGTTATTTGCAATAACGTTGAAATAGCGTTGCTGCGACTTTATCGCTCTAAACAAAAATTTCCAGTTTTTATATTGAATGTTGTTAATTAAAGTATTTGTTTAATGCCATGGGTTGGGTCAGTGCCATCTAGGATGATCTATGGAGCTCTATTCATGCCGACAGCAAAGAGAGGTACCATTTTCTTGCCCTTGGCTTTCTTTTGCTTCTTGCTGGCTGTAGCATCCACTGCTGAGGTGTTTGCCTTGCCGCCGCCTCGTTGTTGCTTCTGCTGACCTAAAGCGCCGACAAATAATTCGCCCAGTGCCCAAGGACCGACGGTACGCAATTCACAATCCTCATCCAGAGTGGGACGATTGACAACTGCGGTAGCTTTAGGCGGCGGCGGAGCAGCACGTCCCCAAGCGCCCACTTGAATCTCCAGACCAGTGGAGGCTGCTCCTGGTGACGCTGCGTTGCCGATGCTGGGCCACAGCTCCTGCTTGGGACTGGCAGCCACACTGGAGTAACGCACTCCACTCGACTGACTAATAGAGATGGTCATTGAACCACGAGGTGCAGGCAAATCCTCCTCAAAGCCACACTACAAAAAAGTAGAGATTATTAAGCTAGAGAGCTACAGATTGTATAGTTCATTCTTACAGTTGGGAACTCGTGAGTCGAGCTTAGATTCAAGTTGGCTGCACTGGCGATTAGTTTGCCCATCTGGCGATCGTTGATCTCGTTAATGTGCTGTTCGCGTTTATGTTCCTCACGCTCGCGACGCTGTCGTTCCTTTTTGCGATGCAGCAGATCATCTACAAGAGATTGACTAACATTAGATACTGATATTTATTGAGCACGATTATATGTATTATATACCCTTGAACAGCTTGAGAATGCTGCCGGCAATAATCGGTGGCTGTAGTTCCACCTCGACAACGGAAAATTGACAAGTGAGCGGCAAATGACCCAAGCAGGTGAATTTACGACGATGCTCCTCGTCCATGGAGTGATGCTCCTTCTGTAGTATCTGTGCCTTGATCAGCACAGGGGCTAGATCCAAGGTGCCATAGCATGCCTGTAGCATTTTCACATTTAAGGGATGCAAATAAATGTTCTGACCGTCATTCGATTGATAAAAGTAATAATATTTGTTGGTGTTGTGATTGTTGATGTTGCTATTGTTGTTGTAGGAGCTGCTGCAGCTGCTTGCCTCGCCCAAGGATGAGACCGAGGCATCGTCGGGTTTCTCATCAATATCAGTAGTCTTGACTTGTTGCTCTTCTTCCACCAACTGCAATGGTAGCTGTTGTTGTTGCTCCTCTGGCTCCAAGCCGAGTTTCTCGCATCGTTCGTTGAGTGTGAGCAGAGCCTGCTGTATGAAAATATCCTCGGGACAGGATATATCCGACTCTGCCAAGAGTTCGCGACGCTCACGATCGATAATGGCTGCAACATCCACACGCTTGGCAATCAAAAACTTGGAGAAACGCTTTGCTTCATCCACAGCACTCAAGAGAGGAAAACGCTCATAATCTAAGGCTGCTCCTCCTAATCCTGCTTCTGCATAGCGCTCGATGTAAATGGAACCTTTGCGTCGACGCATTAACTGAAAGCTTATAAAATCTCCCACATTCATAGGCTGCTGCTGGTCGATGGTGCAGCTCTTCAAATCTGCAGCATGGATGGCGTCATAGCAGATGGGACACTTGCGCCAGGTCTTGTCACTCAAGGATAGATAGTGCAGCAAACAGGGCCAACAGTAGGCGTGGCCGCAACGCGTCAATTTGGCTGCCACCGGTGGATAGAGGCAAATGGGACATTGGGGCTCCTCGGTTGTGTGTATATTGATCTGCTCGATCAAATTCCAATCAATCAGAGTATCAGGAGAGCCATTCACCTGAGCCTTGGCACCGCTGCGAATGACAAACTGAAAGTTGGCTTGGAGAAACTGCTCCTTGTTAAAACGCGGCTGACGGCGCGATACCGCACCATGTCCGCCACCGCCATGTCCAGCGGCATGCCAGTTGGATGACAACTCATGCCGTGGCACACAGTGAAAGTTCAACAGATGGTTCAGATTCTGTTTCTTGCTGCCGTGCACATACACAGAGTTCAGTTCGTAGTCAAGATCACCGCTACGCATGTAGCCGGCGCCCATGGCTACTAATCCGGTGCTGCCATTAGAGTTATCCGCATCTGTGTCAGCAAAGCCATCGCCATAGCTAGACCCCTGACCATAGCCTGATCCTGATCCGTTGCCACCACGAGCACGTGGACGTTTGTCCACATTGGCACGTAGCTTGGCAGGCTGCTGTTGTTGTTGTTGTTGCTGCTGCTGCTGCGGTTGTTTGATGTTGCGTTGTTGTTGTTCGTTGCGTGGCGTGGGAAGCTGTTCACGACGTCGAGAGTTGCGTGTCTTGTTGTTGACATGCAGATCTAAAAGAAATGGCAATTATATAAGTATACATGTAGATCGAATTCTTTTATTATACCCACCACTTGATTTGCGTTGAGCTTCAGCAGACGATTTGTTTGTGCGTTGTTGATGTTGTTGTTTCTTGTTGTTGTTGTCCATTGTAGTTATTTTTGGCTGCGCTAAGAACGCAGAGTTCGGTGAGGAGGGGAAGGTAGGTGAAAGAATGGGAAGAAATTGTTGTTTGTTGTTGTTGTTGCTGCGTATTGACAGCAAATTGCGTCTCGCGCTGACGTTTGTCTCCACACGGAGTCCGTTGCGTGATTATGTTTCGTTGAGGATTCATCTTTACTGAGCCATGATTACCAACAAATATACCCAGAAATAATACTTGCGTAATATTTCCAAAAAGTTAATGCTCGTTGTTTTCGTTTAAAATCGAAAATCGAAGCGTCAATAAGTACTAAAGTTTAGTACTTGAGGTGTGCTTTGGCTAATAAGACTTTTTTGCCTTTAGTTCACGTTCACTTCTTTCGCCGTCTGCTTTTGACTATGTACTTATTATTTGTTGGTATTGGTGAGAATGTTCAAAGGTGTGACGAATGCGTTTTTCTTTTTTCAATGCGTAGATTGCCAAATATGGGGTTTGAAATTCACTTGTCAAATGCACGTGCACAGACTATAATCAATTACAAATTGTCGGGCAGATATTTTTATATATTGAAAGCAACTAATTTTGATATAAAAACCAAAAAAGCCTTGGTTGGAAAAATCAGCATCCGTGCTGACCTATGAAAAATAGAGTTGTGTCGTTTCGTTCTGAAAAAGTTAAAATGAACGGGTCATTAAGATGAACGAATGAACGAACGAACTTATTCAGCCAATCATGAACTAAATCGTTAATTTCTCAGTTGGTCAGTAATTTCTTCAAAAAATTTTTAAATTTCTTAGAGAAATAAAATTACATGGAGTTCCGCGATTGGATTAAATTTCTTCTTTATTTAATTGTAACAATGTATCAATATCATATATTTTTAAGACTTGAACAATAGTGGGATTCCGGTAAACGTTTTTGATTTGCTTTTGATTTGATTTTGATTTTTCAGTCAGCTGTTCACAGCTGCTCCATACAAAATTTTCAGTGTGCCCACAGCAAATCAGGGAAATGTGGTCTTACTAATTGATTTCGAAAAATCAGCTCTGAGACTGATTATTTTTTTCATTTTGATTTGCTTTCGAACAGCTGTGTGACAGTTGGTGTTTGTTTGCATTGTAAATCTACGAATATTCAATAAAAACATATTCGATGACTTTCTTTCGGCATTTTGCGCAATTATGCCCATTTTTGTATACTTTTTAGTTGTCAATTAGCTGTTCGCCCAGGCTGTCAGCTGTTCACGAAATCAAAAAATAATCAGTGTGCAAAAAGGGTCGTTCCGTCAACTGATTTATATTTGGTTAAAAATAATCAAAAGCAAATCAAAAACGTTTACCGGAATCCCACTAATGTGAAATGTTATTTAAGCCCAAAAAAAAAACCAATCTACTCTTTTTTCTCTTTTTCAATAAGCCAGGTTATAAGTATATCCCAAAAAAAAAAAAGATAATGCCATATTTTGTCGTCTGTTCAAAGTAAAAACTTAAAACACATTTAACATTCCTATTCATCGTTCATAGTTCATGACTAACTGACCAACTGACTAAAACCTAGTACCGACGTGAGATAAATTTTTAGCGGCGGAAAATGCACAATATTTAGCTGTCGATGAGCGTAAAGCCAGAGTTGCCAATGCAGCACGGAAAAATAACATAAAATGGAATGGTAACTCTATGCGTCAGCAGCGGTTTATTTTAAAGCCTAGTACCGACGTGAGATAAAAGGCCTAGCGTAAGTCAAACTTCATATAAAAAAAACGCTAGCGGAAAGCGGAAAAGAAGAAGACGACATTTATCTCCGCTTGTCGGTCCGGACGTCAACTAAACTGAAACTAAAAACGGAGTTGCCAGATAAGGAACGGGCGTTATCCAGCACTGTTTGCATTTAGCTGACAGGCCCAGCGAAACATTGAATTATTTAGAGTTTCGCTATTTATCTATCTCACTCTCTCACAATAACTCAAAAGAAATGGCCGGGAAATTAACAAAAAACAGCAGATTGGTTCTTTTCGAAACAGCAGACAAAATTCTGCTGATTAAGGAGGTGGAAAAGAGGCCAATATTTGTATTTTTTCATTAATATGGAGGGAGGACCCACGTAAAAAATTTAAAAGCGATAGGTGCACCAAATACCCGCTGTGCTTGCGTGCCATCGCATATTTCCTCTCTTTTAATATTAATATACATTTTTCATTGCCCATTCTCTCCTCTTTTTTGCAAATCAGTTCTGCATGCTCATATTTAAAATAAACCGCTGCTGACGCATAGAGCTGCCATTCCATTTTATGTTATTTTTTCGTGTTGCGTTGACAACACTGTCTTTACGCTCGTCGACAGCGAAATATTGAGCATTTTCCGCCGCTAAAAATTTATCTCACGTCAGTACTAGGCTTAAATATGAACATGCAGAACTGATTTGCAAAAAAGAGGAGAGAATAGGCAATGAAAAATGTATATTAATATTAATAGAGGAGAAATATGCGATGGCACGCAAGCACAGCGGGTATTTGGTGCACCTATCGCTTTTGAACTTTTCACGTGGATTCTCCCTCTAAATTAATGAACAAATACAAATATCGGCCTCTTCTCCACCTCATTAATCAGCAGAATTTTGTCTGCTGTCTCGAAAAGATCCAATCTGCTGTTTTTTGTTAATTTCACCGCCATTTCTTTTGACTTATTGTGAGAGAGTGAGATAGATAGATACCGAAACTCTAAACAAATCGATGTTTCGCTGGGCTTGACAGCTGTTTCAAACAGTGCTGGATAACGCCCGTTCCTTATCTGGCAACTCCGTTTTTAGTTTCAGTTTAGTTGACGTGCGGACCGACAAGCGGAGATAAATGTCGTCTTCTTCTTATTCACCTTACACCAGCGTTTTTTTTATATGGAGTTTGACCTTACGCTAGGCCTTTTTTCTGACGTCGGTACTAGGCTTAAATGACTGATTTAGTTCACGACTGAATAATGAACGATTGAACTTATTCAGAAAATGTAACTAAAAAGCCCAACTCAACGTAAAATACCATAATTTCTATTAAACATGCTACAAATCGATTAGCCGATAGATACATTGAACTGTTGAGCATGGTGGTAATTCGTTGTTGGCTAACAAAATTTTTTAATAAAAACTGCAGTTAATTACGAAATCAAATTGATTTTAGCATCAGCTATAATTTTATTTATGCCCTTTAGCATAGTACGCTCTAGCCGAAAATGTTTTTGCAAGGCCAAAACTTCATATAAAAAAAAGGGTTGCAAACATGCTCGAAATTATTTTGTAAGGCCATTTCTAAACGTATGTACGCTGTACCTAAATATGGGCAGCTCAGAATATTTTCTGGCGTTTTACAACACTGTTTGGTCAACAGATGGCAGCTTTATTTTGACCTTTCAAAACATCGATTGAATCGTTGTTTTGGATGGTCGAAATCAATGAACAACAATGGCGGGAAAAAGTAAGCAGCAAAATAAGAGCCGAATTGATGTCTTCGAAAATGAGGAACGAATAAGGCTGATTGAAGAGGTGAGAGAGAGGCCAATCATATGGGATTTAACCGATAAAAAGCATTTTGATGCGACATTTATCAAAAGTGCATGGGAGAGTATTGCAGAGGCGCTTAACAAACCTGGTAAGTTTTCTTGGACTGTTTATGAGACAATATTTAATGGATTACTTTGATTGCAGTACAAGATTGCAAGTCAGCATGGAGATCGCTTCGGGACAGCTACAAATACCACATTAAGGCGTCGGAGAAGAAGCGGGCAAAGAGTGGAAGTGCCGGTGGAGTAGGGCCACAGCCACCCATGGCCAATGAAGCGGTTGAATGGCATTTGGCGCCATACATGGCTTTTTTGCCGGAGCTCTTGCTCCTCTTCCGCCTCTAACAACAGAGCATAGGCCGTTTCCAAAAATTATGGTATTGGTCGCTGCTACTTCACAGATCAAGTCCATTTGGTCCATTTTGTCACTTTGATTGTTTGAAATTGTATTTACTTGTTTGTTGTGAACAGCTGACGTAACAGTGTGACCACAGCAGCAAAGAACCAACAATCTCTCAACTTTTTAGTGATTTTTTGGTATTATGCTGTCACACTGAATTCTGTAAGGCCCGACCTCAAAACATCGAACATTTCGAGCGTCCAAAATATTTTCGGCTAGAGCGTACTACGCTTTTGTCAGTATTTTTTATTTGTAGTGAGGATAGTTATCGATAACAAATGCTATCGAGCAAAGGCACGGTCGCCATCTTATTTTTTGTTACTACTACATTGAAGTCGACTAGGCCGTGTTGCTGAGAGAAAATTCACATTTTCACATTGATAAACAATAAAAATTGTCAAAATAAATATAGCGTTTGACCAAGAAACGAGCCCTTCTGTCTTTGTGCATTGGTCCTCAATCAGTTTGCGTTGCGTTTTCGTTTTTATGGTTTTCCATTGGTGAGTAAACGTTCATTGATAAAAGTACATGCACACAAACACATGTACATGTACTACGTGCAAGTGCGATGAGTTTTAATTAGAAAACAGCGCCAACGGATACACCCAACAATCTCAACTAGAGCGAACAACGTATTGTGGATTAAATTAAAAACTAGTTAAGCAAATAGAGCTAATAAATAAATGGTAACGAGACCATAGAAAGTGCTTTTTCATACACAGTATAACGCTATCGAGTAGCGATACTTCTTGCAACGCTATCGATTTATCAAGGCTGTACTTTTTGTTGTATGTATATTTAGGAATACGCTTGTGCCACACATAAATACAAACATAACAAAGTCTTAAATGCTATAATAGTAAGAATATCAGTTGTTCAATATCAATAGATCAATACTTTAAGCCACGCGACCGATATGTATTCGTATTCGGACGAACGCCAAAACCATTGGTACGATAACCATTGGCATTGACATTGTTTGCATTGCCAGTTGCATATGTAGGCAACGGAGACGGCTGCGTCTGCGGCGTGGGCGACCCCCGATTAATGCCCAGCCCATTGTTGCGAAGACTGGGCGCCACATACGGACGCTGACTGGTGGAGGGGCCCACGCCCGCGCCTGCACCACCTGCAACTGTAACCGGACGAGGTGATTGAGGCTGCGTCTGTGCCACATTGTTGGACGGTTGATTAGCCATCGCCTGTTGCACTATAGGCGGCACAATCGAGTTAACCGATGAGTAATTTGGTGGCGGCGGCTGAGCTGGCGGTGCTTGTGGTTGAATTTGTGTACGCTTTGCCAGCGATGGTGCCAAATATGGATGATTAACGCCACCGTTGGTGCCACTGCTGTTGCTCTGCGGTATATCATAGTGGCGTCCCGATGGCGTTGTCACCTGAATGCTGTTGGGCGGCACGGGAAGAGCGCACGGCTCGGGCTTCGTGTAGTCATAGCCATTGGGTAGCACCTGGACATAGTTCTCAAAGAACTGGCTCACCGAATGCATTGGTGTCGAGTAGTTGACATTGACCAGAGATTCTCGTGTGCGCAGACGCTTTGACTGTTCCAGCTCCTGCTTCTGTTGCTGCTGCTGCTTCAATTCCTGCGCCTGCAGACGCAGAATGTTGGCCTGCTTGATGTGTGGCAACAGCTCAGCATCTCCCTTAATCTTCTCTACGATTGCTTCGTCACTGTCGTCAGCATCCTCGGCATGCTCGCTGGTAGCTTTTGTTGGTGCTGGCGCCTTTGTCGTGCTTTCCGTAGGTTTTTCCTTCTCCTTGGCCTCCTTTGTCTCGGGCTTTTTGCGATTGACAAAATCAAAGAGATCGTCTATGTCGGGAACGTCGGGCAATGCGCCGTAGGAGTCAAAGTTATCTCGAAATGCATTGGCCCATTCCTCGTTCTTGTGCAGCTCGGGATTAATGGCCAGCTTCACTTGCTTATTGCTCGCCGCACCCGATGATCCCACATCGCCGACGCCAGCGCCAACGCCGCCCACGTTCTTGATCACAGTGATTGTCTTTACACGTGTGCCTTCCTTGGAGTCAATATTGGTGGCTGCATAGCTTAGACTAAGATCCCTCTTGGCCGGCTGCGTTCGCTCCAGCTCTTCTCTGCCCTGCTGTGGATACTTTATGCTGATTATAGTGGTGCCCTGGGCGCCGACAAGCAGAAGCAGCCCAAGTGCCGACATTGCCTATAAAACAAGTATTAGATTAAGCAAATTTATCAGTTATTGGCTTACATTTTTTGGTATTTTGGTCAGGATTAATTGTTTTCATGGTTAGTAAGGCCATTGAATGATTATATTAGTAAAGTTATCTAAGTTATTAAAGAGAGGGCTCCAAATATCAGTTCAAAGGACACAAGTCAGTTTGCTTTCTAGGGTTAAGAAATTGAAGAAATTCTTTGCAGTAGATTTGCTCTTTGAAAATCTAGTTTTATGTCTTTGAAGCAACAATTAAGTACGAGGACCTGAGAATCCAACACAAATTTGATTCCTTTATTGAAATATTTTTATTTGAATAGTTTCTAGTATCATCTAATGATTACTTAAATACTTTCTTTATGTTCTATCTTCAATGTGATCCAATAAGCTGTTTTTTAGTTCTCTTGTGACATTCTAATTAACATTTTTCGTGAGTTTTCTGTTCTATGGAATCTACTCTTTAAGATATCTAGCTCGAAGTATATTTGAAATATATTAATATTTTGTGGTGAAAAATTCCTGGTGCAGATCGTTGAGTGCTGTCTTCGAACATTTTTTTTTTGCAAATTTCTTTTTAATTTATTTCTAATGTATTAATAATCCTATAAGTCTTTGCCAAGAAAAAAGTTTTACAAATCTAGCCTTAAGTTTTCAGAACTGCACGTTGAATAAAATATGCTCTCAAAATCCGATTGACGATGTCTTTAATAAAATGCTATTAAGTTGGGAAATGTAACACTAAGATCAGTGGGAGTTGTAATATAAACGGGTATGTAATTGTCTTTTCAATTGGTTTTGAAAAGTAGTTTAATAGGCTAAATTAGAAATGAACACATGTCGATCGATCCAAGCATTTAGTAACACAGTTGTTAAATGATTATTATCAAATATTTTAAATTGGATCACACTCACAATTGCGATTTTCATAACTTTTGTGAATACTCAACGCACGCGCCGCTGTCTGGCGATCACTGAAACCTGACGACGGAGACGACAGTAAACGACGATGACGGTAACGCGGTCAAATCTTTTGTATAACTGCGCCCCAGATGGCCAACAATGGCTTTTTATATAGCCTAGCGGAAGGAGTTGGAGTTTGGGTTTCCTGTAGTGTTTTTTGGCGTTAATCAGCCACAGCCAAAAACAAACAAACAGGCCGCAATCTTCTCCTGCCTCCGCCCGCCTCCTTCCTGTTCCAGGCTGTCGCTTAGCGATCGGACGCCGCTTTTATTTATATTTATCTGTTGTGACTGCTGTTGTTGTTGTCGTTGTTGACGATTCAACAGCAACTTGATACAGTTTGTGGCAAAATGTCGGGGACTGACTGGCGGCAATAGCTATTGAATTAAAGCTACATAATCGCTTTCCAATTACGTTAAGTCTCTATCAACTGGTTTGAACGCGCTTTTCTTTTTGGGAAAGCAGTTAACGTTTTGCACTCGTCACTGGCATCATTAACAGGTAATTGAGTGCGTCTAATGAGGAAATTGAATCGCCAGCAGCATCAACAGCAGAATACACAACAGTACGTTAACTAATGGCAGACACTGTTGTGATTGCTTAGGGATATATTTACTTAGCACAGTAGCATAGTTTAAATTTTGGTAAGAGAGAAAGAGTCGAGTCTTTAGTAAGCTCAATTTGTTGCAACCTTCATTTCATTTGATGGAGCAGGAAGGTCGCGTGCCTGGCCAACTTATCTGGGTAAGTGAAAAGACAGGTGGAAATCCTTCTAAAGCCATTAACCACTCACATTTTCACTTTGTCGCTTTGCCAGAAAACTGGTTCCCTTATGCAATCACCCGATTTGCCATTTAAAACCACAGATAGCTATGAGAATTTGTCTCATGATGAAAATGAAACGTTTTTATTAAGATTAGAGAAGATAAGAGAAAAGATAGCAAGTTTATTTGGCTTAATATCTTTCCGCCTCTAGGATTACCCATAGGACAGGTTTCAGTTTTCTCAGGAAATTGGTAAGCTTGAAACAAACCATTTATGACATTGAACAGCACAAATTGATTCAAATAAGATAAGTAATAAATAAAATGTGCCTGGAGCTTAAAAGAAAACTATTCATTACATTTTACAGATGGTTACTTCGCATAAGTAAGTGAATATACTTAATATCACAAACTGGCTAATATTTTTGCTAATTTAATTAGGATCTGAATAAATAATAAAATATAACTTTATAATTGTAAGTTACAAATTAATAAATAAATCTCCAACAAAAAACAAAGGAAAAAGTACATCGTTTCAATAAAATTCTGAAAATTTTATAAAAAAAATGCAACACTCAATCTCATTTGCATAAATCATCAGTAGGATGGGAACTCTTGTATTATTTTCTTAATATAAGAGATTGAACTGAAATCTAAATAATGAATATGACTAAGATAAATCTCATAATAACTATCTTTTAGTAATAAGCTATTTAATAAATAGCTTTGACAAAGTTTGAAATAAAATTTCGGCCTAAATAGTAAATATTAAAGATGACACTAAAATTTAATTTCATTAAATACTTCATATAATAATTTTATAATTTTTAATGGATTAAACATAAAATATTTGGCATTGATTTCGAAATTTTGGTAAGTTTAGTAAAGTTTGGAAAATGTGGGATTTTTCTTTAAAGTCTTCAAATTATGTGATCTTCAGTGCAACTAGTTTATTCCTTTTGATAGGTAGAATTTTATAGAAAATATAGCTATGTTAAAGTGATCTGCTGATAAAAAATATATATTTTTTTAATGAAAATTTAAGGTTTATTTTTTAAGCCATAATATTTGTGATCTGTCAATTATTCATTGTTAAATGGATAAAATACATACATTTTTCTTATCAAAAACCTTTAACAGGTAATGTTATGGCAATTGAATTGTGAAATAAAATAAATTTGTTTACAAAATTCCACAGAAAATTGAGATCGTGAAACTTGATAAAATATATGATTCTCTATATCTATATAAATGTTGCTGGCACATTCTCCATAAGCTCTATGATTCTAATTTCAGAAGCCTGCTGGAACTGGTTTGGAAGACGTTTTCCTGGACATGTAACGACGAAACGCCGGAGGAGAAGGAGGAATAACATTTGTTTTTAGAAAGGGATCAATCGATTGATCAGTACTAAAAAAACACAAAGAAAAGAGAACAAATAAAAAGAACACAAAAAAATAAGAAATTTTGAATCAAGATGAGTGTCATTATTCGTTTGCAAAATCTGCCGTGGACGGCAAATGCTCGAGACATACGAAATTTCTTCACGGGCCTCTCGATTCCGGAGGGCGGTGTTCACATTATCGGTGGCGAAATGGGCGACGCTTTCATCGCTTTCAGGTAGTTAGAAATTAAATTACAATAATTTCTCTGATATATAATTATTTATGCACGAGTGGAGTAGTGTACTTCTAGCTAAAGTTAAGATAGATTCTATTTATAAATACATATATGGGCTAATCCAAAATGTTTTAACCAAGAACCCACATTTGAAGTTGTTAAAAATCTTAATGTTTTTAATAACATTTTTGTTTTAGAGTAATATAATACAATTTCAAGCTTCAAAATAAAAAGCAATATGGTTTTACGGTGGTTTGCTTGTTAAGGCCGAGCCTCATCAATGAATTAATCCCTTTGCCTCTTGCTTTTATTAATTCTTGTAAAAAATAGGTATAGGTAATAGGCTTAGGAAATCTTAAACTTTGTCTCATTTTCTTTTATTTATGATAAAGATGGAAAGATCTTAAATATTTATATACAGCGGTGGCCAAAAGTATTTTGGCACCCTTTAAAGTTGATTCTACTAAAATTTTGAACTTAGTTTATGTCAAGTTTGGCATCAATGTAAAAGTCTTTTGAATTCCTTTTGAATAATACAAAACCTTTCTATTTATTTAAAAAAAAAAAGTTTTTGTGTTTGAAAATGAAAAATTATACAAAATACAAGCGAAGAGATATTTAAAAATGTTGTATAAAAATTCGAAATTATCAGTGGGTACCTAATGGGTTAAGGAAAGTTTTGTATCATTCAAAGGAATTTAAAAGACCTTTACATTGATGCCAAACTTGACATGAACTAAGTTCAAATTTGGGGTGGAATTAACTTTAAAGGGTGCCAAAATACTTTTGGCCACCGTTGTACCAATGATTTGAATGAAAATTCGTTCACTGCGCGTAACGTTCGCAACGCAAGAGACAAAATTAAGATTTTTATTTAACGAGACTACTTATAAATATTTTTTAAGCTGGATTTAATTGGTCATATATTTCACAAAATTGTTTGTTTTTTATGCGAAATTCATTAAAAAATAATATGCAAATGCACATCGACCTTAAAGTCGGCTTCCAATTTTTGTAACGTTCACAACGGAACTTTAAGCATGCACAATTTTTTTTCAAAAACAATTCGGTTTTTATTTTAAAATAAGTTAAAAATTACACCCAGAGAACTGAATTTTTCAGCACGTTTGATTAAAATTTAGCAATCTGGAAGCGAGCTGTATCAGTATTAACATGAAAATATGCGTGCAAACGTAACGTTCGCAACGCTGCATCAGCCCATATAGATTTAATATAATTCACTCTCTGTATTTTTATCTGTATTCTTGCTCTTATTTGTTGCTTCTCTCCTCTTGAACTTTTAAACAGCACCGATGAGGATGCTCGCTGCGCCATGCTCAAGGATCGCGAGAAATTGATGGAGGTTCAGGTGCGATTGCTGCTCTCATCGCGCGCCGAAATGCAAAAGGTCATCGAGACGGCGCGCAAAGTTAGCGCTGCAGCGGCAACTGTTGCTGTTGTCACGCCCACGCCCGCAGCAACAACAGCAGCAGCACAAGTTGTGCCGGCAGTAGCAATGCCACCAGTGCCTCAGCCGCCAGTGATTGGCAGTTTTCTGGGACAGGTGCAACAGCAGCAGCAGCAGCAGCAACAACAGGTTGTTCCTTCTTTTTTGGCTTACCAACAGCAGGCAGGGATTACGCTGGCCGATGTGGCGGGCGTGAAGGCTGAACGGCATTCGCCGGACCAAGAGAATTTCAGCTCATCGCGACTGCGTCGTCACAGTCGCAGTCGTAGTCGTAGTCGCAGTCGTTCCACCAGCTCCGATGATAGCGATCGCAGTCGTAATCACAGTCGTGATCGTGATCGGCATCACAATCATGATCGTGACACGCGTCGCGATGCTCGTGGACGCAAACGTCGTCCGGATTTGCGCAGCGACAGCAGCGAGCGTGAACTTAAAATCCAACCCACCACCAGCATCAAGTCGAATATTATGCCCTGGGCAACTGTTGCTCCGGCAACAGCGGCAACTGTTGCTGCGGTTGCTGGCCTCTCGGGTGTTGTGCCTGGCCTGCAACAGCAGCTAAATCTTATGTCTGTGCTGCAGTCGGTTCCAGGTCTGCAAAGCTACAACACCAGCAACAGCGCCACCAACAACTACAATCTTAATCTAACAGCTGCAACACAGCAGCAGCAGCAACAACCAAAGCAACCGCAGCAAGTGTTGTCGGATCTGGCTGCGCAGGTAGCTCCTAAATCTGGTCAGGATCAGCCAATTGCCTTTGCCAATGTCAATCCGTATGCGCAAATGTATCCACAGTTGTTCCAGCAGCAGCAACAGCTGCTCCTGCAGCAACAGGCAGCAAAAACAGCTGGCGGCATGGGCAACTCACCCAATCCGGGTGGTGATGTCGTCAGCCTTGGAGGTGGGTCAGGTGGTGCAGCTGGTGTAGGTTCAGCTGGAGGGGTTGCCTCATCCGGCAGTGCTGTGCCCATTGCCGAGACATGTTACATCAAGATTAGCGGCATGTGTCCCACCACATCCTACAGTGACTTGCGTAAATATTTTGCCGGACTCTATATACCGCACAATGGCATCAAGATTGTAAGTGGCGCGAATGGAGCACGCACGGGAGTGGCCTACATTGAGTTCTCGCGGGTGTCCAGTGCCCAGAAGGCGCTCGCCCGCAACAACACCATGTTCCGCAATCGCCTCGTGCAGATTGTGCCCATTAGCGATGAGGAGTTCGAGCAGGTGGATGAGCGTGTGCAGCGCAATAATAATAGGGAAACCGGAGTAGGAGGCGGAGGTGGCTCACGTTCCTCCAGTGGAACTCCAGCGGCCGCAGCTCCAGCTGCTGCTCCCGCTGCACTGCCTCCCATCTCGGTGCTATATGTGGAGGATTTGCCACAATTGACCACCGAACAGGACATTATGAAAATGTTCTCAGCCACTTGCACCATTGTGGACATTCTCCTGACGCCCAGTCCCCACAATCGTCGCGAGTTTGTCGCCTTCGTGCTCTTTGCCCGCGAGAACGAGGCGCGTTCCGCTTTGGAGGACACGGCGCGGCATTATATTGGGTTTCGCAAGTTGCGTGTGCGGGCCAGCAACCAGGCCGAGATGCAGAATGCCAAGGAGAAGATGAGGCGCGCCAACGAGCAGCTGCAGAAGGAGGAGCAGCAGCAGCGTGAAGATGCCGAGCGGGAGCAACAAAGCAAGCAACAACAGCAGCAGCAGCAACAGGAGCAATTGCTCGCATTGCAGGCGAAACTCAGCAATGATCCGCGACGACGCAACAACAACAACATCATCGAGGGACAACAGCAGCAACAGCAACCGAATCTTCACGCGCACAACAACAACAACAACAATATTACTCATAACAATATGCAGCCGTTTGCCAACACTGGCATGCACAACGGCAACATGCCATTTGCCTTTCAGCAGCAACACAACAGTAGCAACAACAATGGCTTGAATATGCATAACAACAACAAAAATATACATATGAACAATAACAGCAACAACAATGGCATGCATATGAACAACAACAACATGCCACCATTTGCCATGCACAATCAACAAATGCAGCAGCAACATCAACTGCATCATCAGCAACAACAACATCCACAGCATCAGCAACACCATCAACAACAACAACAACCACCGCGTCGACAGGAAGACGTTTTTGTCCGCGTCCACAACTGTGAATATGCCACTAGAATCAATGATCTTGGTGAGTTTTTCTCCTCGGAAAATCTGCGCATTGAGCACATTGAAATGTTGTTCAATGAACGCAACCAGAGTGCCGGGGAATTTATTGTTGAGTTCGCTGATGTTCACAATGCCAAGTTGGCAATTATGGAATTTCATAATCGTCGCTTTCGTGGGCGTGGCCTGCGATTGTCGCCCATAACACCGCAAGAGATTGCGGATCGCATGAATAAGCCTTTTATGGACTATTTGCCGGGTGGCAATGGACCAAGACAATCGGATAAAGCAGCTCAGCTGCCACAACAACAACAACAACAGCAGCAGCAACAACAACAGCAGCAATCGCGTCGTCGTGGTCCTAGTCGTTTTGACGATGCCAGCAATCGTGGCATGGGACAACAACAACAACTAGTACCACCAACACCACAACAACAACAATCGTTGCCACCGCCACATGATAGCGATGACAGCAACAGCTCCAAGCAGCAACATTTTAATCCATTTGCCGTACGTCCTGGCGCTGCTGAATTAAATCCAGACGAGTTGCCTGTCATAGCTCCTGTTATGAACAACAACATTAGTGGAGTTGTTGTTCCATCTCCGGATGAAGGCATTCCGGACAAATTCAATCGTCCGGGCTGCGTTGTTGCCATGCGCAATGTTCCCTTTAAGGCCGATCTTAAGGACATCTTGCGCTTCTTCAGCGATTACAAGCTCAGTCCGGATGATATTCTACGGCGTTTCAATGACGAAGGCAAAGCCACGGGCGATGCACGTGTCGCCTTCGAGTCACAGTCGGAGGCGCGCTCCGCATTCGAGACGCGACGACGCAAACAGATGTTTAATCGCACCGTTTATTTGGACATTATTTAAGCGCTTATTCTCGAATACCTATTGTAAATACAAAAATGTTCTAATTTGTTAAGTTAGGATTAGACAACAGACAACAACACAAAATATACGGTGATCAATGGCTAACAAAAAAGACATTGAATATCATCAGTTCTTCAATAAATACTAAATACAAAGAAAGGAATTAAATGTACAATAAATGCTTTTACTTTTGTGGTTAAATTTGCGGTAACCTTTCTAATTTCTAATATTAAGCTGCCTCATGCGTAATTCTGCAGCTGAATCACCTGTGACTTTTTCAGTGATTCGCGACAGAGCGGACACTCGTCGCGCTCCTCCAACCAGTCGAGGATGCAGCTCCAGCAGAAGAGATGACCACAAGGAGTCAGACTGTTGTTCTGACGCGGCTCCAGGCACAGAATACATTGTGGCACATCGCTGGACACGGACTTGACGCTCGATTCACGCTGCAGGAAACGTTTGCCGGCCTCCTTGATGGCCTCCAGTTGCTGACGCTTGTGCTCCTTCCACGTCTCCCAGCCGCCAATGGCTAAGGAGACGGTGACTTGCAGGAATGTGATAATGCCCAGAATTTTGTAGCCATACAGCGAGAATTCCGGTTGCAGCCAGTGGCGAATGAGCACGTAGTTGATGCCAGTGGTGCGCTTGGACATCTGATACTTACTGGCGTCCAAATAGAACAGAGACTTGTGCAGCGCCTTCACATAACTGGGCGACTGTCGCAGGCATTGTACGATCTTCTGCAGCTGCTTCTTTGCGTCGGGCACAATCTGCTCGTGCTGCGCGATGTGCAGCTCCAGCTTCTGCAGCACGCGTAGAAACAACGCATCTCCGCCGAATTCAAGTATAATTGCAATCAATTGCATCTGCAAAATATATTAATTAATACATATACATACATATACACATTTATTGCAGTTTCTTACCAGTCGACTGGGAATCTGTTTGTAGTTGCCATCAACTTGAATTATCCCCGTGTACTCCTCGCCCAGTGTTTGCAGATTATTTACCGAGGCGAATCCATGATAACTAAGCTGCGCCAACAGCTGACACAGCTGATTGTACTTTATCCAGTTCCTTGGGCCAGTTATCCGCAGGATATCCGACAAGTCCTCGGCCAATTCATTTGTATATCGTGCATCTTTTTGCACGGAACGCACGATTTCAGGTTGTCGGGCGCGGGCGTTACGAAAGTCCATGTTGCACCTACTTTATCGACGCAATATTTACATTATTCAAGAAACCGAGCGCAACGGGCGTTCAAAGTTCGGCGATGATGATAAGGCATAGCAAAACGAGCAAGTGAACATGTTCACCTAAATGAGCAAATGTTTACCCAACACCACGGTTGCCACATTTGGCGTCTTTGCGCCAAAACTGGCTCTTTCTTGGCGCGCGCAATGGGCACTTATTTTTTCGAATTGGCTCATTTTTTCATCAGTTCAGAATTAGGTATTTTGTAAAGTTAAGGTGAAGCTCATATTTATTTTTATTTGTTAACATTATCATGTGTTATTTTGCTTTATTTATTTTGCTGTGCTGCTCGAACAGTGTGTCCACATTTAATTGTAACAAATCGGCGTTCATGCTCGGCATGTTGAGGTTATTTTTATAAGAAATTAATTATTTGCTGGAAGCGCGTCCTTTTTTTAACGGTAAATCAAAAATCATCTGGCAGCCCCAGCTAGGACTAAAAAAAAAATCATCTGGCAGCCCTGACTTAAAAAAGGTGGCAGCCCTTGCTAAGACTCCAAAAAAAAAAAAGGTGGCAGCCTCTGGGTCCCACTTTTGGCACTTTCAAAAGTGATCGTTTTTCGCGTCATAAAAATTTACTTTTTCAATTTTGAAGCTAGAATTTTGAAAATTTTTCAAGAATTTTTGTTGCATTTTTCTCGAATTTACAATTTTCTTATTTTTTGGATTTTTACAAACTTCGCCACGCGCAGAGTGAACTGCACCAAACCAATTTTAGATTAAACTTAATTAATTTACAAAATTTTGGATTTTGTTGTTTTTCTGAAATTGTTTTTATCTAATTTTTAATTGATTTTTGAAAACTTCATGTTTAACAGCGACTGCTGGACCTAACAGCTTTTGTCACAATTTTGTAGACATGTTTTTTCAGCGATATTTCTCGATGCTTTCCGATGTTTTTGTTAATGCCGTTTTATCGATGTTGCATGGCAATGCATCGATTTTTTGCAAAACATCGGCTGCCGCACTTTCAACACGCCATTTTCGCCGCTCGGGCAATGAGTTTATAGTAATTTGGGCAGTGTTTGCAATGCCTAAGTGAGTAAATTTATTTAAATTGGTCAGAGATACTATAGCTACAAGAAGGCTTACATGTGTATTTTCAAAGTTTTCATCAAAAAGCCTTCTTTTAGTTTGTGTTTATACTTTTAGGATAAAAACTATTTGAAACTTTAAAACTGCTATTAAAGCATACGTTTTTAAGAGAAAATTAGCTTTATTAATGCATCTAAGAAATTCTAGTTTTCTTCTAAAAATGGTATGGTTTTCAAACATTAGACATACATACATTGATGCATCGATGCTTCGACTCGATGTATCAACCAACATCGATGTTAAATTTTGAAAACATCGATGAGCATCGACATCGATGATTCCACTCAAATTTACATCACTAGTCTAGTGATGTAAAAAAACATCGATGCATCGAGCATCGATGTTTCTTCAGCGATATTTCTCGATGTTTTCCGATGTTTTTGTAGATGTCGATGTATCGATGTTGCATGGCGATGCATCGATGTTTTGCAAAACATCAGCTGCCGCACTTTAAATACGCTCTCTTCGACGCTCTAACTGTGAGTTTGTAGTAATTTGAGCTGTGTTTGCAATGCCTAAGTAAGTAAATTTATTCAAATGTGTCAGAGATACTATGGATACAAAAAGGCTTACATACATATGTCTTTAGTTACAGTTACTTTTTTGACGTATCGTGTTACAATTAGTGTTTGTATACGGCAAATGTACATACCAGACAAAAAGTAGTGTTGGATAACATTTTTAAAAAAGTGATCAAGTTAGCCTTGCTAAATTGCATTTTGCATCGAAACTTTAAAACTTTTTTTAAAAAAGACCAGTGGAGACCCCCAAAAAATGATTTTCCCTAAATTCATCATAAATCGGGCTCTTTTTTGGTTTTTTTTTTTTTGTCTTTGAACAAACGGGTCAAGACTAGAAAATTACCCTTTAAAACTGCTATTAAAGCATACGGTTTTAAGAGAAATTGAGCTTTATTGAAAAAAGAAATTATATTTTTCTTTTACAAAAGGAATGGTTTTTAAGCATTAGACATACATCGATGCATCGATGTTTCGACCCGATGTATCAACCCAACATCGATTGTTCATTTATTAAACATCGATTGACATCGACATCGATGTTTTCACTCAAATTTACATCACAAGTCTGTGCGCTTGAACAAGTTCGGTAGTTCCTATTTTGTTTAGTAGTTCTAGCGAACTTATTCTGAACGAAACGACAAAACTCTAGTTCGCAGTCAAGTAGTGAAAGAAATTAAATCCGACTTTGTATAACAAATGCCAACAAATATAAATAAATTTAAATAATTAATTGATAGTTACCAAACAAATCGGTGCAAGATAGTGCAATATTTTCAATTTGAAAGTGATTACTTCGCATCTCTTGCAGACAGCAGACGAACACGAACGTGAGCTCGCGTCGCAGCGACGAAGAAGAGAAAAAAAAATTAGAGTAGCAATTGTTGGGAGCTGGCAAATTAAACGGAATTTCGGGCTGTGGAAAATAAAAAACACGCAAAAGCGAATTGTGAAAAGTTGCACTTATAAAAAGGTAATTAAGTTGCATTAACGTGTTTGCGTAGCTGTGTTTAAAAAGTTGTTTTCCCTGAAATGGACGAGTTGCAAGTAAAATACCCATTTCGATGACGAAATTTGATGAGTGTGTGTGTGCGTGTTTTTATTTTCAACGTCGTTATTTTTCGCATTTGATAAGCAGGTGTGAGTGAGCAATATATAAATAAATATATATGTGTGTTCGTGTGTGTTGATAAGCAGTCTCTCCCTCTCGTAAAGGTCGCATATGCTGGCATTTAAGCTTCGTATTTATTTACAGTATTTGGCTAATAATTTGAGCTGCATGAAAATCAATTGAACTGCTCAAGCAGAAGCCCCAAGAAAGCGAATGGGCCAACTCCTCGTGCCCAAAAATGTAATTAGCACTGGCTGAATTTGTTGCTGGTTTTGATTTCAGCCCATACTCCCACACACACAGACACACACACGCTCGCACATATATGTGTACATGCATGTATTATGTTTACACATATACAATATGGCTTTTCTTGTCTCTCAAAAACGCTTCCGCACTGCCACTTCGATTGGGCCAAGTGGAGACTTGAAGTGTGTTGGAGACTTTTTGCTTTGTGCCAATATAAGTACGTACGTATATCTGAGACTCTGTGTATCTTCAGCAGACAGCAACTTGTTGTTGCTTTCGTTCTTCGCGTCTTCTTTTGTTTCTATTCCCCTGAACGTCTTGGCCATTGTAGCTTCTATTAACTACTTTTGCTGCAGATTTGTTTCGCTTATTTGCTTCACACTTTTTGGGTTTCAATGCCACAGACAGAAAAGAATTCTGAGTTCACACTTCATACGCATTGTTTTCATGTTGTTTCAATTTGTGAGAGAGAAATCGGTTCGTTTAACTTTAGCTACCAGTTTCAGTTTGCAAATCTCTGACTCATTTGTGTTGTATTTTTGGCATTTAGCGCATTTCTTTATTGTTAAGTTAAACCTGATAGACATGTCTTTTAAACTGTTACTGCACTTCCGAAATTTTTTGTAATAATTTCTTTTTAATTCAAATAAAATTACATATTTAAAAACTCTCCAAATTTAGGATTCTACGATAGTTTTGTTTACAGATAATTGTTATGATCATATCTCAGGAAAATTAAACTTTTACAAAATTTCTTACTATTTTATAGTAATGATAAAAATATTATTTTATGTTTATGTTTATAAAAAAATCAAAGAGAAAAAACACGGTCTAATAATAAATAATATTAATATTATAACATTTAAAAATAGAAAATAACAATAAAATACAACAACAAAAATAAGGAGTTAAATCAAAAAAAAAAAAATCATTTTATAGAATATGTATGATCTATTTTAATGAATTATTTGAAACTAGATTTGACTGTTAATTTAATAATAATTTATTTATTATTATTTTATTTTAAGCCATAAGAGGCCAAATATTAAAAATACAACATTATACATTTATTAAAAATCTCTCATTTCCTATTATTGATTTCAGTTGAATGAACTCGACTTGATTCAATTGTCTTCGTGCATTTAATAATTATAATTTAATTATAAATGCATGTCTTAATGCATATTTAATTGTCGCCTTTATTGTTATTGAAGTTCGCGTGCATGCAACTAGCTTGTTAAACACTTATTTATCGATTGGCCACTGTTGTTGTTGTATTTACCTAGTCGTATATATTGCATATCTGTAGATACTTAGTATAGAAATCTTTATTGGAGCAGTTTTGAACTGACCCTGAGTTGGTAAAACTTCATGCCCCTGAAAATTGTTAGCTGTGAGTTGGTCTATTTAATATAACGTTGCGTTGCGTGACTATCATAACGATGATGATGATGACGAGGATGACGGTGATGATGACGATGATCTAATGTTTTTGTTGTTGACCCAATTTAGCTGCAAGTTTGCACACAATTGTAGCATGCCACGACTTCAAAAAACAATTCGTATGTGTGAAATACAGTTTGCGTATCATAATCATATATAATATTTGATGTAATTTGATCTGATTTGTAAAGTCTTGTTATTATTTTCATGTGGCAGAATGAGCACAACGCCGGCCAGTCTCATTGAGGCGGCTATAACTGTGGCCGCTGCTGCTGCCACGGCGAGTGGCAACGAAACGGCAACGTCAACAACGCTGAAACCGAATACAAATTACGTAGTACAAATGAAGAATCCAGCCGTTGCACAGGAGCCATTGGATCCCCTGCTACATGTGGGCGATGGCATATTCCTGCAAACTAAAACCGCCCAAGTGCTGGCAGGTATATTTGTCTGGGCAGCGCTGTTTGTCACATGTCAACAGGTGAGAGAACATCTAACTATCCATTAATCGATTGAGCTAATACTAATGTATCGCTTACAGATCTATCAGCACTTACGCTGGTATACCAATCCACAGGAGCAGCGTTGGATAGTTCGCATATTGTTTATTGTGCCCATTTATGCCACCTACTCGTGGATTAGTTTGCTGTTCTTCAACTCGGACAACGTTTACATCTACTTCTTTACGGTGCGCGATTGCTACGAAGGTGTGTCAATATAGCTATTTAGCCAAGTTCTCTAATCTTACTTTTATGGCCTTTTAGCCTTTGTCATCTACAACTTTCTGTCGCTGTGCTACGAGTACTTGGGCGGTGAGGGCAACATTATGTCGGAGATACGTGGCAAGCCCATAAAAACCTCATGCCTGTATGGCACATGCTGTCTCAAGGGCAAGACCTACACTATTGGCTTTCTGCGCTTCTGCAAACAGGCAACGTTACAGTTCTGTTTGGTTAAGCCCTTGGTTGCCTTTATCATCATCTTTCTGCAGGCTTTCGGACACTATCATGATGGCGATTGGAGGTTTGAGTTTAATACATATGCCAACATAACTTGTATGCTAAAGTTGATCTATTTATTTACAGTGCCGATGGCGGTTACATTTACATAACCATAATATACAACATTTCCGTATCGTTGGCTTTGTACGGTCTCTATCTGTTTTACTTTGCCACACGCGATCTGCTGACTCCGTTTGAGCCCGTACTGAAATTCTGCACCATCAAGTCGGTCATATTCTTGTCATTCTGGCAGGGCGTCGGCCTGGCCATTCTCGAGAAGGCCCAGATCATTTCACCCATTGTGGACAGTGCTGGCAATGTCACCACGGCTGGTACCGTTTCCGCTGGCTATCAGAACTTTTTCATATGCATTGAAATGCTTTTCGCTGCCATCGCCCTGCGTTATGCTTTCCCCTATCAGGTGAGTGAATTGCTGACAAGATTTGACAGGTATTTATGTCGTCGTAACGATGTTTGTGTGAGTTTGCGGCAGATAAGATACGCTGCATATAGTTTTTATTGTTTATCAACAAAATGTGGCCAGCAACTTTTAATATTTCACAATCACAGTGATGTAGAAATTTAACTATCTATTGTATTGTCATGTCTGGTAAATGATTCATGCGGTAGACTCCCTGTTTCAGGTGTTCGATTGAATGACAAATTGCTTTTTAATGCTATATAAATTGGTCTTTATTTAATATTCATGTGTTAGCTTTTCTTATAAATGTTTTTAAAAATAATACATATTTAAAAAGCATTAATAAAAGACAATTCTAAACTTTAATATTTATACAATATATTCAAAAAGAAGATTTCAATTGATATTTATCATTTACATAGACTGGAGGTATTTAAAAATTTTAAAGATTGATAAAATAGGGAAAGAAGACCATTTTTTTATTTTTCCCAAATCTTAGGCAATAAATAAATTTGTTTGTTCGTTTAATGAAGCCATATGCAATCATATTCTATGAGTGATTACTATATTTTTATAATTTAAATCTTTTCTAGGTTTATGCGCGCAGCTGCATTGGTGATGGCCATGGACGCTCTGTGACTATGCAGTCGATTTCCAGCAGCCTCAAGGTAAGTTCTTTGCATATTTTAAGAATTGCTGGTATTCAGAATTGTGCTCATTCACAGGAAACCATGAATCCCAAGGATATTATGACAGATGCTATACACAATTTCCATCCGCAGTACCAACAATACACACAATACAGTTCAGGTAAGTCGCTTTTCCTACACTCTGTGTGCTTTTCTTCTTTTCTCTTTCTCGAATCTCTTTTTGAATGTTTTTTGCCTGCGCTCTGTAGCTATTTGTTAATCTTATCTTTTACTTTGCCCTCATTACATTCACATTTACACTATCATTATGATTTACACTTTTGGTTTTATTTCTGTTTCTTATCTTTTGCAGACGTAACCTCAACTCAGCGTTACGAAAAGCTCTAAAACTCTAAAAATACAAATACAAAACTAGCGATGCCGCGACTAAAACCCTAAATACTATTCCAAACAAAATAAAAACAAAAGAGGGAAATATATTAATATATAATATACAACAAAAAGCAAATAAAAGACAAATCAAGTGTACTTATAGCTTACAAATCGACACCACAGTTGCCTTTTGTTGCCGTTTGAACACTAAACAAAGAAAATATGAAGATAAAAATCAATGATTAATAATATAATACGTATTAGGCCTAGTTAATTGTACTTAACAGAAAGCGCGCACTCAAAACCCAAAACTGAAATTGCCTAGTTACCTTAGAACTTTATGTATGTAATTTAACTCTTAAATTCAACATGCATTAAATGTTTTTCCCCCTTTTATGTTACCCCTCTTTTACTCTTTCCCCATTGCTGAATTGTGTGTGTGTATTTTTTATTATGTTTACGTTACGATTTAAGCATTTTATCAACTTATTTAAATGTTAGCTATAACAAAAAAAAAACATCATTCTAAAATACTTAAACTATGGATAATATTGTAAAATATTATGTATTTGTAAACAAAGATTTTATTATTATTATATGTATGTAATTATTTGTATAAATGACAATACAAAACAGTTTCAAAATGAGCCCAGATTAGCTGACTTTGCAGACGACTCAATAGGTTTACACTTACAACTTAACAATATTTAATTAACTTGGCAATTTTGGTGAATCTTTTTATAACAGAATCTTTAAGGGACGCTCAGTTCCTTGGGAATTTGCACACTTTATGTACTTAGCTTATTATGCATTTAAATTTTATTTGAATAACGAGTATTTAAATATTTCGATTACAAAATTCTTTAGCTCAAAGATACCAAAAAAAAAAAACAAAAACTGTATTGCTTTTTATTTTCTATTTGTGATAGACTCAAATCGAAAGCTCGGGCTTATGTCTTTTTTTCTGTATTAACTTTTGTAAATGTTTAAAGAAATTGTATAAAATATCTATAAATTATCTGTATTGAATAAATGTTCAATAAGCTTAAAAGTGTCGCCTTTCCATTGCTTGCTGCATTTTGCATGTTTTCATCCACAAGGCATGAATTTCGATCGATCTTCCGATTCGCGTGATTATTATGTGAACTATATTAAGTAAATGACTAATTCGTGCAGGTGGCAAGAACTCACGAGGCATGCGCGTCTCCAGCTACGATCCGGATGATCCCAGCAGCGGCAATGGTGCGTCACAAACGGCATCTATGGGTGGCACTAATGCGACTAGCGGTGGATACAATGCGGTGGCCACTGGAGGTGGTGGCAACAACAGCTGTGTTGCATCCAAGACGCTGGGCAATCAGCGCAAATTCATTCCGGGCGGCCAGCGAGTGGCAACCATAAGTCAGAACTACAACGAGAAGACCATGCTGCTGAGCAGCGATGATGAGTATCAGTAGAGCAAGACGAAGAGGAAGTGCAAGTGCAAGAGGCAGAGGAGCAGTTCAATTCTGGTCAAGTTTCGAATAGTTTTATGTATTTTGTCTTACGAATTGTTAGTTTTGATTTTTGAAATTGTGTTTTGTTTAACCTTTAAAGGTTTTTGATTTGCTTGTACAATAATCTTAAGTAGCGCAACATGCAAAAGAAAACCAACAAAAAATTTATAGAAAATGGATAATATATTTATATATGTACTTATATAAAAGGAGAGTACTTTATATATGTATGTATTGTAATTGTAATGTATGACTAATCAATATGATTAATTTGTATTTTTACACACAGCGTATGTAAGTTGTTTATAGGATGACAGTTTAGTTTAATAATATAACAATCTAATTCGATTCAATTCGCTTTTGTAAATCGGTTTGAAAAACTTTGTATAAATCAAAAGAAGTCTACAACAAAGAACAAACTTAACCTCTAGCGTCTTAAAACCGTCGTTGAGCAAAATCTACAGGCTGCTTATACAATAAAAACTTCAAGAAATACAAATATATTTAAATCGATAACAAGATAGCAAGCAGAAACCGCAGAAACAAAATACAAAAATAAATATATTTATAAAATAAGAAGCAAATTTTTAAAAATTGCAAGCATTAAGTAGGATTGCAAATTTGCCGGAGGCGGGTAAAGAATACAACAAAGATAACTAGGTGAATACGTACATGTTAGAAAAATAAATGACTAACTACTTGGACACAGATTTGTTGACAAAACTCCCAAGCAACAGAATAATGTATAAAACTTTTACTTGTACAGCATATGGTAAATAATATATTATATACACACATACATGAATGTATTTAAGCAAACTTTCAAAAATTTAACTCCACATTACGGTATAGAGCGTATTTGAATGGCTTCTCCAAACGCGATTAATTATTACGGAGTTAATGAGAATGAAACTGGAATGATGATGGGCAACGGGCAATGTCAAATTATGTAATGTACATGTAATTTTATGGTTCACTGTGTATGTACGCAATGCGAACCGACGACAACAAATGTTTTTTATGTACATCTTTTGTTAAAACCTCTATAGAACGAAAATAAATGTCATAAATAAACATTCAATGTATACAAAAATTCAAAGAAAATTACGTTTATTGTGCTCTTGTTTGTTTACCAGCACTGGCAGGTGTGTTATCGTTATCGATAGCCCGACTCGAGAGACGCGCTCATTGCGCGTAATTTGAAAAGGTAAGCTTAGAATTTGAATGCCAAGTTACAATAACATGCTAAAAGATATTTAAAAAAAAATGATTCTAAATATTAAAAAACGCTGAATGCGCCTAATATAAATAATTGAAATAATAAACAATATGATTTTATTTAATAAAATACCACGTCTATGATTTATTCTTATATATCTATTTCGTGTATATAATTGTAGTCTTTTTGATATGTAAATTAAATCACTGACGCTTGCTTTTTTTAAGCGCCGTTTTCCCAACTAAGTCCTCTTCTTTAGGACCACGTTTTTGTTGAAGACTAGTAGAGGCGGGTGTTATTCTCAGTAGCTTTCTGCTTTTATAATCACTTGGCCCAGGAATTGCTTGATTCCTCAACGGTATCAGCATATGAACTATTGGATTACTTAAGACGACCTCTTCCCTCCAGTTGCGATTAAAAGTCAGACGAGTTTCACAATTCTGTGATTTTTGCCGTTCAGTTAATACGTTTTTATTTACTGTCACCGAGCACTGATCCACAGTGAAATCTCTGCGAATGATGCAGAGATTCACATTAAATGTGGAAGTTACATCACTGTTAATGCCAGCAGAGATGGCATCGAGCATAAGTTCCCGAGCTTGATGCTCATCCAGATCCACCTTCCAACGATCCTCGATGATGCTCATAGAACCAAATTGTCCCGATCCCACGCTGCTGAACAGAAGTTTCTCCGAGGTGCCATCAAAGTGCAAAGTATACAGATGTAATCCCATCTTGTCCGCACCGGCAATTACAAAACTCGCCATGAGATTTCCTTGCATACGTTGCTGTAACGTTTTCATCAGTTGCTTGGCAGTTATAACGAGGATACGGCGGTTGGTCCGTATGTGATGCATTATCAGCTGACCTTTAATCAAGCCTGTCACTTTTGTCAGATCACTCATCAATCCAATGCCGCTGCAGCTAATAACGGATTCGATTAATCTGCCATCTGCCATTTAAAATGCGGATGAATCCCGAGTCACTTACAAAACATTATCATGCAGCTGGAAAATCTTATTGAAACTGCTCAAGATCACCTTTTTTCCACATACTGCCCTTGTATCGGCACCAATTATAATACCATCCTTGAATTGTATTCCCACCACTGTCGAGTTGGCCATAATTGCCTTTGGCTGATCGGATTTCTTTTTTTCTAGCTCTGCATTACTACAGATAAGGATTACAAGTAAACTCGAACTGATTAGCTCATCAATTGACGCTTACCGCAGACAGTTTCCATAGTTGAAGCCATCAATAAAATGATCCATTATGGAGTAGAGTATTTGTCTTGGGGATAAATGTATAGGAAAATTATATTTTTTTTTGACATGTAGTTAACGTAAAAAAAAGGCAACTTTACGGAAAAGTTCGGTTTCAAAATTAAATAAAATTAAAATTAAATAAAGATGTAATTTACTATAAAAATGAAACACAACGGCCTTATAAACCCAAAAGCAAATAATACCAAAATTAATTATCGGAATTCGAAGACAAAAAACGGATGTTGATATATTTTTATCATGCTGATTTATTCTGAACGAGTAGCAATTATTTGCCCAACCGATCTCAATGACTATAGAAGCTAGAGATCCCAAACTTGGTATGTAGGTTCCTGGATACTGGACGCAGAACAAGTTTGTTTTTACTTTTGAATCACACCACTATATCATAAAGCTGCCATAGGATCGATCAGTCGAAAGTCAAGTCTTAGTGTGAGAAACTTTTTGTTGTTTGAGGTATCTGAAACAAACTGACTGAATATGCATATGGGATGGTCATACACATTCTGACCAAAATATCTTACAGTCGAGCACACTCGACGCTTCTCTCGTGGGGAGCGGAGCTCCCTTGTTTTATTGTAGTTTTGATAGATTACATTGTGATAGTTTTTTAACAAAAAAAAAAGACGAACAAACTTAACGGTGTCCCCATATTTCGGATCCTATGAATCGAACTGCTTCATTACTTTTTTGAGTTACGAAAGTTTTTCTTTTTTGGTAAAATTTCTTCAGCAAAGCTTTGACCTTGTAGTAGTAGTCGTAGTATCTTTATTTAATAGATTTTTGATTTTCTTGGTATAAGTATAACAGTTAATTTTTAAATATCTTTACCAATTATTAAATAATGATAATGTTTAAATCAGCATGGTTTACAACCGTCAGCTGATCACCATACGCACACCAGTGCCACACATCCCAAAACGGGTACATGTAATAACGCCCAGTGTCATAACGCCCGTGGTCGTAATGACACAGATTTTTGTGTCATAAGGCCCTTTTTTGTGGACCTTATGACACTATAAGAAGTGTATTTACGCCCGAAGCTTATAAGTATTAAATGTTTATTATAAAAAAACATTTATGTTAGACTTTAGAGAATTAGCCGCCTCCACTGCCCACGGGCGTTATGACACTGGGGATTATGACACGCACCCCCCATAACACCTGGCTTCCCCGGATCATTATTTGAGTAGCTCCGATACGCGCAATAGTGTCTCTTATCCATATTCCTCTATTATTTGTAGCCTATACTTTTGAGCATCATTTAGGTAGCCAATGAGACTCGGCCAACTTTCGCCATTCAGCAATATATACGACGAATCTCCTGCAGTATAGGACATGTTGCAATAAAATGAAAGGAGTCTTCACGTTCCCTTCGATTACAGAGCGAGCACTCCTCTGTTTGTTCGCGTCTATGTGTCTAGTAGTTCAATCTTAGCAGTTCCACTCTTGCTCTAAAAATAGTCGAGATGGCATAAGTTTTAAAATCGTTGCTAAAGTAGTTTCTCGGCCCTAAATTATACTTCAGCGATCTGTAGTATACACGAGTCTCGCTTTGCCTGGCTTGTTCTTCTGCTCGTTGTCGCGATGATATTTTGAGTGCCTCAAGTATATTCTGATGGCTGACTTTCCAAGTGGTCTGATCCTCCAATAAGAGTCGCACGTCAAGGCTTCTTGCAAGGCTGCACCAATCTTTGACCTTGTATATTATTAGCAATGAAAAGAAAACGCATTTGTTAGACATACAAAGTTGTTTGCCCTTATAGATGTCTGTGAGCATAAAATTAAAAAAATTGGGTGTGGGGATGTTGACACGTCCACTTTTCCAAAAAACTTCTAAGTGTATGCAAAATACTAGAAAAAAACCGCATCAAAATATCTGTAGTAAGTAGCTTTCGAGTTATTATCTAATGCCTCAAAAGCCGGTCAAATACTTCATACGACAAGCGAGCAAATCAGCATTGGAAAGTTGTGAGGTTACTTCCTGAAATAATAATTTGCGCAGATTGTGCGGAATTGCGCACATTGAGACAAATTGCCTTTAAATAATAATTAATGGATCTACGACATACACTTGGACGTACACTTATGGACCCTATGGTCGTTTTATATGCTTCCGCAAAGTTGAAATTTCTTTCCATGAAATGACCTTTAAGAATATTGGCGAATTTTACAAAATATTAATAGAGCACGCACAAATACAAAATACTAAGGTGCGCCACTTCTCATGCATTCAAAAGAACCGTTATCTTTTTAATGTCATGCTCTGTTTTCTTAAATTTTTGTTGTTTCATAATGATAAGACAGTTGTTGAAAATTTATTTTAGTAAACTTAAATGTAATGAGTGCAATTCTGTTTGATGTTTTATTGAATATCTAATCTTTTTTAACAAATATGCCGCGAGGTATAATGTTGTTGAGTGAAGATCAGGGATCATTATATCTAATTTCGAGAAAAATTAGTTGAAGTCGATGCGTAGTCCGATTTTTTTTTATTGAATTAACTTAATTTCGTTAATTTGAAGCTAACTGGTACAAAAAACTTGTGCTTTCTACGTTAAATCTGTGAAGGATTATTTGTAAAAGTTCAAACTCATCTGTTTCTTGCTCCTTGGCCGCGTCTGTGGGCAAGAAAGCGTGAAAAACCACGATTTTTTGCACCCTACAGCGGAGCAAGGATACCAAGTTTTCGAAAATGTTGAAGGAACCACATCTTTTGCCACGTCACAAGCAGGCGCGGCTTTAATTTGCGGAAGATCATCTCTCTACTCACTAGAACACATCAAGCCATAAATCTGGTCCTTAAACTCCTCTAATTAACCATTTGTCTTTTTTCTGATGTTCACATCATCTCGAACGAACAGCAAGAAGTACATTCGAGTATTAGAAAGCAGTCACCTTTCATATGTTGAAGCAAACAGAGAAGATCCTCTTGTTTCTCAGCAAAAAAAAGCGCGAATTCATGTTAGCAGAGGAACAAAACGCTTGTTAACTAATTGCTCTATTCAAACAATGGACTGGCCGGCATATTCCCCGGATCTAGATCCCATTCAAAATGTTTATGGTAGATAAGTAAGATGGGTTTACGATGAAAAATTAAAATTTAACGCTATTTTCAAATCTTAGATGGCAACTATAACCGAATGGAATAAGCTGGATACCAATCTTTTGAAAAAGTTATTCGAATCGATGAAAAAGATATTTTTTTGTGTTGCTAAAGGTGGGGGTAATCCTATTGACTATCAAAAAGTTAAACTTCTATACATAATCCCGAAGTATTGCCAATCAATCAATTTGTTAAATCATCATTGAAAAGTGTCGTATCTTTATGAAACGCCCAAATATTAATTTTTTTTAATTAATTTTGATTGCATAAGCTAAGCACCCTAAATTCTGCTGTAACTTGTTTTTTTTATTTCTAAGAATATTACATTAAAAAACAACTTCGATACAAAATGTGTTTTCTGAAATATGAACCAAAATTGGGGTGTGTTATGATTATGAAACGCACCTTAGTACAACCAACACAATTGGTATCCATTTTAAATTTCATACATACAAAATATGTATTGCCTTTAAATATTGCCAATTTGAAAATGGGTTACAAAAATATTGCAATCTAAGAGCACGTGCTTTTCAACAGCAAAGGCTGACTTTAACAGCTGTTAAGCTTAACATTGGTCTGTTATATAAAATTTTTGGTACTGATCTTAACAGCTTGAAGTTGTCTTAAGATGTTAAGATAAAAAAAATGATTTTGATACTTTGAAGAAATGACTTAAAACCCGAAAAATATTTTTGAAAATTTTTTTTAGCAGACACTAGTAAAACTGTATGCAGAATTTTTTTTTTTTAAATCGAGGATAAAAATTGAAAAAGTTATTACAAAAACTCAAACATTTTCGAATATTTTCAAATTATGAGCTTATAAAACATTAGTTTTCTGTAAATACTTTTAATTAGGTTTCTATTTTAGTTAGTTGTAATTGAAGCTTTTGAATAAAGTTGCATTTTGTGCTACTTGAAATAAGCTGTGAGTCACCGTATACTCCCAGGAAGAATGGAAAATTTGCTATGAATGTCCGATCAGGTCGAATTATATACCGATCGAAAGGTATCAATTTAACTTACAAATGTGCATACTAAGACTTTTGGAAGCTCACCTGGCTCGTGAGATAAACAGGTGTAAGTGGAAGGCGCAAAATTTTAATGATTGGAGCAAATGGGTCCGTTGGAGCCTTTTTGAATTTTTTGTTTACTAAAAACACACGTCGAATAGGACAGCAGCAACAAAGTGTCATAGCAGCCAGAGTTTGAGAGTGCCGATAGATTTAACGCTTGGCATGTTGGCATGTGTGTTAATAAAGGGAACCAGTGTTGCCAGACAGTTTGTTTCTGCTTGTATAAACAATAAACACCGTTTGACAAAGTTACACTGTCAAAAAATATTGCAATTTTGTGCGATTTGTTCCATGGACGAAAATTATGTTTAAAGGACATTTGGTCCTTTGTTTCTGTGAAATTTTAAAAGTCCTGGTCCTAAAAAAAGTATTGACACCAAGTTTGTCAGGATCGGTCCATAAACACCCAAGATATAAATGTTCAAAAAAACTATTTTTCAACTCAAAAAGCGCGGACCAGGAATTCATTTTAGAACTATAGTTTCTTCGTGAAAACATCTTAGAATTGACCACAGATTACGAAAATGGGTTACCATTTTTTCATACAAATCGATGCATTCTAATATATATTGACAACTTGATTTAATTTAATTTTTATCGATCTTTACGATAAAAAAAAATACAATGAAGACGTTGCACTCTTCGTATTTTAACGGAAAACGACTTGGAAAAAGTGCTCTTAACTTTCTCATATAAAATATTAAATACGCATAAAATATTGGCTTAGTTATTTTTTAATGCGTTTTGCTATGTTTCAAATCCTATTTCAATAAACACTTTACGCCAAAATGCTTTGACAAAAAAAGAAATGAATACTTTGATTTTGACTTAAAATTTCGTCAAAGTGTTCACCAGAAGCCCATCAAAAATTTTTAGCCCGTTACTTAAAAAACAAGTAAAAGGGTATATTGTATTCGTTGATATGTACGTAGCAGGAAGAAGGAAGCTTTTCTCATCACTCTTATTTAAGTTTACAATATTTTTTTTATACTTCTAGTCTCAAGTTAAACTTTCATGGAAATTCAGATATAAGCAAACTAAACCTTAATAAATTCGTTAAACTTTGCTGAATTGCTGTGTATGTTAACTTAATATCTTAATTGGCTGCAAATGCAGATGTGCCACATACGTGTATATATAATTTATAGTTGAGTATGTGGCACGAGCTCGCGTATGTACAATGCTGATAGATAGATTATATGCTGTATATACAAACGATATAATATTGCAACTGTTATGTCATTTTGCTTGCATAAATTATGATGTTATGTGGCAAAGGTAACGGATGTGCATGTGGCAAGGGGAAGGGAAAGGGGAAGGGAAAGACACGGAGGCAGAGATGTGAGGCAATGGCAGCAGCAGCACAACAACAACACCAAACATAATCGATATAGTGGCTGCTTGGGTTGAGGGGAATTATGATAGACACACACACACAGACACTGTTACAATTGTGTGTGGCATCGCACGTAAACGGAAACCGAACGACAATCGCACATTTCCCAATAATTATATTTCAATGCATCAGAATTTCAGCATGACAGTTGTCTGGTTTCCGCAAGCGTATGCAGCACCAACAATCACATCATCGTCGACATTATCCTGCCACAGAAAGAGACAGCGAGATAGAGTGAGAGAGAGAGGGGTAGATGGGTGGCACAACAAAAGCTCTCTGTCCATGTCCATGTCCCTGTTCAATGCCCACGCTTGGTCATTATCTGTTTAACAGTTCCACATTAACGACGCGTCGCTCGTCCTGGTCATGGATACACTCTGGCATTTCAAGGGGGCGGCATTCCGTCTGTCTTTCTGTCTGACTGTCAGACTGACTGACGCCATATTGTGCCATACAGACATACATACAGATATACGAACAATCAACGGAAAGCCGCTGGGCCAATAAGTTTATTACTTGCCTCAATGCATTGACCATCAATTCAGCCAACATCGATACGACTACTCATACACAAAGCTAAAAAGTCTAGTAATTCGTATTTCACACGACACTTTATAAACTTAATTTCTTACTTAGATTAAAAAAAATAAAATCGAGCATCTGTAGCTTTTTTTTAAGTATGATTTCTTTAGTTCAACAATTTAAGTACATATTTTAGCATTTGAGAATTCCAGGTGAGCTTCGTGAAAAGGTATAAGAATTACAAAAATCTTTATTTAGCAAATGTCGAACTTGTTTCGTGAATACTCCTGTAAAATACGATTTCAAACAGAGTTCCACACTTATATAAAAATTTTCGTGCTATTTCCTAATTAGGAGATTTACTTGATGTACGATTCTTTGTCCTTTTATCTAGTTTATTGGTATTTTTTTATTTAAATATTGCGCTCATTTTCATTAGAGTTCCACCGAACTTAATTTTATCACTCCCTTTTCGCTCTGTGTACTCTTGTGTGTGAATGTTGTTGGGTGTATTTGCTTCCCGCTCAAGGACTTGCACACATATTCATATTGAATACGAGTTTATCGTTCTGACAACCACATAAATATACACAGACACACACACACACATAGAAGTTCTCACTCATACATGTATAGGATGAGGCATTCTCGCCGCAGGACTTCCTTGTATTATTCATGAATGCACATCATTCCCACAACCTCAATTATGACTACCATTCAGCAATGTGTCCGTTAACACACTAAAGGTTGAATGAGATAATACATATATACATACATACATATACACGTATCATTCTCATACATGTATATGTATACGAACTATAATTGGTAATAAGAGCAATGTCCAGCCCCAACATGCAACAAATATGTTGCAAATGTATTATGTGGCATATACGAAGGGTCTTTATGGCTTTTTATTTTTTCAGGCAGAAAAACAGTTTTAAATCCAGTAACTGAACGTAATACGAGAACAACTCCATTGGTTGGTTGCTTTAACTTTTTATTTTCAAAAAATTAAAATACAACTGCACAAATGAAAGACAAAATTTAATTATGAAAGGGGCAAACATATAATTGTAATAATTAAGTACACAGAAACTATGCAATTCCTAATGGAAAAATACTTATATCTTTGTTACTAAAATCCACATTTCTATTTTCATCATCATATTAATATTATTATTATTATTTACATAAACGTAAGAAATTTCATAGAGTTTATTAGTTACGTAGGCGATTTCAAAAGTCTTGTCATTCATTTTATCATTTCAAATTTCTATTAAAAATATCAATATTTTTTTTATATTTATTATAGTTTTATTTTTAAAATTATATAAATTATATCCTCACAACAACTGCATTATTATTTTTATTTGCCATATTTTTATAAAATTGCATTATCATTTACACCATTATTAAGAATTTCATTGAAAATATTCTTATCGCATTATTACATTTGAATTTTAATTTAATTTTAATTTCTCTTATTATTACAAATTTCCATATGATTATTAATTTATTATTTTAATTTGTAAAATTTCACAATCATTATTTATTATAATTTCCATTTATCGTATTATTACAATTGACTTGTCATTTCTTTTATTATTACAAATTTCACTATCATTTTCATTCTAAATTCAGTACTTTACGGACTGAATTTTAACAATACCAAAATATAATCTTTTTGACATGTGCTTAAGCTGTGACTAACAAGAACAATATTATAAAATTACACATACGTCACGTTGGCCCAAAGATGTTTTGGCAATCATTGTTGCAACTCATTGGAAGACAATCAACAAATTGTTATTTGTTTGATGGCATTGCATTTTAATTGAGTTATTGTGCATTAAAACACACGTTTACACACAACAACAACAACAAAAAGAACAACAACAGCTCAAATGTCACAGCCACAAAACAAGCTAAGGTCGAAGCCTGGAAGCCTGAAGCTGTAGTTGTAGTTATAGCTGTTGCTGTAGCTGTAGCTGAAACGATGTTGAGCATGTTATATGTACATATGTTTGTATACTATATATGAGTCATGAGTGTAACTGACGCACTGTGGCTTATCCTTGTTGTTGTTGTAGCACTCAGAGCACTCACACACGCTCATTTAAAGCGTCATTATTAGCACAACAGTGCATACACACAAACACACACACACACGCGCATACAAACGCATAACGAGTCGACCATTATGACCACTTGCTGTGAGCTCATCGTTGTTGGCAGGACGACGTACTCTCGTGTTGACATACTTCTGCCAACAGTTGATCTTGTGGCCTACCGCAGGCATGCGGATTTAATCCATAAAGGATACGCACAACACACAAACACACACTCATTACAAATGCCCGTATCCATGTGTGTGCGTGTGTGTGTGGGCTTGTCAAATTTTAAGCACGTCCGTTTTAGTCTAACGAGCCACGTTCCATTCTCGTTCTGGCTGCTGCTGCTGCTTCTTCTTCTTCTTCTTCTTCTTCAGTCTCGACTCGCCTGAAAGTAGGCAACGAAATCTGTTGAAAAATTTTCAGCCCACACAAACAGAGCGAGAGAGAGAGCGAGAGAGGGAGAGGCAGAAACCTTTACTTGTATTAGTTTACAAATCACACGTAATAACAAATTGACACAGACACGCCCACCCCTTTACGCCCCCTAGCTGACCCGTTATGCGACATTTGTTTGGCTTTTGGGTTAATTAAAATACACACACACACACAGTCACATAAATAAACACAAAATGAATTCTGATTCCAACACAACTTGCAATTAGATGAGGCATAAAATGTGGTCAACTGCTGCTGTGTGTGTGTGGGTGTCTGTGTGTTGTTGTGCATGTTTGTTGTGTGGCGACTTAACCGTAAACATTGCAAATTCCCTTTTTGCATAAAATTCATTTTTAATTTCATTTCATTTGGTCAGTAAAAATGATTAACGCTGGCTACACATGTAAAATATGGCTTAAATATGTGTGTGTGCGTAAAACTCTTGAATAAATAAATTAAAATCAATGGAAAAATAAAAAAGAAAAACAAAATGACCACAAAAGCGCAGCTGTGTGTGTGTGTGTGTGCGAAAGAGTTGCAATTTTAACATGCACATTATTACAATTAAAATTAATTTAATAATAAATTTCAAAATAATTACAATACACTCGCTTAAATAAACGTTTGCCCCGGTTGTTAGCCAACAACAAGAACGAAAATACTATGAAATTCATATAAAATAAAAAGTGTCATGTACACATGTGTATGTAATTTATATGTATGCACCAAATACATATGCATATGCATATAAATTTATGTGTATATAAGTGTATGACTCCCACTACAATTGACAACAATCTAGTACAACTCCAGAACAACTCCGGCCAGCAAGGTAAAAGCCAACAATTTTCACCTAATTGAGGGCCACATAACTTCTGCATTAAGTTTGTTATTAAAGGACAAAAAGATTAAAAATTTAAAAAAAAAATTGTTCGCTTAATAAATTTAGCTTTTAAATTTCCAATTGTTTTAATAAGAATTTAACTTACCTAAATCGGTTTAAATTTTCTTACATCGCTTAAGCTTTTTTATTTGAAACTTCAAACTATAAAATTTAACAATTGGAATATAATGTCTTATTTAAATTAAAAATAATTCTGAATCTAAGTACATGCTGAAAAGAATTTTATTTTTAAAAATGTTTCGAGCTATACAATTTTAATTTTAGTGGTTTCTATATATTTTTTTTTTAATGTTTAGTATCTTATCAAAATTCTTGTCAAAAAGATTGCTTCACCTCATGGAATAAATTGATGAAATAATAATGTAATTTCTTAATTTTATCCAATAAATTATATAGTTTAAGTAGAGTATACAACTGTCGTTGTGGTCTATTTAATATTGCCATAACAATGCAACATTTTTGCAGCACTTTCCACAAGTTTCGCATAAATAAATGACACACACATATTCGTTTTTCATGCTCTTCCATCTCCATCTCCGTCTCTCTCTTTGTTTTTTGTTAATTTGTATGGAAAATCACTTTTTGCGAAAAACCCATTTAAAAATTACGCTGTTTTTATAAGGTAACAATGCATACAACAATTTACACACGCGCACGATGCAAATTTGCATAACATTTGCCCGGGCGAACACACAGCAGCCGTCGAGCGTAGGATGTGTGACAGCCACCCACACACACACGCACACTCACATAAATATACACCCGCACACACACACAGTCACTCACATAAGTATACACCCACACACACAGAAAATGGTTTGCTCAAGCGTATAAATTCACATAATAAGTCTGTGTCGGTGTCGTGGTAGATCTGTGAATACTCTGGATGCTCTGTGGCTGATGATAATGATGATGATGTTCATGATGATGTTGATGATGATGCTCCTGCTCCTGATCCAGTTGCTGTTGGAATGAGCATGACAACGATACTCGTATCAGCACAACCCTCAAAATTGTCAACTGATGTTGAGGATGATGCTTGGAATTGGGATTGTGAATGTTGTTGATTGGAACTGGTTGCTGTTGTTGTTGTATTGGTAATGGCCAGTGTAATGACATATGCAGCCTGGCCAGACCGCTGTCTACCTGCCCCACAGCCCAATCTTTACCCCTCCTTACCTCTCCTTACTCTGACTGCGGTTTCATATTGTAAATGCAAAATTGCAAAATTGTAAATGTTTTACTTTCCCAGTCTCCAAAGAATCAAAAACCAAACCAAGTTGTGACATCTGCCAGTCCAGACCAGTCTACAATGCTGTTGTTGTTGTTACTGGCAATGTTTTTCTTGTTGGTTTATTGTAAATTACAGCCTATAAATTAAAATAACACACTCGCTGCTAAATGTGTGTAATCAAAGTTCCTGCCTGTTCCACCAACAACAACAACAGCACTCAATTTGCCCTTCTGTTTGTATTTGTTTCGACTCGATTCGGTTGGTTTCGTTTTGTTTATAGATTGGCTTATTTTGATAATGAATTAAAATAAATGAAAATGTTTCGAATTCAGTTTGCATGACAGCAACGATGGGATATTTATTATACGAGAGTTATTCACTCTATTTTGACATTTGATCAGGCGCAGTTTATGGGAGATTTCAAATTTCTTTCTCAACGACTTCTTATAGACTGCGTTCGAAAAAACTTCTCCGTAGCAGCAAAAGCTATAAAAATATTGCTATGCTCTCACTACCGCTCTCGATTTGAACAGAGTCTGTGATCGTTGGCTCTTAAGGCACCGTTATTCCTCCGTAAGTTACGAAGTTATGAACTAACGATGATAAAAACGATCGCAGCGAGAGCCGTTGTAAATGAAAAAAATTTAATTTGCTCTGCTCTCACCTCGCCTCCTCGCTCTTACCAGCATCAACCGAGTCGATATAACCATGTCCGTCTGACCGTCCATGTCCATGCCTATATCTCAGAGACTATAAGAGCTATACACTCCGAACCTGGTTTGTAGATTCGTCTATATTGCAAGCAGGTCAAGTTTGTTTTAGATTTTGGCCATGTGCCCATAAACGCCCACAATTTAGAAATATCTTATTTACAAGGACAATTTAAATGATAGACATTCCTGATGGGGCATAGACGAAGACAATATTTTTCTTCATATTTGCTGAAAATTTCATCATTAGCGGTCGGATAATAAACAGCGAAAATATTAACCCATTCTCTGCCGCGACAAAAAAGGATTGTGCCCATCGTTGAAAACTACTTTTCTAGGGTAATTGGGACCTTCTTAAGTCGAATATGAGGTTAAAACTTAAATTTAAATTCACATTTTTTAAAAACAAAAATTTTTTTTTAAATTAAATTTAAAAAAATTTTTTTTTTAAATATGGGATGACCAAAGTGAACATTTTCTTGATTTTCTAATTTTCTTAGTTTTCCATTTGGAACTTAACACATTTGTTCACATAAAAAATGCGCTGTGAAAATTAAACATTTTGATGTTCGACTAGTCGAACACCGGCAGAAAACAACTAAATGTTCCCATATTTGCTCCTATTTTAAGAGCAACAATTATAATTACAAAGTTACGTTTGCCTTACAGTCTATTAACAATCAAATCTACAGTTAGACAGATGAGGTCTCCGTGGCGCAGTGAGTTAGGCATCCGGTCTTTTAAATTTGTTTATGGGCCATTGGTCCCGGGCTCGAATTCCGGCTCGGACTGATGTTTTTTTCAGGGACTGCAAAGAATGATTATTTGTTTTTTTTTTAAATCAAAAAATCATTCACTTATAATAACATTGAGACAGCGAGAAATGTATCAATTTTCATCGTTATGGCTCATTTATGCATTTTCACCAATATTAAAAAATGTTAAATTTTTTTAGATTTGATTTGATTAAATGTTGTTTATTTTCAGCACTGTTCGGTATCTTTCAGTCACATGCCCACTATCACTTACAGCATTCCAGCTTGTTGTGATCTAAATGTTTTCTAGCAACAACAAGTGTTACAATCATTAAAGTTGACGTTCTACTTAGTATGGATAGTTAACAATCGATCAACGGAGAAAACTCAATCAATTGCCAGTTCATTAAAAAGTTGTCAAGTTGTTGAGTTGTTGTGTCAGCAAGTTGTTAAGTCTAGACAAATTGTTGTTTATTAAAGCGAGTATTTAAAAGAATTGTGTGAAATTCAATTGTGTTTATAAATGTTGATGCATATACAGAAATTAAAATATTTATAAATTAGATTTAAAAAAAAAACAAATAATGTTTGCAAGCTATGAGTTCAAAAATGAATAAGTTAAAGTAAATATTGTAATAAATGTGTAAAATATATTGTTGTCATATTTTATTAAATATTTATAAATATTAAAATAAACAATTGTTGCATACTCTGATTTAATCTATATAAGTATATAAAATTCTTTGTCCTGACTGACAGACTGAGATGAGATAATTTCATCGTGCAATAAGACGGCGTTTTTTCGAAATTCGACCTGTAAGTGGGTCAAGTTCGGGGTCAAAGGTCAGAAAATTGCTTAGTGTGAAAAACTTTTTTGTTTCTTAGAACATCTGAACAAAGCTCACCGATTATATATTTGGAACTGTCATTTACATTCTCACCAAATTTGGTCAAAGTAGGATGACTATATCATATCGCTGCCACAGGAACAATCGGATGCGAATTAACCTTTAGTATCAAAAACTTTTTTGTAAATGAATAAATATTTAATAATTGAAATTGAACTCTTATATCATAAAATATTTAAATAATATAGTAAATTGATTATGTTTGAAAGCTTTTATTCATTAATTTAATTATTTATAGTTCTTCTATATCATATAACAAATGTAGTTTAATTGTATCCCAAAAATATAGAGAAATTTAATAACTTAAATTTTAGAAAATTATTCCACATTAGATGCCTATTAAGTTATAAATGTTAGCAAGTTTTCAGTTGACTTTCCACTGCCTCGAACTTTAAGCAGACAATGCCAGAGCACACACAACAATCAGTCGCACAACATCTACATACATCTACAGACAAAACATCGGCCCGAGCCCCACAAAACAGACTTCTTCTCATAAGAAAGTTCTCCTGCCATTTTGCTTTTTGTTTCATGTTTTGTTGGCGGCGAAATTGCGTTGAATGTTACCTGCCATTTGGCAGCGTATACAGCAGCAAATGGAAAATCGACAGAGAGGTAGGAGTAGGAGTAGGAGATGAGAGGGGAGGGGAGGGGAGGAGAGAAGAGTAGAGGGTAGGAGTAGTAGATGGAGGATAGGCAGTAGCAACATGAAGCTGAGTCTCTGTACATTAAGTAAATGCCTGCCTATGTGCCTGCCTATGTATATGCAAGCCAACATTATTGCTTCTATGGGCCAACAACAACAACAACAACCTCCAACAACAACAACCATGCAACAACGAAACAGACAACAGACAACGGTCTAAAGGTGCTCGGTGTTCGTTGCTCGGTGTTTGGTTGCCCGTTGAATGGTTGCCTCGGTGCACGGTGATTCCTTTGCCGTTTATTTGTTGGCCCGTTTGGTTTGGTTTTGTTTGTTTGCCTGCTTGTTTTCAGCCCAGTCAGCCAGCCAGTCAGCCAAGCTCTGCAGCCATGTATCCTACATCCTGGCAGCCGCAACAGCAGCAACTTTTCCATTAAATCTTCTGTCCGTTCGTCGTCGTCTCGTCGACGGTCTCTCAACCTTTTCAATGTGTGTTTTAAGCGATTCCCTTTAACTCTGCCCGTCTCTTTGTCAGTGTCATTGTCTAGACTCTTCTCTCCTTCTCTCTCTCCCTCTATCTCCCTCTCTTCCTTGTCTATTGGGCTTTGCCCACACTGCGTATGTGCAATATTTAGTCATAGTAAACTTTGCAATAATCATACGCACCGTTGTACAAAACAAAAAAATCCGAAAATGAAAATGCAAATTCAAACTCTTTTTCTGAGTTCAAAGCTCGCAATATATATATACATATTTACAAATGGGATACAACGATAGTCAAATGTCCGAAATGCACATGCAATGAGTCCTTTGTATTTATATTTGTGTTTGTATTTGTATTTGTTTCTGTGCTTGTATTTGTGTTTACCTATAAATAAACGAGTTGTCGTTGTCGTTGTCCTGTCGCCTCTTTGTATTTGTTGACATGTAATTGCAACTAAATATTTTAAATTGCTTTAAAATAAAGCGTTGCCTTCTCTTTCTCTTCCGCTCTCTCTCTCCATCTATCGCTTGTTGTCTCACTCAGTGAATGCTCACCCAAAAGGTTATGCAAATGACAAAGTTTCCTCGTTGCACACAGTTGTGTGGTGTTGCAGCATGTTGCAGGGTGCTGCCATGGATGCTGCATGCACCGTTTGAGTAAATAACATAAAACTCTGTCGTATTTATACACAGCATACGTGTAAACACCCATCGATGGGCAGGAGGGGGGGGAGGTAGAATCCTTTGGGATGAATGGAAAGAGCAGGGAGGTCGCTTCATGCTTTTCCTGTTTGCATTTCACATTCAGCTGCGTGTTAGTGTCGGGATACCTGAGTCCTCCCACCCTCCTCCTCCTGTTCTCTCTCTCTCTCTATTTTTATCTATCTCTTTATGTGTGTGAGTTTCTGTGTCGACTGATATGTGGAAATGCTTTTATCAACGTCGATTGTTCAACAAGAAATAATCACATCAACTCACCGAAATAACCAACTATTAGAAACTCTGGATACGACTTTAATTTTATGCTCTAGTTGGAAAATCTCTCTCCTATATAATTATTAATGTTGCATTCCCGTTATCCTTTTAATCATCATGAAGTAACTTAATTTATTCATTATATTTGTTATCAAAATATTTGTTTTAGAAGTAAGTTTTAGTTAACTTGAGGTCAAGTAATGTCTATAAGACACCAACAAACAACAACACACAAAACACTTGCCAAAAATGCAAGGAGCATGGCTCGGTATACAGCTGTTTCAAGAGATGCCAATCTCTATCATCAGTACCGTTTGCTGACTTGACCAGCGATCTCAGCCTAATGTCACTTTTGAGAAGCCAAAACCAGTTGTGAATTTTAGGTCTCAAAAGTGAAAAAATAGCTGTGAAGCTGATCTAGCCCTTTGTGTGTTGTTGTTGCCGTCGTTATTGTGCACATGCCATCGGCATTTTTATTGCAATAACAATTTTGGTTTTTTGTTTTCCTTTTATGTCAGTAACAAGTGAGTGTTGCCACTATTTCAGAATTTTTCCGGCGTGTAGTCCGTTTATGTTTAAAAATGTTTTTTTTTGTGACCTTTCTATATTGTAGAAGTAAGTTTTAGTTAACTTGAGGTCAAGTAATGTCTATAAGACACCAACAAACAACAACAGCTAGATCAGCTTCACAGCTATTTTTTCACTTTTGAGACCTAAAATTCACAACTGGTTTTGGCTTCTCAAAAGTGACATTAGGCTGAGATCGCTGGTCAAGTCAGCAAACGGTACTGATGATAGAGATTGGCATCTCTTGAATCAGCTGTATACCGAGCCATGCTCCTTGCATTTTTGGCAAGTGTTTTGTGTGTTGTTGTTTGTTGGTGTCTTATAGACATTACTTGACCTCAAGTTAACTAAAACTTACTTCTACAATATAGAAAGGTCACAAAAACAAACATTTTTAAATATATGTTTTATTATGTAATAAATATATATATTCATTAAATATCTGCTTCAACGACCATCCAAAATAATTAAATAGATTATTCATAAATTGTAAATATATTATTAAATTCAAAAATGATATTTAACAGTACTGTTTTTAACAATTTTTTTAAAATAATTAAAATACCCTTATCAAAAGATTTTAATTTCAATTAGAATAATGTGTACTTAATGATCATTTTAATTTAATATCTAAAGCAGATCTTATGTCAATTCATTGTCTCATGAATGCCACTTTAGGAAGTAACAGTTTAAAACTCGATTAAAAGAAGTTTATACCAGAGAAGATTAACAAAATTTAATCTGAATTAGAGCCAATTTATTAAAATTTTTCCACAAGCTATCAATTGGCTAACAATGTATTGAATACAGAAGAGTTTAAATTAATGAAGTTAAAATTTACGATGTTTTTAGAAGGAAAAGATTGATGCTATTGCTATCTATACTCTGATATCTTAATTCCGATGTGGTTTGATATTGTACTAAACAGACAAAAATTGAAGCTAGGAAAATTTAAATAATTATATTATAGTTTAAGCTAAAACAGTTTGCGACAGAAAAGTTAAAGCTGAACGAGTTTGAGCAATAGAATTCTAAGTAAGGAATGTTGAACTTAGAGAAGTTCGAGCTTAACTTAGGGCAATCGAATTTTTATTTACTTTCATTTTGCAATTATCTTAATAAGTTGTAAGAAGCTTGAAGTTATAACAAATGTACACCATAGGAATTGGCCTTTAAGACTAATTATGAATAATTATCATGCGATTATAATAGATACTTGTGTATATTTATAATAGTTATTATTAATTATTACCAAACATCTATAATCTGATAATACTAAATTCAGTTTTCTGACGATTTTTTGCTTACAAGAGTCCACATTTATTAGTTTTATCAGGGAAGTAGCTTGTAAACTCCTAAATATTCAATTAGTCGATACTTTTGGAGTGGCATTTGAAGAGTCAAGAGAGTCAAGTTGCAGTTGGAAATTAGCGGATAGTTAAATGACAATTAGTTGTAGTCGAATGCACAAGTTTGTTGTTTGGTTGGTTAGCTGCTCATTTAATTATTTAGTATGTAGCGTAGTTATATATTAAGTTATGCATTTATAAGGAGTAATTGATGTCCCTGGAATGGGGCATTACAGTTGGCGCTGTAATTAACACCAAAACACCCAGTGAACATGTCAGCAGTCACTTAAAGCGAAACCAACCAACGAAATGCCCACAACGCGGCCAAGACAAGACCTTCAATCATCAATCAGTCAAGTAATCAATCATTCAATTGCATTTTTTCACCGAGAAAACTTGTTTTGGCCCGACGACGATGACGATGACGACGATGATGTGACGGCAACATTGGCCACATTCTTTGGACTCCATGAGACGACGACGACGTCGTCTCTGGTGGCTGAGAGAATATGCAACGGGGAGTCGTCGTTTAAGCCATAAATAGTTACAGCCAATGACAGTTATGTGCAAATATGAGGCAGATATTCATGCATGAGTACTCATCGATTCACTCACGCTCATCCAAAGTCTAATTATGATCAGCTTTGATTTGGAGAAGAGTTTAATAAAAAGAAATAAAATCTGCTGCGAACTTGGCTTAATTAACTAGGCGCGTGCGCTAATTGTTTAGTGTCCTGTTTGTGCATTTTTGTTGTGACTGTTGTTGTTGCTGTTTGCAATTAGCCTTAACATGCGCTTTGGCGCCTGCGCCCCATGAAAACCCGTTTCCCACAGCCGCAGTGAAAGCATGTGCGAGTGCAACAGCTGCTGCGTGTGTGCGAGCGAGATTGCGCCACTGCTTTGACATTTGCGAACGCTCAATGGCATAAAATTAATTAACAAAATTAATAAAACATTTTTTTTGCTTTTTAACATAAACTCGAGCAGTCAGCCAGAAATATTAATTAACTCGACTGCCGACAACTGGCAATCGGTCCTCCATGCTTCATTCTTCATCCGTCGTCCTCCATCGTGTTGCGTTATACAATAATTAAGTTTTCAGCACCTGCGTGTGCGCCAAGTTGAAGTTGGAGCTGAAGCTGCAGCTGATATTGCCAACGACTTGACTTCTTTGCCTCGTCCAGTTGCAGTGAGCGACACAGGGCCGCTCAGAATATTGGGCGCCAGTTTAAAATGGGCCCAGGCATATTATGTTGTATTGTTCATTTATTTTCTTAATTTAAATATTATTGTTTCGGTATCTGAATAAAAGTGAATTTGGTTGTGAAATTGGTTTCATTAGTTATGGTATATTTATTCTTTTAAATTTATTTTATAACATTAAAGTTTGTAAATGTTTGTTTTTGTGACCTTTCTATATTGTAGAAGTAAGTTTTAGTTAACTTGAGGTCAAGAATGTCTATAAGACACCAACAAACGGTATATATATGTATACTGAGCCATGCTCCTTGCATTTTTGGCAAGTGTTTTGTGTGCTGTTGTTTGTTGGTGTCTTATAGACATTCTTGACCTCAAGTTAACTAAAACTTACTTCTACTTCTATTAAAGTTTGTATTATTTCAGTTTATATTAATTAAATTTTACTTTACTGTCTTTTCAACTACGAATTAAATTGTGTCGTCCGTTGGCTCACTGGTTAGAGTCGCCGACCTGTCACATAATTAGAATTTTCAGTTTGAAAAAAATTGGTTTGATTCCCCCCCGTCAATTGCAGTCAAGCAAGTGATTTTAAGTTCTTAAGAATGGAACGCAAAAATAAATACTTCCCGTCATTAAAAAAAAAAAAAAAAAAAATCGAATTTAATTTGACTTATAATAATATAATTTTTTTTTAAATTCTATAATTTTTTTTTTCTTTCTATCTAAATAAATAAATAAAACATAAAAGTAAAGTTAAATTATTCCAAATTGTAAGCGAATAAAACAGCACAATTAAATCACAATTACTTTAAAAAATCATAGACATTTTCGATACATTTTATTTAGCAGTCAAGTTTTATACATTAAAGACATTTGATATATTTGGTAAATTTATTAATTCAAATTTATGTGAATTGAATTTTTAGCGCCTCCTTTGATCGCTAGCTAGGGCCCGTTCTTGATCGCACTGCGCTCCTGTTGCGTTATCCAAAAACTGTCGCTTGATCAGTTGCTCGCCACTGTTGGCAACTGTGGCGCATGTTTGGGCCATTTTTACAAGCGTAGCCAGTTTCAAATTTCATTCCTGTTGCCAATGTCCCCCCTCGCCTTCACTCAGTTGCTCTCCATGACTGCGGTGTCTGCGTGTGTGTGCTTTTGTGTGTGTATGTGTGTGTCTGTTGACGTGTTGTTGCACATGCGCATTAACCCGGCCACAAATTGTAATTACCACAACGCATTACAACATAATTCCCAATTGAGTCCCAGCACTCATTTTGCGCATATTTTTGGTGTGAATTTAATGATACGGAAGGCCAGAAGGATCGCTTATTGTTGGTACGAGCGATTGGGCCCGAAGAAAGTTGGCCCTTAAGTGAAGGGCAAATGTACATACATATGTTTGAAAGGAACGCGCCGATCTTTTCGGGTAATAACATAATAGCCCGAAATATTGTATTGGCATTGGAATTCAATTAGCAGACGGCACTTAAGTTATGTGAAAGGTCCAAGCGATGTCTGGCTATAACTTGGACTTTAACTCCCTTCCCATCTTCCATCTTCCATCTTCCAACATCCAACCCATCTTCCATCTGCAATCTCCCAGCTCGAAGTGCAGTGGCCATTTCCACTTTGAGGTCAATAGTTTTTGCAAATTGCTGTTTGTTGTTTGTCGTTTTGACCAACCGGCTCAGGTTCGGCCCTGTTCCTTGTCCCTGTCCCTGCACTTGACCAGTTTAGATTCTCCCTCTCTCTCTCTCTCTTAGCTCTATCTCTCTCTGTCTCATACACGTGTGCAGTCGACCAGTTTGGTTAGTTGGTCTCTAGACAAATTGCTTAAACTCAGCTCTCTGCTCAGTTCAGGCCATGCTCAAAGCTCTTGGCCTGCTCGAGAACATACATATACATATACATTTACAGAGAAGATGCCATCAGGTGTCGAGTGTTTTGTCAGCTATATTTGCGTTTGGGGCTCAGTAAATGGCAATCGAGCTGCTGCTGAGAGACTCAATAGAAACTGAGCACGATTGTCAAAATACTCGTAAGAGAAATCCGGATTTGTTGTTCCCATTGTTTGCATGGAATGCATAGCTCGCAAATAACTGTCGACCGTTTTTTTTCTTCCGCTCTCGTTGCGAGCACAACCGAAAAAGTTCGTACTCTCTCGCTCTCGCTCTGAGCAAGAGACTCTTGCTGTCTTCATTTATGTTTTCTGTTGAGCTCTTTTCGTTGAGCTCTTTGTATGTCGGTCTTTCAATGAGCAGTGCGTAAAGAGCGAAACGAAAAACGCTCGCACAATGAGACTCAGCAAAGGACCGTTTGACCGAAAAACTCAACGCAAACGGTCTTCACATTTATTTGCGTTGTTGCGTTTGTGCACTTTTTTATTCATGTCTCTTCCCATTTGGCACAACAAATATTTCACAACTTCACACACTCAATTCACGATCGCAATTAATAAATTTCGTCTGCAAAACAGACGCTTAGTGATTTGCTTGCCTATGCGTGTGAATGTATACCAATACATATGCAAAATACCGTTTGCTTCATTTGAACACGACGAAACGGTATTGGAACAACGAGAACAAAACAAAATAGAAAAAAACGGTTTCGCTCCGAGCGCGAGCGAGCTCATTTAAGAACCGAAAAAACGGTTGCTCGCTGAGTCTTTTCGTAAAGAGTCAGGAAAAGACACTTATTTGCAGACAACGAAAAACGGTCAACAGTTATTTGCGAGCTATGATGGAATGCAACTGAAACTAAAAGAAATGCAAAACTAGAGCTTGGAAATTGGAGAATGCAGATTGCTAGAGCTCTTAAAAGTTTTGGAATTGAATGATAAAATTTATTAAGTAATAACTATTTTTATAGATGATTATTAAATGAATTTTACACACACATCGAATCGAAGATGAAGATAATTTTTCTAGAATAGATAGAAAGGTATTAAAATTCTTCATTCAAAAAAAAAATAAAGAAATTTTTAATTTTACTCAATATGTACAGAATAGCTGGGAAATGTTTAAGCATAAATAGTATAATAAATTTACAAATTGTTAACTAATGACATCTAACTGAATTGATAGTTTAAAAAAGAATTGTTACAGATTACACTGAATGTGGTCCAAATATAAATTTGTTATATGACGGGAAGTACATAAACACTCAGACCAACATTTATTCGTACACCCTTTTTTTTACTTTAACAGCTATATTAGTCAAGTCTTCACATTAAAAAAATATATTTGGAAAGGTCGTTCAAATTCCGTTTGAATGATGCAAAACTTTCCTTAACCCATTATGTACCCATTGAATATTTTGAGTTCAAAAAAAGTCAATTTTTCAACTTTTTTCCTCGATTTTTTACAAAATATATTTTGATGCAGAAAAATTCTTCAAACAATTCTAAGAGTGACTGCAAAAAAAATTTTCAAAAATATTTTTGCTAGTATTTTTTATAATTTTTTGAAAATCCTAAAAATTACCATTTTAACCCCTTTTTCCCACTTTTTCCCACTTTTCACACAAAAAGTGAATTTTTCGCAAATTTCAAAAAATTTTAAAAAATACTAGCAAAAATATGTTTGAAAATTTTTTTTTGCATCAAAATATATTTTGTAAAAAATCGAGGACAAAAGTTGAAAAATTGACTTTTTTTTTAACTCAAAATATTCAATGTGTACTTAATGGGTTAAGGAAAGTTTTGCATCATTCAAACGGAATTTGAACGACCTTTCCAAATATATTTTTTTAATGTGAAGACTTGACTAATAAAGCTGTTAAAGTAAAGAAAAGGGTGTACGAATAAATGTTGGTCTGAGTGTATATTTTTGCGTTTCATTCCTAAGAACTTTAAACACATGTTTGACTACAATTGACGGGGGGGAATCGAACCCAGTTTTTTCAAACTCAAAGCTCTAATTATGTGACAGATCGGCGACTCTAACCAGTGAGCCACCGAACCACACGAACTCAATTCTTATGAAATTATTGAGTTAAAATTAGAACTCATTAAACTTTAATAAAATATATAAATCTTATAAACAAAAAAAAATAAATAAAAATTATAATGAAATAAATGCTACAAAATATATGTTTGAGCCCAGTTTCTCCGGCAACTGTAGTAAGGCTGTTTTGGCCAACACTTGATTCAGGCCTAGGCTTATGTTGAAGACAAACTAAAACTCGTTTCAATTAACATTCTTAGCCTTCGACAAAAGAATAAAACGGAGCCACAAGCGGCAGCTAAAGACAAATTCAAGTGGATTATGAGAAGAGCAATCGTCGATATACATATGTACATCCAACTCCCTTACAATATATGTATATATGTACCTATACAAATAATATATGTATACAGCTATATATCTTTATAAATACATGGCCAGAACGAGATGCTCCGGTTGATTTGCCTTCTGTCTGCTGTCTTTTGGCTTCGTCTTGCGGCTCAAGTTGCGTGTTGTTCTGTTGTTGTTGTGTGTTGTGTGTGTATCTGGCACATTTAAGTAAATTTTGCAGAAATTGGTGCAAAAGACAAAAGAAAAGCACATAAAATAATAACAGACGCAATCTGACGACGTCGTCGTCGTCGACTGCAACGGCCGTCGGGCCAATGACTAAATGACTGACTAAGTGCCAAAGGGTACAAAAAGGGACAAGGGACAGGGACAGACATTGCTTCTCTCCCTCTCCCTCCCTCTGTCTCTTTTGGGCCTCTAAATGCGAAATCGAAACAAAAAATCGAGAGGCACAAAATATAAAATACGAGTGCGGCCGCCGTCGTCGTCGCTCATTATAAATTTTTTTAATCGGCAGTGCAGGGAAAAAACATCAAAGATCCGTCGACTTGGAGTTGGACTTGAACTGGGAGTCGATCCTGCAGCAAGTTTAAATATTTAAAACAAAGTCTTGAGCTCTTTTGCTCTTGAGGCCTGTATGGCTTTAGGCCTCCTTCCTCCTCTCGTTGCCAGCGTCTCCATTTCCATCTGCATCTCCATCTCCATCTTCGACTCCATCTCCATCTTCGTCTCCGTTTCTGTTTCTGACTGGTACGACATTCCAGGCGCGCGCGCTCCACCTTCGCCTTCCTTGCGCCTTGTGCAGGCCGCATCCTCCGTCCTCCGTCCTCCATCCTCCATGCTCGCACACACATAATTTTTTTCAGTTTTTTTTTTATATTTTTTGAACCTGTCTACATCCCGCGCTTGGGCTCTGTCCTTTTGGACAGTCGCAGTCGCTGTCTTGGTTTCGGTTTCGGTTTCTGTCTCCGTCTGGATATCTGGCAACTGTTCGTATTTCACCTGGCACTGTCGGTCGGTCGGTCGGTCAGTTATTCAGTCATTAAATGCCCGCAAAATGCAAACAACAACAACCCAAACAACAACAGCAACAACTGCCAGTCGAGGACAAACTGCAACAAGCAACTCACGCATTTTGTTGCTTTATTTTATTTATTTAATATTATTATTTAATACAAATTTTGACAGCGATCTCTCTCTTTTCTTCACTTCTCAACTCAACTGTCGACTGACAGCTGTTGACAGAATGAGATGCAAAGCTGTTAAAAGAGCGAGAGGCAAGTAGCTGAGCTGATAATGACGAACATGCAACTCATGCCACATTGTATTATCCACAGAGCCATCAAACAGATGCACACAACATTCAACATTCAAAATTCAACATTCAACTATTCAAAAGGTACTCAATCAACTTGAGTTTCGATAATCATATACAAGTAATTTAATCATTTTGCGTATTATTAAACATTAATCAATAAATGTTGACATGAATTTGTTACTCAAATATTAAAAACCATTTTTATATATTTAAATAAATAAATAAAATTTAACAACAAATACATTTAACTACTGGTAATTTAAATTAAAATTTTTTTTTCTATATATTATACTTTTCTTATAGTGTCGAAATGGCAATAAAAAATTGCAGTTTCAATTAAATTTAAGTACAGTCAAACTTCCCTAACTCAAATCACCATTATCCAAAGAAAAAATTCTACTTAAAGAGACTTCAAATTTAGGAATTCTTTTTTAAATTTTAATTTACGCTATTGCCTGTCGATTCAGTTCGAGTTATATAGTATATTTAGTATATTTAATAGTAAAGTGTTATTTTTATTAAGTGGTACTAAATCAGTTTTATTAAGCTCACAATTCGTTCTCATATCTTTTAAGATTTCGTAAGAATATTTATCACATTTCTTAATCAACCACAAATTAATCAATCGAAACTTAATAAATGAAAAGATGAATGTCTGGATGCGTTGTTGTTGTTCTTTTTATTTTGTTTTGTTAAGCTTTTGTATCTTTGTATCTGTTTTTTTGTTGCAATTTACATGCCAAAACATAGTGGACAACTGCTGCAAATTGTGCGTGTATCGCAAATTCAATCCCAATCCCAAATGGAGCTGCTTTTGTGGCAGGAAGCAGCTGCTCGAAATTCTTGGAACTGCGCATTGCTGCGTTTATCCATGCATACTTATATACTTATATTTCGGACAGTCGAAAGCAGCAGCAGCAGCAACAACAACAACAACAACGAGAGCAACAACAATAATCATGTGAAATGCGGCCTGTTGCATGTTTTTATGTTTGTTTGTTTGTATGTGTTTTACAAGTCGCCGCCAACGTAGTAAATATAATTTAATAAATTTAAATGAGACAAACGAAAGACAGCAGGCGGCAACAAGAGCAACAACAACAACAACAACAATGATGACAAGTACAAAAACAACTCGAACAACAACAACTCGAACAGCAACAACAACAACATCATTAGAAGCCGCTGCCAAAACTGTGCTCTGCCTTTTGGCTCTGGGGTCAATAGTATCCATGGAATTCAATGCTTTTGCATTTGGCCAAGAGCTGCTTCAAGCATAAGATCTTGCCCTCTCCCTTCTCTCTCTCTTTCCCTCTCTCTCTCTCTCTGTCTCTCTCTCTCTCGCTCGCTCGCTCACACACACAAAATGCTCTCATGGGCACACAAGGAAGCGCATTTTTAAATGCCAAAACAAATGGAAAAATTAAAGCCAACGAACGAAGCGACGGCAACAAACGGCAAACGGCAGCAGCAGCCAAACGTTAAAAACGTAAACCTGGCTAAAAGACACACACACACACTCACACACTTACACTCAGCCTCTTGGCTGTAAAAATGCATCTAAGCTGCTTTGCTTTTTTGCCAACTTTTACCAACTGGTTTCTTGCATTTTCCACTCTTCTTTCCCTGCTCTTCCCACTCCCCCCTAATTTTCCATTTTGCAGCTAAGTCCATTGCAATTCCCAGATTTTTTCAGCTCACAGATCCACGGCAGCCGCAACACTTTTATTATATGCCTTCATCTAATAAGCTAAGCGACGCGGGGGCAACGCGGCGACATTGCAGAAGGTTGTTGTTGTTACTATTGTTGTTGTTGTTGTTGCTGCTGTTGCTGCTGTGACTGTTGCTGGTGTGTCTATTGAGCTATCCGTGTCCAATTGCAAAGCCCAGATACATACACATGTTGTTTGGGGACTGGACGTCGTCGCTGTCGCTGCCTACACTCAGAACAAAATTTCAGAAAAAAGTCAACTGGAGATATTCAAGTACAAACAATCTTAAATCACTTTTTCCAATCCCGGAAATTTTAGAATAAGATTTTTCTGGGTTACTTTACGTTTAGGGTTTTATTCAAGTCTCTATAAGTACTCAAAAGTCTTGAACTTATATCAAAATATAATGGCTTCTAGTTTATTTCAATCAGAAATCTTAAATTCTTTATTATAAAAAACTCATATGTTTTTGAAAATAAGTTTGTAATGTCTAATAAAATTTAATTAAATTAAAATAATTTAGTGACAACTTCTAGATTCTTAATTAGGCACATTATGCAATTATTTATATTTTAAGCATAAGATCATGTTCTAATTAAATCAAGCATTTTAATATAAATAAATAAATAAAATTAAAATAATGTAAACTAAAGTAAGCACATTCTAAATTTTAGTATGGCATATTTTTTTGCTGAGTGTACGATGTTGGGTTCATTGGTTCTGCTCGTATCGAGTGCGATGATCACCAAACATGATCATTCAACTTTGCTTTTTAACGCCAAATAAAATAAATCAAATTCCACTGCGGTCGTCGACTACAGACAAAGCCCAAAGCTAGAAGATGTCTTAGATGCCCAAGAAATGCCAGACACCTTCACACACACAAACACACACACATACATACACTCTTTTAAGCCTGGCCTTAAAATGCATCTATTAGTTGTAAAATGCCCAGCACCAACAACGACAACAGGAAGAACAACAACTGGTATCTGCATCTTGTGTCTCCATTTTTTTTCTTCAAGTGACTCCCCAAAAACGGTTAAAGCTCGCAATTATTTTAGGCTGTTGGCCAAGTTGTTTTGACCTGCCCCAAAGGCCAGCATTAAGCAGCTTCTAAGTGACGATCGTTGTCGTTGTCCTAGACCATAATAAACTTGAGGAATGCCAAATGCAGCAGCGGCCGTTAAAAAACCTAAACAAGCAAAAGAACAAACAAATTCAGTAACTGAAACCCAATACCAAACTGAAACAAAAGCAGAAAACGATACAGAACCCGAAACCGAAACCGAGCCCGAAATGATGATGATGATGATGGCCGTATCGACCAAGGAGCGCAACATGTTAAGCCGCAGATTAAATTCAAATAAATCGACATGCTCGCCTGGAAATGAAAACATTCACACAACAACAACAACAACAACAACGACAACGACAACAACAAGCTTAAGAAATATGCCACTTATTTAAATATGGTAGGCATTGGGATACCCTGTTCAAGAGTTGAAGAGTAAGTTACTTGGCTTAAAGAACTGTATGAGCTAAAATTTATTCAAAGACAATTGATTATTTTGATTGCCATTTTGATCATTTTAACCCAGAACTAATTTATAATGAAATAATAATAAAGCAGCAAGCAAAGTGAAAGACAATAAGAAACTGCCAATTATCTAAAGAGATACTTTTCGTCTTAACCTCATTTCTATTTGTTTATTTTAATAACATATTTTTCGTTAATTAATTTGTTTTCTGGGGATATTTAACTCAATACTTACATTTAAAAATTGTTAATAATTTAGATTTTAGAATGTTTGGATTGAGAAGTATATAATTCCAAATACTATAGAATTCACATCTTTGCAAAGCATGTGTTGAGTTGTTTTGTGAAATTTATATCTTCCACATTATGTTCTAGTACATAAATGTTCAATATTTATTAGTTTAAATCCTTCCAATATATTTTTACTTTTCTTAAAAGTAAAAAGTAAAAGTATATAAAAGAAAAATAAGTCTTATAAATATAATATAATTGGAAAAGATTTGAGGGATTTACTCCCTTGCAATCAAATATATCTTTAATATACTAGTTTAATTTATTTATTACGCAATTTTTCGATTAGTTGTAATTACATTATAATAATAATAATTTCTATATTTGTGCACCGATTACCATGAAATAAAGCTCAATTCGAAATATGTTCACCTAAAAATTTTTAGATCAAAACTGTGATGTTTGTTTTATTTAAATTAATTTTTTTTGTGAATTTTTTAAAAACAAATTTTTTTTTTCCGTAAAATAGATTTTTTTTTTTGCAAAATTGGAACAATATCTTTGAGACTAATAGGCAAATTTTAAAAAACTGTAGGCACGGCTTTAAGATGATATTGTTAAAAGTTTTTGAAGATTTTTGTAACTGAATATGGTGAACCGTTTTCAAGATAATTCTATATATGTAGTGGCAGTGCCTTAAGTTTGGAAACAACGGTATATCGCGAGAAGACAGGCTGATAAAAGAAAGCCTAGTGCAGATGCAGATTCAGCACCCCAAATAACTTGTTCCTTTGTGATATTTATTCTCTAGTATTCAATATCATATCTTTCCATCTAGACATTTTTACATATAACAATCCTTCATTAAAACATCATTATAAATACATCAGATTAAAATACATTTTTAAAGTATATTTTAGAAAGTTTAATGGTAATGTCTCTATTAATTATTTGCTTTTCTTTGTATTATTATATAGTCAAGAACACTTTGTGAGCATTATTAGAATTGTTACCTTCTTTTTTCTTTGCCAGAACTAAATGATCTTTTAAAAAGTAGCTCTGATCAAAGACAAAGTAAAGTTAAGTCATAGGCATAGACCTTACTACCCTAACAGGCAATGGCAATTCTGGCTTAAAGCCTGCTTGAGATTTGTGTGGTTATGGTCAGAATCAGAGACCAAGTCTCAGGGAGGTAGAAGGAGTTGGCGAAGGAGTTGGAGATGAAGAAGGTAAAGGAGAGAGAATCGCAACGGTCGCAGGGCGGCAGCCAATTTGCGAATATTTTTATTTCAATTGCGCGCAGAGTTGTTGTGGATGTTGTTGTTGTGCTGTTGTTGTTGTTTCAGGATGATCTTGGCTTGCCACATGTGTCTGCACCATCGTCGTCTGCTTGCTGCTGCTGCTGCTGGCTCGGCCATTGACACAGGTCACACATGCACACAGGCAAGGCCAGTCAGAAGCCAATGTGCTTTAAGCCAGCTTTGGCTTTGGCCGGACTTCAACTGGCTCGAAGCAGCAGCAGCAACATCAGCAACAGCAGCACAAGATTCAGCGATCCACAGACAAAACGTCACTTGGTTGCATGATCTATGCTAAAAGTTTTAGCCACTCACCTGTGCCAGCTTTCGGGTTCTCTAGAGTACCCTGGGATTCTTGGGTTCTGTGTTTGTGCTGGGAGTTGAAGTTGGAGTTGGAGTTGGAGGACTGATCCACTACCAACATACATAGCTGGGGCCATGGATCAAGGCAAGGCAAGGCTATCATTAGTGGCTTGGCCCGAAGGCATGAAGAAGAAGTCTTCAGTTTGCTCTGTTACCATCCTGGGTATTATTTTTTATATGCATCATCGCCTTTTGTTCGCGAAAAACTTTCTTAAATTCTTTAGCTGCTGTCGCAAAGTTGACGTCGCTGCCGCAGTCGCCGTCGCAGTCGCTGTCGCCATTGGCGCAGACTAGTTTCGTATCTTGAAGTTGAAATAAAAATTATTTACGATCGTTTTGTCAGCCAGAACAGGACGCAGACGGAGATAGTAAGAAAGAGTGAGAGATGGAGAGGGAGTGAGAGAGAGAGGAAGTGGTAGAAAGAGCTGGATATAGTGTGGAGTGTCCAGTGGCCTGGCCACCTTCAACACAACTGTCGTTCATCTCTGCAGCTACCGCTCCGCCTTGCCACCTTGCCACCTTGCCACAGTACTTGTTGTTGTTGTTGATGTTGTTGCTGTTGTTGCTGTTCTCAACTTTGTTGTATTTCACGCTCATCAAACAAGCAGCGACAACTGTTGCATCTACCTCTGTCTCAGCTTGTCTCCCCCTCCCCCTCCGTCTCCTGCCCCATTCCTGGCCTGGTCAAGTCCCTGGTCTCTGGTCTGCTTCACTTTGCTCACCAACAGCGTCAGCGTCAGCTTCAGAGTTTGCGTGCCGCTCGGTTAATCGGCTATGAACAGTTATCGGACTGGTTTTATTGGGTAGCATTTGTTATATGTAGCCTCTGAATGTGGTTGCTGCCTGTTGTTGTTGTTTGCTGTTGCTTGTGGTTGTGGTTGTGACTGTGGCTCAAACTGCGCCTCTGACTGCGGCTCTTTGGCTCGCTCGCTTATTTCGCTTCGTTTCTGGCTATTTATATTGGGAATTAGTGCGCTTTGAGCCGATAAGCGTTGTGCGTTTTTCTTTTTTTATAAGCGTGTTCACTTGGAAATTTAGATAGTAGCTGTGAAACAGTTACAACTGTCAAAAAATATCTCGCTCATTGAGTTTTGTTTTGCGCATTGCCATTTACTTAAATAGCTCAATCATTAACTTGTTTCGGAAAGGCAAACAAAATGATCTGAGAGCGGAATTCTTCTTGAAATTAAATCGAAATTGATTTCATATCGATAATTACCGATTATTGGCAGCTTGGCTAAGCTTAAAGCTCAGGTCGGTGACGTATCTGAAATTTCAGTCAGTTTATATCATAAACTTTATAAGGAAGTTGATTTGTTATCTTTGGTAAAAGTATATTTAAATGAAGGAATATTCGTCTCCAATATTAAAAGAAATAAATAATAAGAATAATTAAAATAAGACAGCTTTAAGAGGAACACATGAAAATACAAAATAAAACATTTACAATAAAAATGCTTTCTCTATTTTTTGAAAGAAGAATTTTGAACTTTGTTGTTATCGAAGACAGACCTAACGTTAATTTTGGTAAATTGACAACCTATTCAATTTCATCTAAGTAGGCTGTGCTTTTTACCAAGTCAACACACTTTTGCCTAGAGTTGACCACCGCACTATGGGTAATTTCACGAGCTTGTGAGGCCAAAACTCATTTTCTGAAAGTCGCCAATTTGAAATATTTTAGAGTGCAACTCATTAACAATAGATGGTTCTCCAATGCTGCATACCAGAAATCTCGAAAGATGGCGCCACTTTGAAGAAATCAGCTGTTAAACACAAGGTTGCATTTGCAAAGCACGCGCTTTAAAAATTGTAAAGTTTTGTTTGCGATTTGAATGTGCCACTAAGTAAAAAATAAGGCAACATTATTAAAATATTTGAAATGAATTCGAATCAGTGTGGTTTGTATTGTGTGTTTGTGAGTGTTAAATGTAGAAATTGATCGTGGTGTCCCCATACTAATGTAAAAATGTAAGTAGTCTAGCAAACGAAAATTTTTCATTAAGTCTCATTTTTAAAAAGGTATTTAATGCGAGTCCAGCGGAGTCCATCCTTGAAATATATTGTGTGCTGTAGAGTATTTAATTCTTGTTCAAATGATTGTAGTTAAAAAACCCACATTTACCCGGGATCGGAGATATCTCTTTTTTAAGCAACTAACCTCACAATTTTGAATGCCATTTTGTTCGCATGCCGTATGGGGAATTTCACCTGTTTTAGATGGCATTATATAATAACTCGTAAACTACTCAAGATATTTTGATGCGGTTTTTTTTATAGTGTTATTCATACTACTAGAAGTGTATTGGAAAAGTGGGCGTGTCACAACCCCCGTCCCCAATTTTTTTTTTTAATTTTATGCTTACAGCCATCTAAGAGGGCTTACAACTTTCTTTATCTAACAAGTTAGGTTTCTTTTCATTTCTAATAATATATAAAGTCAAAACTTGTTATTTGCAATAGAAATCTTAAGCTTAATTATTACCGATAAAAATAAAAGAAAATAAAAAAACTAATGGGTGGGGGTGGTGACACGCCCACTTTTTCAGAATACTTCTAAGAGAATACATAGCACTAGAAAAAAAGCCGCATTAAAATATCTTGAGTAGTTTACTAGATATTAATTATGGCCTCACAAACTCGTGAAATTACCCATAGTGCACCGCTTACACTGGAGTTGACTAAGTTGACATCACAATTTTTAGCCTATTGAGATGAAATTGATCAGCTTGTCAACTAGTCTAAATGCACCATAATTGAAAATAATTTATTAAGCTGACTAAACTAAAACTCATATTAAAATGGTAAAAGAGGTAGTAGAGTTAAATATACCTTTGATATACAATGATGCACATGAAAGTAGACACTCATACAATCATAAATTACACGGTGCTACAGCCAAAAAACTTCTGGGATGCGACATGGCGTAGGTTGTAGATATAGTTGAATGAAATCGAAATTTTAAATGGCGGTAAAAAAAAACGTATTTTCGAGGTTGATGGAGTTCAAAAATCCTATGTCTCAAACTATACATCCTACAATAAATTTTTATATGTCGCTGGAAAGTGAAAAGTGACACTTTTCTAACAGCGTATTTCACTGCAATCTCAGATAAATATTGAGGGAGCTACATTTAAAAATATATGGATCTTTACAGTTTTTTGCGACTTAGCCGTACTTTGAAAGTAAATGAATAAGTTAAATTTGTACAAAGCAACTAACTTTTGGCGTTTAGTTTGAAAAAAAAACATTTAATTTTACGTGTTCTGCTTTTTAGTTTATTAAAATCGAGTGATATTTAACTGAGTTATTAATTTATTTTAGAAAAAGTCATGGAAAAAATACTACTAAAAAATGTCATAGAAAATATTCTAATAAGGGAATTGAATCTACTTAAGTCAAGTATGGCACGTTTAAATATCTAAGTTTCATCTTTTCAAAACCGTTAAAAAATTCAAATCAGTGAATATTTGACGAAGCTATGGGCACATTAGTGAGCGCAAGTACGAAAAAACATTTTAGATAGTTCAACGTACTATATTATCTAAGCTTATGTTTTTAGTTGAGCTCAGTTATTCACAGATATAAAATTCCATTGCCTTTTCAGGTGCCTAAAATGTGTGTGATTTCGCCTTAACCCAGAAAATTAAGTTAGGAGAGGAGGACTTGTAGTTTTATGTTGGGCACTTGCACCTTACACATTCACTAAATGAATTCCAATTTGTCGCTTGTTTTAAGCTGCCGCTTTTTTGTGGCACCAACCAAAGGAATACAAGAAATTTATACACAGCCAGAAGTTTGGGCAGGCAGCAACAACAATTTGACGCCAGGTGGCAGGTTCCACCTCATCCCTCTTTATCCCCCTCTTTCACCTCCTTCCCTTTCCCTCGGATTGGCTAGGACAATGCCAAGCTGAAAAGCGATGTTGGCCTTGGCGTTGCTTGCGTGGGGCATGTGGAATGTGGAGGGCAGACGGTTCTGCCCCATGCCCCCTTGTTCCATGCCCCAAGCTTTCGCTCCACTTGAACGTGGCAAGGACTTGGAACGATGCGTAGAGCGGGGCGAATTAAGAAGGGATTGGAGGGAGGGCAGGAAAGTAAGTCCTTTGTGTGTGCATGTAAAATGTTATTTGGTAGTTCAGCTGCGAGTGCGTTTTACTATCTACACACACACTCACACACACAAAGGCGCACACACAGACTAAGACAGTTTCGGCTGGCAGGCTTTGTATTTGTATTTATGGGTCGAGGCTACTCGCAGCCCGTTAAAGAGGCGAAGGTTGACGCCGAGTGGGCGTTGGGACCAAGCGAGGTCGTCTCCATCCGCCCGGTTCGTTGACAGCAACTAAGAGTGTGTGGGTGTGTGTGTGTTGCGGCTTGGACTCGAGCTCATCCCAATAATAAAAGCTGCCACCGACGAAGGTTAACTAACCGTCGCAGTTATCGTTCCAACTGAAGGTTAATAAATATGGTATATCTTAAAAATACACCGAATATCTTTACCGTTCGTTCACTCTCTTTTCCGACATCTATCTATCTATCTATCTATCTATCTATCTATCTATCTATCTCTCTTAATAAAAGCTTGTCGCTTCAATTTTATTGTTTTTAAATAAACTTCATTTGAATAATAATTTTTTAATTTTTTGTAAATGTATCTTTTAAATACACAGACTGGTTTTTATCGTCCTTTCACCCACTCTCTTTCCCAATTTCTCACACTTAGAAAGCTACTACTACTACTTCTCTCTTAAGAAAGCTACTTTAGTTTGTTGACTAAGTTAAATTGATTTTATTAAATTATTTAATTTTATATTTATTTAAATAGTATTTTTTAATACTTTTTTTTGAAAGTCCCTTTAAAATACATAGAATATCTTTTTATTTGCTGAACTCCCTCGCTCCTTCTTTATCATTCTCTCTTAATAAAATCTACTCGTTTTAGCTCAACTGTTGTTTATTAAATAAACTTTATTTGAATTAAATTTATTAAAAATTTATTTATAATTTTATTTTAAATACAGAATATCTTTTTTGTTTGTTCACTCTTTATCCCTTTCTCTCTCTCTTAAATTAAATAAGTCTACTTTAAATTTTATTTATTTTAGATTTCAATTTCTAGAATCAAAGTATACTTATTTAAATTTAATTTTCATTTAATTCCAAACGTTGGATTTTTGTCTCCAATAAAATACAGAAAAGTGCTGCCTATATTTTAGGGCACTCAAAACACGCTCAGCTTATTTGCCATTTACAATTATATACCAAATATACATATGTATATATGTAAATCTGCTGTTATGACGTCACAGTTTGTGCTGTGACGTAATTGGGTTGCCAACACGTCAATGTTTTGGGCTAAGCCGACCATCTTTTTCTATTTTGTTGCCCCAACTGGAGGCGCCTTCGATTGGCATTTAGAACGCCCACACACACACACATACACACAAGAAAACACAAAGAGGTATATAGATGTGTATATACAGTATATATATGTACCTATAAATAGCGAGAGATATGTTTCTCCCACTCTTTGACTTTAGCTTTAGCCGCATTTCGTTCTCATTTTGTCGTTTGTTTTCTCAGTTCGCAGTTTGTTGCATACTTTGCCGGGCAAAAGGCGCCTCGGCTAAAGAAATCAATTGAAGTGGGCGACTCGACTCGACTAAGGTCAAAGGTTGAGCAGCGCAATTGTAATAAAATTGACATTTTGCAGCGGTGACGACAACAACAATAGAGTTCTTAAATTAATTTGCTTATATTTTTATTGCAATATGGTTGACGTCTGGACTCGAGTTCTGCATTCAATTAGAAAATATTATATGAGGGGGCAGTTTGAACATTTTTTTTTTTAAATTGAACAAAAATAATACCAGATTTACATTTGTTAAATTTAATTCTTAGTTATAATTACTCTCAGTATTTCGATTGTTTTTCGTAATTTAGTCCTTTGCTTAAAGCTATTCAATATTAATATTATAATATTATGATATTATAGAATTATTAACATAATATTTTATAAAACTTGTGTTGATCAAAAAGCATTCTTTTTTTTGTAAATTTCCCATCTTATTTTCTTAGCTTTATTTTTATTTGCCTCTTGCTTATCAACATTCTTGTATTATTATGTTTGTATTTTTAATAATCAATCCACTGCCATTTTACACGCCTTGTATTTTCGCGCGATTTTTGTGTACAATTTTCATTATGTCTTAGCGCTAACATTTAAAAACTAGTGCAGAATGTTATGTACGAGCAGATGGATTTATTTATTTTTTATTTATTTATTTATTAAAGCACGACTAAAAGCAGTCTGCAAAGAGTAAATGAAATATGACAATTAAATTTAATGAATTAAACTAGAACTAAAATTAAAAAGTAATAAATTAAGTAAATGTAAATTTTAATTGTTCACTAAAAGAAATAAATTAAGTTAATTAAGTTAAATTAAATTAAGTTAAGTCTGGGATATGCAAAGGAATTATAATTGATCCAACATTTGTTGCAAGGATTGGGGAAAACCCAGAAAAACCCAATCAGATCAATACAAATTAGTAAAGTTAAAAACCTCTAGGAAAATCTCTGATCAGAGATCAGAGATTTAACCGGAGGTGATTAAAAAGAGAAGCTTTTATAAGGTGGAGAGAGAGATTGCTTGATAATAAATGATATAATTCATTATAGTCAGAGCATAGAACTCGAACGATTATGCAAAGCGTAGTCAGTAGTGCATGTCAGCAAGAATAATGGAGCGAAATTCCTAGACACCCTAAAGGGGACATTGAAGTTAATACGTTTTAATAATGCAGGGGAGCAGTAATTAATTTATGGAGGAAGATAACACCAAGAACAGTTCTGCGGTGAGCAAGGGACGGGAGATTTAGAAGCAGAAGTCTACTTGAGTAAGGTGGCAAACGGAGATTTGGATTCCAGGCAAAATCACGAAGTGCAAAAAGAAGGAATTGTTTCTGTACAGATTCAATTTGGTCTTGGTAAAGTTTGTGCTGAGGATTCCAGACACAAGAGCAATATTCAAGAATAGGTCGAACTAAAGAGGTGTATAGAAGTTTAGTGACATACGGGTCATTAAATTCTTTTGACCAACGCTTTATAAATCCAAGAGTGCCTTTAGCCTTGTTTACAATGGAAGAAATATGAAGAGTGAAACATAATTTATTATCAAAAAGGACACCAAGATCTTCAACAGTCGTTGCGTTGCAGAGGAACATTATTGATCGAGTATGTTGCTAAGTAAGGAGTAACCCTGTTAAAAGTCATAAACAGGCATTTAGAAAAATTTAAATTAAGATGATTAGCTACACACCAAAGATAGCAAAGAACTTCGAGCATTACAACTGCCCTTATTGCGGAAAACCTGTGGATAGTTTCATGCAAGTCTTTGTATAATTAAAATACAATAAATTTAATAAAGTAGCAATAAAATATAAAAAAAAACATAAGAAACTGGGGAGTTTTTTCATTTTTTTTTGGGCCTTATTTCATCGCAGTGGAGCCTTATTTTTATACCCGTTACTTAAAAACTAAGTAAAAGGGGATATTGTATTCGTTGCAATGTATGTAACAGGGAGATGGAAGCATCTCCGACCCTATAAAGTATATATTCTTGATCAGCATCAACAGCCAATTTGAAAAACCCAAAATCCCAAAATCCCAAATTTGGGGTCTTATTTCATTTTCTCTTTTGGGGCCTTATTTCAAGCCTTATTTCCTGCAGCCAAAAAAATATTGGCTAGTCTACAATTAATTAGTGTAGAGTAATTTATTATTTTAATTCAAAGTTACTTACATTACTTAAAATATTTTATTAAATTTATGTTGACAGCTAGAAAATTTAGAGAGTATTTATTTTAGAAAAACCAAAATTCTTAATTTAAAAAGTACACATTTATTTTTTTTCAATATTTTCATCTCTATTTTCTGTGTATTTCTTTAATCAATATGCTTATATTATTTAATTTATGTTGACATTTTGATAAAGCAGCCCTCGTTTAGTGTCTTTGAGGTTTTTTACGCGTTGCTGTCAACACGCGCCACCTGTCGCCAGTTGCCGATTTTCTCCCCTTTCTCCTTTTTCTCCTTCTCCCTCCGTTTTGACCCTTTCCTCAACGCTTTGGCAATGGCAATAAAAGCCACACGCATTCACCTTTGTGACATCTGCCCCTCACCTCCACCCTCCGCCCCCTATGCTGAGCCCCTTCCCTTGACTGTTTTCAAAGTACGCCCCTTTTACACACAGTGAGTGTGTTGTGTCCACGCCCAGATTCACAGTGGCAGCCGCCTGTTTTCGCCTCCTTTTCGCTTTGTTGCTGTTTGTTATTGTTGTTGCCTTGACATGTGTCCCGTTGTCGTTCGCTTAAAACGCGACACAAATTGCCAACGTTTTTGCATCCTTTGCCATATTTCTTGCTATACATACATATATACATACCTATGTATGGATCTGTGTGTGTATATAGCAAGTACATATTTACATTTGTGTATGTAGAAACATAATTACATATTGTGCGCTGTCACTTTTGGTGCCACACGGCGCACAATGCCACTGAATACACCCCTCACCACTACCCCTCCACCTGCCCCGCCCCCACCCCCATTATGCTCTCTCCACTGTTTTGTCATTTCTTGTTATATTTTCAAACTTTGCATACATATAGAAATGGGAGTTACAATTCCCTGGCCCATTTCTCATTCCCACTTCCCTTAAACATTTTGCTCTCGTCGTTTTGTTGTTTTTAGTTGTTATTTATGTAATTATTAAAATTTTCGCTCTTATGCTGTGTTGTTGCTATTGCTGTTGTTGTTGCCGTCATTCTGATGCTGTTTTCATTTAAATAATAATTTCATTGTGAACGCCTTCAATGAAGATTTGTGCGGGGAACCCTATCAAAAACACTCTGATGAATGATATTTGGGTAAGAGACAGATAGAGTGAGTAAAAGAGAGACTTAGAGAGAGAGAGAGAGAGAAAGCTAGGAAGTGGTAGAAAATGGTAATGAGGAAATGTTTACCTTCTGTTTGTTTTCCTCTGATTCTCAACGTTTTAAACGTGGCGTATACTTAATGTGAGCAACTCAGCTACCTTTTTTTTGTATTTTGTATGGCTAATTAGAACGCTGTGAACATAATAGATCAAAGAGATTATTTAATGAAATAATAAATGCTATAAAACGTGATAAAAGAATAATTAATAAGTATGATTCTTAAATGTGTGGGGAATTGGAAGAGTATTTTAATTTATAGGCGAAACTCTTGAAGCGAATCGAAGCTGATCTAACAGTTAAATGTTCATCAATAAAAATTATAAAAATTAATAAAATAATATATGGCTTACAGCTTTAATTAAATGTTTAATATTGAAAGTTAATAATAATAATATTATTATTTTATATCCAATCTATCTATATACATACATATATGTATATCTAATTTAAAAGCCGTTTATATAGCTTGCAAATATACACCATTATACCTCTGCAGATATTCGATCTTCATAGATGACATCTAAGCGGCTTTCAATTGAAATTCAACCTGAATAACCTTTGCAAGTAGCTTTAATATTTATATACACACACACACACTCGGATACATAAACGTTGCTACTTCCACTCACAAAAAAAAAACAAAATACACCTATACACACACACACTCACATATCAGTACATATGTGTGTGAGCATATGTAGTATGTGTACATCCTTGGCATGCAAAATCTGCTCAACTAATGAATTCAAGCGTATTAATTATTACGCATACGCCACATTGTGCGAAGGACGAAGTCGAGCAGAGTCAACCAACGAACCAACCTACCAACAGTCTTCCCTTCTCTTCTCCTTTATCTGCAAACCTGAAGCATCCCTTTCACTCTCTCACTCACTTACTCACTCGCTCGCTCACACCCAGCCACCCCCTCAGAGGCGTAAATTGTGCCAGGCGTTCGTTTTTCGGTCGTCGTTGTCGTTGTCGTCGTTTTTGCTGGTGACGCTTCCTGTGCTGCCGTTTAGAGGCTGCCAAAAAACATTTATACAATTTTGCACGGAAATACACACACACACGTACACCCTCTTTCTCACACACACACACACAGAACCATACACACGCAGCGCATAAAAGTTTGAGCAGCGCAGCAAAAATGCCAAAAAGTTTCCACAGCATTCAACACACAAAATGGCAAAAAAAAAGGCGAGCAACGAGCAACTGCAAAAAAAGATGCCAAGAAAAATCTATGAAAATGAAAATTAAAGCAAAAAGACAATGCAAATCTGACGAGGGGAGTTTGAGTGGGAGTGGGAGTGGCAGTGGGCGTAGTACTTCTGGGAGAATTGAGTACACACGGAGTACACTTGAAACAAAAAAAGGGTAGAATAACTTTTTACCCCATCACGTCAAATATTTTTTTATATTTTTCTTCGGGTAAATTTTATTTTAATGGATGCAACAGAATACTCCAAACTTAAAGCTTAACTTGTTATGGATACTATTAAAACTATGTGAATTAGTTGAGCTGGTTTATTTTAAGGGAGATCTTTATACAAAGAATAAAAATATTATAAGTATTAAAGGAAGGATTTGTATTATATAAAATATTTTGAAGTTCCATTGAGTTTAATGGAATTAATTGAAGCTTTGACTTATAAAATAAATATATATATTGTAATATATTATAAAGATTAATTTATAAACTGTTTTTTGTTTATAATATAGTAACATTATTTACAGGGTATAAAGAGTTTCAGTGTTTATCCAAAACAAAAGTTGACTGAAGCTTGAGCTTGCAATGGGCAATGGGTATGGTTTTTTTTGGGACGCACTGTGCAGCTCTTGGTGACATATAAGCGATGCTGTGTATAAGTAAGTGTGTGTTGCCTCACTGATACAATTGTTGTTGTTTCTGTTGTTGTCGCTGTTGTTGTTTCTGTTGTTGTTGCTGTTGTTCCGGTTTCTGTTGTTGTTGCTGTTGCCGTTGCTCCTACGTTATCATTCAGCGTGCAAGCTGTTTGCTCATTGTCTATTTATGCAAACACATACATAACCACACACAACAGCAGAGAAAGAGAGACTGAGGTAGAAAGAGAGAGGAATAGCGAGATATGAGCACGTAAGCCAAACGCATTGTGGACCAACTGAAAATGGGAATTTCAAAGGGAGAGACGAGGAAACACAATGCACACGTGTGTTAAACAGACAGTTACAATTTGTATATAAACTGCGACACACACACAAACACACATATATATATATACAATCCATGTGTGTGTATTTATGTATAGATATGAGTGTATCCTTTGCAGTGTCCCCAAAAAGTGTCGGCGTTTGTTTTCTCCACACACATATGTAAATGTTGATCTGTCCCACTGTCTATGTGTGTGTATGTTGGTGTGTGCGTAACGGTAAAACTGAAATTGACAATGCATTTGGTATGCCTGAATGCCACGCCCATAAGCCCACAAAATTTGCATGGCAAACGCTAAAACAGAAATTGAGAAATTGCACTGATTCCTTACTTCATTTGTTATGTGTATTAAATTATTATAAATTATACAAAGCATTTATTGAGCACGATTGCAGCTGTTAAGACATAGATTAAGATATATATGTGTATATTTATTTAAACATGCAACAAATTTGTTAGCTTGAATTCCCTTGGGAACAAAACACACACAAATATTAAGCAATGGGTAAATGACAATCCACAGCTACTTGAGAGAAGGCTTAAAAGAGTGAGAAAGAGAGAAAGAGAGAGAGAGAGAGAGAAAAAGGGAGAGAGAGGGGATGCCAGAGGTAGAGAGAGAAAGGAGGTTGTAGTCGGGGTCAGCTTTTATTGCCATCATGACCCGCAAATCGCACACGAAATCCGCATACAAAACTCACAAAAAGCTTTGTGGCATCATCCCAAAAACAGTCTGGGCAGAGTATATAGTGCCACCTTCTGTTTCTGTATACATATGTGTCCTCTGAGTGTCCTGTCTCTACATATGTGTGCGTGACTGTAACTGTATTTGTGTGCGTGTGTGTGTTTATGTAGAGAAGGATATGCTGCCCTTGTTGATCGCTTCCCTTTCTCTCTCTTTCTCTCTCTCATTTTCTACCTATCTCAACTTCTGTTCGCCTGGCATTTTGTAAGCAAATTTTTAACTTTTCTCTCTCTATATACACTAACACAGATATATAGGTATAGTTATACATATGTAGAAGTGTGTACATATGCCCTCGTGTATGTACATTTATGCACATGTGTGTGTGTTGGTTTTGTTGTTGCTTTGCTGACACTTTGCTGTTGACTCTTTGCCTGTTCTGTCTGTTCTTTCCAACGCAATATTTCCTCTTTACACTTGCAACATTTGCGAGTTTCTGTGGCATGCAACGCATCGTGCAGCTTATTAAGTTGTTGTAACTAAAGACATACATATGTATTTCGAGTTTATACAGACGAAACAAATTTGATATATTGTATATTAAGTTGATGTAACTAAAGACATATGTTTATATGATATATTGTATTTAAATGTGAAGTACTTGGAGCATTTTTCATAGGTATTTTAACTAAACGCATATCAGGATATACTTTTTTAATCCTTTGAGCTGCCTCTAATGCAAATTTTATTTAATAATTGCTTCCATTGCACACTGGGCCGGATTGACAAATAAGTGGCATAAAGTCGAAAATTTAATTGAAGCAAATCTACATTTTTATTTAACATATATATACTAGATTCCCTCTGTAGAAAGCATCAATAAATATTTTTGCTAAAAATGCAACCCTGGCATTTTTTATCAAGCTCCAAAGTCAGCCGATTAAACAGCTGACTTTTGTGACAAAATTGGCGGCAAACTGTTGTCGACTTTGTGCGCTTGGCAATTCCACACGATAAGCAAATTGGTTATTATTAAAAATGGATTTTGAAGATCGAGGTATGTAAATTGGAGTTGAATGAAAAGATTTTGTGTCAAAACTTGTTATATGTGATAATATGTGTATTGTTTTGTGTTGTTCAATAAGAAAAAATTTAACCAAAGTGTTCGTCTTCTGTAGAGAAAAAAAAGTCTTCTGCGTATTTCTGCGATGTGTAATGTATGTTGAAAAAAAGTAGAACCTATTCATACAAATATAATAACAATCCGGTTTGCGGCTTTTTGCGGCTTTTCCGATGGCTGTATTTTCTAGATGTGCTTGTTTGTATGTAAATATAATTTAAATCACGTATACGTCATGTTGTCTTATATGGGCAGTCGGGGTAGGCGTGGTCAAGCTGACTCAAAATATTGCTTAAATATTTAGAGTGGTATATTCAATAAATATGCCAAGTTTCAGCTCGATATATGCAATTTTCGACTTTATGCCACTTATTCGGCAATCCGGCCCAGTGTGCATTGATTAGATACATTTTGTAAAGCCTAACAGCTATTAAGATATCCTAAGTCAAATTATCTTTTTTGTGGCTTAATATCATTATTTATAAGTAATACAAATCCAAGCTTAGATATATTATGATATGGTGTCTAATATATAAGAAGAAGTTTCCATTATAAGCATCTTATTAATGAGAGTAAAATTATTAAAAGCTCAAAATTAATTGATTCACAGTGCATAATATTATTATAGCTATTAAATTATATTATATAGAATGACATGTATAAGAAAAGTTACCAACAACTATTTGAAAGTAACATTTCTGCCATATAAGTTTTGATCTTAAGATTGTTGAGAATTTCACTTAATTTTTAATAAAATTTTTAGAATTCCTTCAATATAAGCTTTCAGTTATTTTTTTTCTTTAATTTTCAATAATCTTATTTGTAATATTCTTATACTTTATTTCTTATTTACTTTTTACTTATAGTTACTTGTTTCTATAAATTTTAAAAGATATTTGACAGTAAAATTTTTGAAACGCCTCTTCCCGTCTCCGCAAATTGCGAAAAGCCACCACACGCACCATTTTTATAATATTACGTATTTATTGGTAATTAACATTATCGTTTAATTAAAGCTATCATTCTTCCTTAACGAAACAAGGTCGGACAAATAGAAGGATGGTAATGGCTTATTTAAGATTCAAGCAATATAAGTGCCTGAAAGCATGTAATAAAAAATATTTTAAATTTATTTAAATAAGTAACGGGTATCTCAAAGTCTGGAGCTTGACTATAGCCTTTCCCGCTTGCTTTTTTTTTTTCATTTTTTCATTTCATGATTGGAAAAGTGATTAATGGCATTACTTAGAGTCTTGAAAGCTGTTAGAAGGCAAGGGCTTCAAGCTCAGCGTGTATTTTTATATATCAAAGTAAGTATTAATGGTGTCAATTGTGACTAAATTTTAATTTTTCTAGGAATTTAAAAACTTTTGACATATAATTTGAACTTTAATTTTAGAAATTGTGTTATTTTAAGTGGCAATTCATAACTGTGCATTATTTAGCTACAATACTAAGGAATATAGCTATATTCATATGTATATATAAAATATGTATATAGATAGTCCAGTGGGACGACAGGTGCTTGGCTGAGTTGCCTACCTCCCCCCTGCCCTCTCCTTCCATGGCACCTCAACCGCCCAATGCGCCACTTAGCATTTAAGTGGGCGGCATTGGCCCACTGACTATCTACCTATTCCACTCTTCTTCATTCCCCCTGACATTCCCTGCTCTCCTTTCACACTCTCTGCTTTGCTGCTGAGACATTTTGGTAAATCTTCTTTAGCAAGCGCAAGGCAAAAGTAACAACAACAACAACAACATCAACAACGACGAGCAGAAAGCGCATAAAATGCTATGAAAAAGTAAACGAAGCCGCCAAAACACACACAAGCACACACTCACACACATATACAGACAAACTCAAACATAAGTCTCACACACACACACATAACACACACAGTCAAAGAGCTAAAGCCGCAGGAGCGGCAAGGACGTTGAGTTATAAATTTTATGAGCTTGCCAGCAGCAGCAGCAGTTCTACATATGTATGTGTGTGTGTATATATATCTGTGTGTGTTGGCTCATAAAAATAAGTTGCACTCGTGCCACGCTTTCCACGCTTTTCTCGCATTTCGTTTGCCTTCTCCTTCATCTCCTTGTGCCACACGCTATAGAAAACTTTTGCTTGGGTGTTGGCATTCCTCTCTGTCTCACTGTCTCTGTTTCTCTGTGTGTGTGTGTGGGTGAGTTTACTTGTCTCTGTATGTGTGTGTGTGTGTGTGTGTGTCTCTTGGCAGTCAGTCAGTCATTGTTGTTGTGTTTCCTTCGTCGACTGGCAAGCGGAAACATAACCAGAAGGATAACGCTATAATGCCCCAGTGGTACAATACATACAAAAACATTTCTCGACTGCTGTATCTCCCCCCACTCCCCCCTCTTTCTCACTCTCTCACTGTCTCCCTTATGCTGCCTCTCTGTCTTTCACTCTCTGTGCATATATTGTACATACACATATATTCGTATATCCTTGTCTCCTTTGCTTTTGTTAGCCACTCCAATGTTGCCTTTTTTGCCTCTGCTTTTCTCCTCTACCACTGTCACTCCTCCCTCTCCTCCTTCTCCTTCTTCTCCTCCTTCTCCTCCTTCACCTCTTTCTCCTCCTTCTCCTTCTTCTCCTCTTCCACCTCTCTCTCTCCCTCCTGCTACTGCTGCTCCTACAGCTTTTGGCTTTGGCTTCTCTTCCCAGTTTGTTATACATTTTTCTGTTTTCTTTTTTTACTTCTTTTTTTCCTACTGAAATTTCTTATTTTTGCTGCTATGTATGTGTGTGTGTCTGTGTGATTACACGTACGTGTATGTGTTGGCTATGGGAAAGCGTATGTGGCTAACAATAGGTGGAAATGTCCTCAGATCAGCATTAAGAAGATCCTAAAAAGGAATCATAATTGGAAATGTTTTAAACTAATTCTGTTCTCAGGTTAAATAATTAAGACATGCATAAATGGAACACAGATACTCCGAAAAATTTAAATATATGAAGATTAAATAATATGTATAAGCTAATAATATAATCAATAAAATTTGTAATCGTTAAAAAATATTTTATGCAAGGATGACTTCATATTTTAAAATTATTATGTTATTTGTTACATTTTAATAATACTTATTACAAAAATTAAAGCATTTTTTAATATTAAAAAAAAATATTTATTGAATTCTTATGTCAAAACATGTTTTTGATAGGAAAAAATATTTTTTAATTTGCTTTTGGACCCTACTAGATTCAAATCCATACATAAATAATTTGTATGAGAAATGAAAATTAAGATATTTAATAATATTAGCTAGAAGACTTTTTAAGTATTTTAAAAAAATTGAAATGCTCAAAATTATTTAAAAACAATTTCATAGATTGAAAATATAATGTGCGGCCAATAAGTTAAGAAATATAAAACATTAGCAGTCATTACATTACATTTTTAAGAATTACATAAATATTAAAGAACTATCTTGGTAATTTAAGTAGCATATTCAGTAGTCGACTTGAATAATTGCCTCCCTCTCAGTTTTCTCTCTCTCTCCTCTTGGGAACTTTTTGTACTGTTGTTGATTTTTGTTGATGTTCATTGCGTTGCTTTCGTTTCGTTTCTTTGTCTCTGTCTGTCGCGTCTGTCCGCCTGTTTGCTGCTGAGCGTGTTTGCTACACTTGTTTTTTTTTTTTCTCTGCTCTATTATTTACAATTTTGCTTGTTTTCTTTTTGTATTGTATGTTCCGCATGGATTTCATATAATTTTGTTGCTTCATTCATTGTTGGTTGCATGTTGGTTAAATGTGCGGCTCTCGAGAGAGTTGCGAGCCAAAAAAGCTGTGAGTGTATTTTCATGGGATCGAGTGCGAAAAATGTCTCTTTCTCTGTTACTCGCACACACCACTCTCTTTCCCGCTTCCTTCTTCTCTCCTTTTATTTTTTGTGTTTGCCCGTAAAAGCATGCTACAAAAAAGCTGGAAAATACTCATGCAACACGCACCACGCGGCCAAATAGAAAAGTAAACTTGCCATGCATTTTATGCAGCTGCCACGCCCACAACACTATTTACGGTATATCCTTCCCCCAACCCCCGGCTTTCCGGCTTCGTCAGTCCCCATACTGGCTGCAGGATTTGATGGCGAAAATGATTTCAGTTTCAGTTTTATTTTCTTAGCTTTGATGACTCTGCCATTCGTGGCGTTTTGTAGCCAAGAAGGGTGGAGTAGGTGCGTAGGAGCAAGGGTAGGTGGTAGGGACGTACGGACACGGAGAAGTGGGAATGAATAAACTTTATACGCCAGTCTCAACTTATACTTGATGGGAGAGGAAGAGGAGAACTGGAGAGCGGCAGTTGGGTGTGTGGGCGTGGCCAAGTGGGTGTTAACAAACTGCGGCCCCTTTGCGACGTCCGACGCGGTGACGGAGGCCAAGTTGAACAGGCGAGAAGCGCGTGCAGCAAGTGGCAATTTCACGCGGCAAATGAAAGTTGGCAGAGGAAGAGAGAAAAGGAGAAAGGAGAGAGAAAAGAGGAAGACTAGAGTGAAGAGCTGTGGCGTCGTCTGTGCGCCCCAATCACAGTGCTCGTAAAGTAGACGCAGAAACAGGCAGAGAAACTGAAAGCGGAGGAAAGAGAGGGGAGAGTGGGGAGGAGGGAAGGAGGGGCAGAAAGGGGGAGCTGATGTTTTATGCTGTGGGTTTTAAAAATCTTGCGTTGATGTCGTTGCGTGTGGCGCAGTTTTCCATTGTTGTTGTTTAAGTTGTTGTTGTTGTCCTTGTTATTGTTGTTGCTCTAGTTGCCGTTGTTGTTCCCGCTAGAGTTATCGTCGTCGTAGTTGCGATTGTTGTTGTTATTCCAGCTTCCACCTGGAGAGCACATAAAATGGGAACCAAAGGCAGAAAGCAAAATGCTATAACGTCTGAAATAGCGAAATTTTCAGAAATTGCAGCAGTAAAATTCGCCCAACGCCATAAATGAAAAATGAAAACTGAAACTTGTCTCTGGTCGGGCGACTTTTGAAGTGCAGCGCCAGCTTGAACGTTGAATGCCATAAAACGCTTCGGAGATTTAAGTACAGCTAAAACCTAAAGACCCGATGGTAATTGCACAGGATCTGATAACATAATATTATCTAAATACATAGTTTGAGTTTTGTGGTACTCTTATAAACTTAAAACATTTCTTAAATAGACAAATTTGAATATCAAAATAGTTACTTAAATTTGCAAAATAAATAGAAGACAAATTAACAAAATATTTATTAAATTTGAACATTTTTAAAAATGATTACAAATACTATGTATATTGATTAGTTACGTAAAAATACAACTTGATTTTCGCAAAAGCGATTTTCAAATACTTTAAATAAATAATATTTTTGATTATCGATCTAATTGATCATTCGTGAAAAAACTTAAGTACGGTTTCAGTTAGCTACATTTTTAAGCTTGGAATTTACAATTTTTAATTTACGAGACAAGACTTTAATTAACATTTTTATTTCGTTTTCATTGAAAGCACTTTTTCATTTTTAGGACTACAACTTTCTTAAAAAAGTGACAGGATAATAATAAAATTGTATACATGCTAAGTTTTGTTAAAAAAAACCTTAAAAAAACCAAATAAAAATAATTTAATGAAAACTACTTGTAGTTTGGAATTAATATAATTTAATATTCGAAACAGAAGAAAAATGTATAAAAAAGATATTGAATATTGAGCTAAGAATAATGTTCAATTATTCAAATAAATATACTTTGTGGGCTAATGGGAGATCTAGTTTATTTTGTTTGACAAAAACTGAAACAACAATTTCCTAGTTTTGTAATAATATAATATTGTAGGTAAAGAGTTTATCATATTTAACAAAATATTAAAGTTAGTACGTAGACATTTGTTTTTATTCAAGATTAGTTATAAGTTATAAGTGAGCTGCCAAGTTGGCTGAGTAAAACACACACACACAAGTATGCGGATAAGAAGCACAAATTTCTTTTCATTTCAAGTTGCCAGTCCGTGAGACAAGCAAACAAATGTTCCTTACTCCTTGGATCCTTACTCCTTGAATCCTTGGATCCTTGCTCGCTGCAATCGTTTCATGCATTTTTAATAGACGCTCTGGCATGAAAGTGAAGCAAAAAATGAAAAGAATGATAAAGAAAAGGAGAGAAAAACATATTTGCCAGCACGGCGTATACGTAATTTTCGCATATTGCGTATACGTTGCAGTCGCAAGTTGGCAGCGCGTGGCAAGAAATGCAACGAATTTCACACTCACACACACACACACACACACACACACACATACACGCCTCAGGCTTATGTAAGAGTGGGAGAAGGGGAGAGGGAGAGAGAGAGAGAGGGAGACAAAAGTTGAAGCAAGCAAAAAGGCAGCGTTTCTAGTGTCAACATTGTGCATGGCGGAAAATGCGAGAAAAGCGAATGCAAGAGAAACAGTTCACTACAGCACGAAGAGAGGAAGAGTAGGAGAAGTTAAGGCAGAACATCGAAGCGGAAGTTGAGTTACAAAATTAAATTGATAATTTTTTTTTGTGCAGTTGCTGTGAGCAAAAAGAGAAAAAGGTTGACTCTGTGTATGTGCTAGTGTGTGTGTGTGTGTGTGCCAACAATGGCGACGTCGTCATCGTCATCGTAATGTGCACCGGAAACGCTTGAAGTACATTCACATGCCAGGCCAACAAAAATGGAATCTTCATGGGATGAACAACAACCAAGGAAGTTGTCTATACTTTATGCTATATACTTTAGATATATAAGCACATATTTGAAAATATATATATATTTGTATATATGTGTGTGTGTGGCAAGGACAACAGACGCCAATGCACTCAGGCAGCTTTACACAGAGCAGCTAAAAATTGAGTTGCAAAGAAAATAAAGACTTGGGGATCTTCTGCGATTTCCGGGCCAAGTAAAATGCTTCGTGGCTTTAAGAGCAATGCATCAATACAAAACGCCACATTAGAAATGTCAATAATTCCATCTCGTCCATGATCAGTTTTTTGAGGCATCAACTTGATGAAGTGGCAAACACTCGAGGAGCAAAGCAAAATAGTTTGTGCTAAAGGAACTTTGCAATAATGCTGCCAAAAGCAAATACTTGATGGCAACTCTGCTGCCATTCCCCCCGCCCCCTTTTGGCTGCTACTTTCCCCTGTCTCTGCTGCCAATTGAAGCTCAACCCACGGCGCCAACGCGACTGCTGTTAATATGCAGCAAGAAATGGAAAATGCAGCAGCGCACCGAAATGGCACTCTGAAAAGGGAGCAAGCTTTGCCATGTAAAGGACCCCAACAACAACAAAAGCAACTACAGCAACAAAGCCAGACAAATTTAAAGGCAAAACCAGAAAGCAGCTTCAACGACAAAAGTTTTTTGTGCCAAAGAAACTAAATGAAATTTTCATGCTGCATGCAAAGGGCAATGAGGAAAAACTTGAAAATGGCATCGCATCCCTTCCACAAAACTATATACATATACATATACATATGTATATATATAGCTATATACTTATATAAATATGTCTCCCATACCTTTGGCATACGCTGCCAAAGCTTATATAGTGCTTGGTTTGAGCTCCATTTTACATACTTAGCGAAGAACTAATTTTTCACATAGTTTTTCTTCTTCAAAAGCAGCTTTGATAACTTAGCTGTTAAAAAAACTTAAGAATTTGTAAGTGCACGCTTATTCAGAAGAAATTTTTGGTATAATTAAATTTAATTTAATATTATAGTTAATTTATTTAATCAAAGATAAGATATTTTTATGGGCTATTTGAATAAAAAAAAGAATTTATTGCCAAGTAGCTTGTAGCTTATTTTATATTTATCCATTAGTTAATTTTTTTAATTTAAACTTTTTTTCATTATTTTATTTAAATTCAGTTCGAATAATTATTTGTTTCTTGTAAATATTACATATTCTATACCAATTTCCTTTTTATACATTCAGTTTAAATTTAATTCATATTAATTTACTAAATTTTTTTTTAGTTTATAAAGTATTTCTGGTCAAGTTATCTTAGTTGACATTAAATAAATAAATAAATACTTTATTAAAGGTATTTTTTTAACTATTTTCAGAATTACATGTTATTACATTTGATTTTAGATTTTCATAATCTCTTAAAAGTTAATAATATTTTATTAATCATTTAAATTTTGTATATAATTAATCACTTCCGGCTTTTCGATATTCAACCTAACCTTTTTGGGTATAGCTATAAATGAAAATAATTACAATCTTGCTAGCTGTCTTTATGCTCTCTGTGTGGAAATACTTGACAATAAATGCCACCAAAAGTTTCCTTTCCTCACTTTCCCTCACTTGATTCGACGCTGTCAGATTCGGAATTTGCCAGCGCCAAGAAGTATGCAACACAATTTGCGTTTCCTTATTGCCGATCCAAGTTGTGATGGGAAGGAGAGATGAAGAGATGGATGCTTGACTAAGGAACTGGGGACTGGCAAAAGTTTTTGAGGGGTTTCATGGCTGGTTTGTTTGGCTCAAGTCTGCGGCCCCGGGGCCAAGCCAACTGCCGGCCACTGCCGTTGGCCATAAGTCGACTGTTAAATGCTACTTACAACTGCTTCATATTCTCCATAGAGCACACTCCAACTCCCACACTCCACCTCTCTCTCTCTACTGCCACCTATGCCTCTTACTTTTTGGCATAAAACTTTGTCCTCTTCAGCGTTGACTTCTTTCTTTGGCATTGGCTTTTAGCCTGCTAGCTTTTTGCCCAGACATTCTCGTATCCTTAACGTTTCTCTTCTATTTTCTTCAGTTCAGTTCAGTTTTTATACCCGTTATTTAAAAACTAAGTAAAAGGGTATCTTGGATTCATTTAAGTCTATGTAACAGGAAGGAGAAAGCAGCTTCGCGCCTATTAAGTATATATATTCTTGATCAGCATCAACATTTAACGTTATCCATTATTATAAGCTGTTATGCTACTTAATCGCAACAAGATCGGCCAATCAGAACAGAAATAATGGCTTATTTAAGTTTCAAGCCATGTAAGTGCCTAAAAGTATGCAATACAAATATTTTATATTTATTTAAATAAATAACGGGTATCTTATAGTCGGGAACTCGTTTATTTTTACAGTTTGCGAGTTTATAATAGCGGGTAAAGTTATGTGAGGGGAAAGGGCGTTTAGGGCGTGGCACCTTTGGCGTTTTAATTACGCAAAAAAACGCCAAAGTTTCGTTTAAAGCGAAATGCAAATTAATCGATATCGTTTAAGTTAATGTTACCGCCCACGCTTCCATTTCATTTGATGTTTTCATTTTTATAGCTAGGAAAAAGAGCATTAAATCTGTCAACGACAAGGCCTAAAGAATGTGTACAATAAAAATCGAAACTGAAACTGAAACTGAAGCTGTGTCTTCTTTCAGTCTTCTGTTTATATATGCTAATTAATTGGCCTCAGGCCTCAAGTATCCAAAGTGAAGGGAACATCGAATGGAATCCAAGCGGAACCTCAAAACTCAACGAGTATCGATGGTCCATAAATGTTAATTTTCAACAAAAAACCACTGAAAATGACGATGAAGACAAACAAGCGAAGAAGCTGCCAAAAACAACAGCAACAACAATAACAATAAGGTGGCCAACAAACTTTGCCTAATGAGATTTTTCAACTTATGACAAGTTATGCTAATTCCACAACTGCCAACTGCCAAATGTTCCACATTAGGCCGCATTGCGGGGGAGCTAAAGCTGCTATTGTTTCACCAAGACTCTTCCCTTCCCCTCTTTGTCTCTTCTTCCCCCATTTGAAATACTCTTCAATTTACTGCTTCTTCTGACCCAGTCTATAAAGTAATTATCCAACGAATACCTCTTCAAATTGAAGTGTGTTTGCTCTTTGAGTCGCTGCTTTGCCTCAGATATCACTCTAGGAATTTGAGTCTAATATTTTAATATTACTATTATTAATATTATCTAATAACATAAGTATCTAAGCTAGATTTACTTTATTTTTTGAGTACCATTTAACAGGTTATCTCGTCTTTTAAAATCAGATTGTATCTCTGCCTTTGATAAAAAAAGTGTTTTAATTTCGAATTTCAATAAAGATAAAACGACAAAAATAATTTTCATATTACGAATATTTTTTGATAAATATATTAAATAGCAAATCACTGCGGACGGCAGTCCCCGCTAGTGACGAAAGCAGCACAAAGGGTGCGAAAGACAACTAGCATAAATACACAGGAAGAATGGAAAATGCTATGAGTGTCCGATTAGGTCGAGTTATATACCGATCGAATGGTATTAACTTAACTTACAAATGTGCGTACTAAGACTTTTGGAAACTCACCTGGTTCGTGAGATAAACAGGTATTAGTGGGAGGGGAAAAATTTAAATTATTGGAGCAAATGGGGCCGTTGGAGCCTTTTTGATTACTAATGACACCTAGATCATCGAAATCCGACCACTGGTTCAACAGATAATTCATTTTGAATTTTTTAGGGGCCTTCCGAAAATGAGATGAAAAGGCAGTCTGTTTGTCTGTTTGTTAGTATCAAAGCGTTGATTTAGCGTCAAAGTTTGAGTGAGGACTTGTTCCCGATCAAAAATCTAGAAACGTTTGTTCTACGACTATTTCGAAAAAAGCTAGTTTAGCGGAAAATCGCTAAAAACCGCTAGAATTAACCCCTGTAACATCCAAACGATATGATCTACATATCGTTGAAAAGGTATTTTGAAGGGCTCTTAGGCAGACCTTTAAACTTTTTTTCTAAAGTGCATAGGTAAAAAGCAACAGGTGAAATAAGGTATTTCGTCCCACATTTTGGCGGTTTTTGAGAAAACGCCGCTAACGATTTTTTTTAGCTTTCAATATGTTGTAGTGTGTAAAATTTCGCGTTTTTTGATATATGACAGAATTTTACCGATGGGTTTGGAAGATATTACTTATTAACTGAATATACCTTATACCTTTACACTACTGAATGTATGTATATATGCAGTATGTATGACTGCTTGCAGCGTCATGCGAAAATATTCTGCTTGCAAGTGGTGAATTCTTTTTGCGGAAGATAAAACATATTATAATTGCGATTACAGCAAGATCGGTATATATCACCGCTGACGGCAGTCCGCGCTAGTGACGAAAGCAGCACGAAGGGTGCAAAGTGCGACTTGCATATATACACAGGAAGAAAATTTGCTATGACTGTCAGATCGGGTCGAGTTATATACCGCTCGAAAGGTATAAATTTAACTTACAAATATGCATACTAAGACTTTTGGCAACTCGCCTGGTTCGAAAGATAATTAATTTTTAAATTCTTAGTGGCCTTCCAAAAATGAGATGAAAGGTCAGTCTGTCTCTTTCAAATCGTTGAAATACCTTAAATCAGTGAATGAGGACTTTTTCCCGATCAGAAATCTAGAAATGTTTGTTCTGCGCCTTTTTCGAAAAAAAGCTAGTTTAGCGGAAAATCGCTAAAAAACGCTAAAAATTTAAATAAGGTATTTTTTCCCACAGTTTGGCGGTTTTTAAGAAAGCACCGCTAACGATTTTTTAATTTTCAATATGTTGTAGTTTGTATAATTTCGCGTTTTTTATATGAAACAAAAATTTGTACCAATGAGTTTGGAAGACATTGCCTGTTATCTAAATTTGTTAACTGAATAAATACCCTCACTCTGCTTGACATGCATGTTTACTGCTTGCAACGTCATGCGCGAACCTACTGCTTGCAGAAAAATGGTTTCTGCTTGCCCCTGATAAAAAAAACTTAATAATTGCGATTACAGCGGGCATTAAATTATTTAAATGATTTTTATACAATGCATTTTGATTTTTATACATTTAAAAAACAAAGTGTCGTAACAGCCAGAGATGGAAACTATGTAGCTGAAAGCTTTTGCGTTGGACAAATAACTAGTGTTGCCCGAAAGTTTGTTAATGCTTTGTGGCAATGCAAAATAAACAAATTGTTAATTGCTTAAACTGATTTTATTTAAGTTTGATTAGTTTTAAAAATTTATGTATGCAGGTGCCGAGTGCCAAAATTTTGTTTAAAATTATTTATATGTAAAACTTAATATTATTCGTCACAAAATTGGATATCAGAAATTTTGGGGCATGCAAATTTTTTCGTCACTAGCCTTTTACCTCGTAAAGAGGTTTTTTTTTTGGGTTAAAAAATACTATTTTCAATTCTGTACAATAATTTGTAGATTTCTAAAATATTTTATAAAATACAATTATATTTTAATTAAATAGAAAATTAAAAATAACAGCTAAATTCGCAAATTTCGATTTTTATGCATTTTAATTTCTGGACAAAACTTGAGGAAAAATTTTCAAAAAATTTACAAGATTAAATTTAAAGATATGTATTAAATATGAGATAAGATATTGCAACTTTTCAACTACACAAGAAATATTATTTTATTTATTTATTTATTTGATTTGATTCCTAGCGCTACAAGACAAGTCTTATAAGTTAAGGCGCTAGTCATACTTAAGTTTAAGAATACATTCAGGTTTAAAGTCTAAAGAAAATAACTTAGGTTGAACAATTTAAATGATTAGTCAGTTCTTATAATTCTTATTATTACTATTACTGATATTATTTTTATTACTGTTATTTATAATTATATTATTTGGTATACATGAGGACATTGTTAATTTTTTTATTTTTATTTTAAGCAAATACATGTGATTTAACTTTTTAATATTAGGATTTCATTATCTAGTATCCTTTATTATGTTAAATAATATATATATTTAATTAATCAATTATTTTGACCGAATAAAACATTAACATTTTATAAAAATATATTGAAAATATATATTTATGAAACTAAATGTATTATTAAACTAAAAAATTATTTATTTCATTTATAAAATTATGTTAAACAAGATTAAATTCAGTTAATAACAGTCGAAAACAATTTTAATCTCCTGTCAGTTCACAGACAAAAAATAAATAGATTAACTAATAACAATTCAATGTAATCATCAGCTTTTATTTAGTTGTCAAAACTATTTGCGGCACTTGAAAATTATTTAAATAATTGCCAAACAGATTTCGCCCACACACATTTGAGCAGTGTATGCTCAAATACTCAAATGAATATTATTATTCTATTTAATAAACACTTTTAGCGTCGACAATTTGTTATTGGCCAAATGCGATTACATAATAGCTGTCCACAGTCAGACAGTCGCGCATAAAAGTTAAGCGACAGACAGATATAAAAGATATATTGCTAATTTTTGGCAAATAAACCAGATGACAAATGTGTGAGACGAACAAAAAAATTGGAATCAGACAAAAACCAAATCGAAATACCAAAAAAACCAAAACGTGTTGTCAATAAAATTTGCCTAGCGGGGAAGTTGCGGAGGAGGGAGGGGTGGAGAGGAGGAGGGGGGCTGCGTGGGACGCTCGCCAAATCATAAAAAACATTTAGTGATTTCAAGAAATATAACCAACCAAACAAACAATAAAACTCGAAACTGAAAACTCAAATTTAACACACAAAAAAATAAAAAAACCGGCTTGAAACTTTTGACTTTGTTTTCTGTTAGTTTTTTGTTTGTTTATTTTATATTTTTAATCTTATTTTTTGTGCACATTCCGCATGACTGCTTAACGCATTTACACCCGCACTGATGGAAATGCCACGCCCACAAGCACTCTATGCAACAAAAAGGCGCGTTACGTATACGCAATGTTGACGCATTTAGTTAATCGAGCAAAAGGCTTTTAATAAATATGTTTTAGCTGCTTGGTACATTTATTGTCATAATAGCCAATAAACCAAACACACACACACACACACATTTGCGTACATATATGTATGTGTGTGTGAATGACACAAATGTTTTATGGCGACGGCAGGAGGGAGCTCCTTTTAACATTTGCCTCTGCTTCTATCATAAAATCAAGCACTCACAGTCACACTCACAGACATTCACACACTCACACACATTCACACTTGCTTGAGTGTATATTTGTTGTCCCGCTTTTGCTTCTTGGCCCGCACAAAATGCACTTCTAATTAAGTTAATTGCGGCAAATGCTAAACTTAAGTCACTAACCTAAATTAATAAAACGCTGCGGCCCTATGACTTTCATTTGTGTGTGTGAGTGTGTGTGTGACACAGTGAGTGCAAGTGTGTGTAAATTTGTTATGTGGCCATAAGTTGCTGTTGTAGCATTTAAACTGCCCCTACAGCAATAGAGTTCTTAGAAGCTTCCATTGCACTCAATAAATAAGCTTAAAGCTTTTAATGTGCTTTCAAAGCAGCTTGAACAAAATTTCAGTAATTAAACAATTGTTTCCCATTTTTGTAAATATGTAATGTACTTTTAATTGGAAATATTATGGTTATTTTAAAAAATTAAAAGAATTCAACTTTAAGCTTAAATGTGCTTTTGTCAAATACTTAAATGTGCATTTAATGCCTAATAAAAATATTATCTGTAAGTTTTGGCATATATAATTAATATTTGGGAATCAAATAAGAAATTTGAGACTGTATTTTAAAATATTAGATACATTTATCTGATTAACTAAGAGTATTCAACAAGAGAAATTTAAAGTAAAATTAGAAAATATGAGTCAAGCTAACAATAAAATAAATAAAAAATAAAAAAGTCTAATAAACATTTGTATTAACTTTTTCTTGTGAATTTTGTTTTAAGGAAATACTAAATATTATTTTGAAAGTATATTATCTCAAATTTAACAAATTTAACTCGCACTTGAAAGGTTGATCGCATTACTTTTGGCTCCAGAATTATCATATACATTTTATACTTTGATCCTTAAATAATTTATTTCAGTTGAATTGGTCAAGTTAAGTAAGAAACTTAAACTCCCTCTCCGAATGCTTGTAGGGCATCAAATGTGACTGCGTGTTGCGCGTTTTGTTGTAATTTTATTTAATAACTGTTTTGTTGTTGTTTATGAAACATTCGCCGACGGCTGTCGCTTCATTTAACACACCAACAACACCACATACACACACACAGACACAGCCACACGCACACATACGTTTATTGAGTCGAGCCGGAAGTAAGCAGCGCGCGTGTATTGTTGGACCGGCAGCCAGGACAAGAAGTGGAAGAGAGAGAGAGAGAGTGGGGGAGAGGGTGGGGAGGGTGGGTAGGAAGAGCGGGACAATTTGACGATTGGGCGCCGCCTGCGGTGTCAACGTTGCCATTTTGGTTTGAGTTGAGTTCAGTTTGTTTCGGTTCGGTTTGGTTTGGTTTATTGTTCCACTTTTCATGTCAAAGTTATAGTAATTGTGTTAAGGCATTTCCCGTGTATATCCTATACACACACACACACACACACACACAAACACACAAACGCATAAGTTGCAGCTATAAATAAAAAATCGGAGCAGCGCCTCGAGCTGAGGCTGACAGAGCAGACACTTGTTTGACTTTGGCTCAGGCGCCATGTTTGTAACCGCTCTCCCACTCAGCCCACTCTCCCACTCAGTCCACAGCCCACAATGAACTCTTTCTCTCTCCTCTCCGTGTTCTCTCTTCCTTTGCTGCTTCTGCTGTTTTGTGTGCTTATGCTGATGTGTCTATGTATTTTTTAACGCACATCATTATCATTCCGTTTGTGTTTTGAACCGGCGCTCAGCAGTTGAGAGCAGGCAAAATTGAGCACAGCTTACGCCGCCTGCTCGTCCCTCCACACTCACTCCACTCTCCCCTCTCTCCCACTCTTACGCTCTCTCTCTCTCTCTCTTTCTCTGTGCAAATATAGGAATAAAAGCTTATGCTTGTTGTTGCTGCTGCCTGGCTTCGTTTTTACCGTTGTTGTTGTCGTTTTGTTTTTCGCTCTCTCTCTCTCGTTGATTTTTGTTAGATTTTTGTGTGGGTTACTTTGAGTGGTATATAAGTGTGTCTGTCTGTGTGTGTGTGTGTGTATGTATGTATGTACACTCCGAGTACAAATAACAAAAGGATACAACAAACTCGGAACAGAAAGTTTTGACACTTTTATACTTGGCTTGCAGCGAACCCGAAAACCAGCCCAATAACCGCCTCTTCCTCGCCACCCCTCAAACCCGTACCCCTTCAAGCCTGCCCCCCACCTCCCCTTGTTACCCTCTTCAAGCTGTTTTTGGGGTGTTTAATGGAGCCTTTCGGTTTGTTATTTTCCGTAAAGTCGAACACATGAGATGTGTGTGTGTGTATTGTGTGTGTGAAATGAAAATGGGTCTATTTGGGCTAATATTATAGTAACTTATGATATTCATATCGTATTATTGCTGCAAGGCATAAAAATACTCATTCCACTTGGGAAATGCTCTCAAGAGTTTTCTTTGATTGTTCTTCCACATCGTTGAAGACAGAAGGGATGACTTCTATTATAATTTCTTACATTTCTATATTTATACTAAACTATTTCAATGTTAGTGCTACAATGGTCGGAATTAATTGAAATTCAAGTAGAATATGATATATTCGGATGTGCCACAGAAATCGCATTCGCTTGAATTTCACTTAAATTTCATACAAAATTAAGTGAAATTCCAGCTTATTTTAGAAATTCTATTTATAATTTATAATCATTTCATATAAACTGTTAGATTTTGTGTTTCGATTTGAAATAAAAAAACAAATGGAAAATGCTATAGTCGAGCTCCCAACTATAGGATACCCGTTACTTATTTAAAAAAATTTAAAATATTTTTGATTGCATGCTTTTAGGCACTTACATTGCTTTAAACTTAAATCAGCCTGTACCACGGTTATGTTGCTAGTTTGTTTGTACGGATTCCACACTTACCAAATAAAAGAAATTTTGTTATTGTTAAAAAGCCATTACCAGTTTTCTATTTGTCCGATCTTGCTGTGTTTAAGTAGGACTATAGCTTAAATTAATAGATAACGTTTTTTACCAAAATATAAGTAATATTCTAAAAACGGTGAGTGAAAAACGGTCACGAAAATTCGGAATATACAGGTATGCCACAGAAATCTCTTCCACTTGAATTTCACGTCAATTTCATTTCTCCGTGCCACAGTCCAATCACCTGAACAATTTTGGGTGAAACGAAATCATCACTCAATCCACTGGCGTCCGATGCCATGAGAATCATGTCACATTTTTTTGTCTGAATTTTAGAATTTAGAGCTGTCGAGTAACTTTAATTGTTTGTCGCGCCAATAACTTGTGAATTTTTTGTAGCTATACAAATTCATAACTAAGTAAATAAATTAAATTATATAGATTAAATGAAAATAACATTAAAAACGTATTGTTCTGCAATGATAAACTTAAAAAAGTTGCTAAACAAAGCCTTGGAAAATTTAATATGAGAAGGGGCCAACCCTAGCAGCCTAATTCGAAAAGGTTGGTGAGCATGCTAAAAAAAATATTATAAATCACTCGAAGTTCTGTGGCACTGAGAAATTGTCGGAGTGGAATTGCTTCTCTCTGAATTCGCTTTCACTTGTGATTTCTGTAGCACACCTGATAATTTTTTTGAATCGATACACAAAATCGATCAGTTTTTTTCAAATTGAATTATTTACAAAATTTCTTAAATAATATTTTATACAACCTTTGCAAAACATTTACTAATTTCATTCAAAGTGTATTCTTTATATTTCCAAATAGATCTTAAATTGTTCAAAGTTTATATTCGAGTTATTTCTCAAATTATGTTTAACTTCTCTATTTTTATACTTTGGGGAATATTAAGTTTTGCTAAAAAGTATGTAACAGGAAGAAGGAAGCATCTCCGACCCCATTATACACTCAGACCAACATTTATTCGTACACACTTTTTTTACTTTAACAGCTATGTAAGTCAAGTCTCCACAGTAAAAAAAAAATATATGTAGAAACTTTCTACTAGAAAGGTCGTTTGGATTCCGTTTGAATGATGCAAAACTTTCCTCAACCCATTAAGTACCCATTTGAAAATTTTGAATTTAAAAAAGTCTATTTTTCAACTTTTTTCCTCGATTTTTTAAAAAAAATATTTTTATGCAAACATATTCTTTAAACAATTCTAAGAGTGACTGCAAAAAAAAAATTCTTGTTCAGCATCAACAGCCGAGTCGATATAGCCATGTCCGTCTGTCCGTATAAGCGAAAGGATCTCAGAGATGTTAAGAGCTAGGACCACCAAATTTGGAATGAAGACTCAGGCAAAAAAAATTTATATTAAAGTTTTGCCACGCCCACTGTGGGTGGACGTAATTCATAAAAATCTGACATCACCTTTAATTTAGGGTTTTGAGTTAAATATTGGCATTTATTTTATTTCATCATGCCCAGAAACTAAGCATCAACTTACACCGGTTTGGTTTTATGTAATTTTCATTATTTTCACTTTTAACAAATTTTAAAAATTTAAATGTATGTATGTAGTATGAGAATTGCATGGGCACCAAATCTTCGGCGTGCCTGGGCCTAGGCCCAGAGTACATTACTGTCGAGTGCACTCGACTGTTTCGCTTGTTGGTGTTAAATTGGGTCGATTTAATGTAAATACGACTAGATTGGATTGAGATTGGATGAAATTATGTTTGATTTACCTAATTTAAGTAGAAAACACTAAATATTTTAGAGAAATTGAAAAATTACATTTTTACAGATCTCTTTATTTATTTTAGTAATATGTGTTTTATTCCTTATTATTTAAATTATACGAATCATTTTATTTTAATTTTATAACTTCATTTTAAGAACACGAAAGTTCTCTATAACATAAATAAATAAAGAAATAAAGCGACTAAAAAATTAGATAAAAAACAATTCGGATAAAAGTCAATTAAAACAATGACATAATGATGTCTCAAATATAACGGTATGCATTGCCCAGGTGGGCTGTGAAAGGGTAGGGGGTGTTCTGTATAAGGGAGCCACACTGTACTTATCCAGCATAATAAATCAAAATTCAGCGTTAATGTAAATGGTTTTATAACGAAAACAAAAGCTACTGTTGTGATTGCAGCTCAGGTTGTTGTAAAGTGCAACCAAAAAAACCACCCAAAAAACTCCCCCTCCCTCTCTCCAAATCCCCCTCCTAATGCCATGCCATCAAAGTTGAGTTTCCCCAATCCACACATAACCCGCAGATGAAGAAGAAGAAGGAGAAGAACAAACAGCAATTCCGAAATGAATTTCATTTTACAAATATATTAACAACTTTGCACAACAACAACAAGCAAAAAGCACAGCCAACATATGGAAATGGAAATACGACGACGACGTCGACGCTGCAGCCTCACACCGTTGATATGTAAATGCATACATACAATCACACATGCATAAATGTAGATAGCTACGTGTGTTTGTGTGTGTGCGTCGTCGCCCCATCACACTTGTAGGGCAGGCAGCGGCAGAGCATTTATGCCAGCGGCAGCGCTGCCGGCAGAGCGTACAAAAAACAAAAATAAAAACGAAGTAGAAATAAAAGCAAAATGAAAAGCACAAAAAGCGTAACGCGACGACAGCGACGCCAACATCAGCGGCAACAGCAGCAGCGCCACCACCAACAACAGCAACAACAATCAATTGGCAATCTGTCCCACTGAAAAAACAATTGCACAGACCTCTACACACACACACACCCAGTCGCACTCGACTCGCTCGCATGCAAACACATACACGTGCGCCGTTACTTGCGAGAGCATGAGCGCGAGAGAGTTTCTGTCTGCCACTCAATTTCAGTGTTGCCGTGCTGCGAACAGCAATGTTGTCGTGCTGCATGCTCACTTGTTCTCTTGGCTGCCTCGTTCACTCACTCACACTCACACACACTTATACGCGCAAAACTGGCTGCTCTCTTTCACTCTGGTCATGCTACGCTCTCTCACTCGCTCATTTGCTGCCGCCACGCCGCCAACCCCCGATGAACCCGACGCATAACAAAAAGCCAATTTTGTTACTTAAATGTTTACGCTTGTGTTTATCTTTTGTATTCGGTTTCTTATTAGGTTCTCATCTCGTTCTCATCGTTTAACAATTTGAGATATGATGGGAGCTTCGGCTCCACAACTGTCGCTTCTGGCAGCGACGTCGCTGCCGCTGCCGCTTTTTGTGTTTGCATTGGTATGTGTACATACGTATTGCCTGTGGTTTTGATTTTTGTTCTGCTGCTGTTGCTGCTGGCAGAGCAGCGACGGGGGCTGCTGTTGCTGTGCGTTGTTTTTGGGGAGCTTTTGCTAATGAGTGTGATTTAGACTTGTCGAGCTGGTTTATTATTTTGCGGTGTTTGCGCTCTTGTTGCTGCTCATTGCTGCCGTTGTCGTTGTCGCTGTTGTCGTTGTTGTTTTCGTTGTGTGTGCGCGTTGGTGTGCGCTTTTGTGTTGCGAGCCCCCTTCCCCAACGACGCTGTTGATCGATGCTGTCGGCGCTGCTGCTTCTGCCGCGTCCACGACGGCGTCGGCGTTGGCGTTGGCAGCGGTTTGACTGCGGTTTTGTATTTAGATTAAATAGTTTTGACAGCTTCCAAATTGTTAATCTATGTATGTAAATATCTGAGAGCTTTTGACGCGATTTTTCAGTGATTAGCAACTTTTGAAAGATTGTAAATTAATCGAGTTAATTTTGAAAATTTACAAATGCTTTATTATATTTAATTAAGATATTCATAATTTTAACGTTTATTTGCATTGTAATTATTTAAATTTACAAAAATAACTGTTGACATTTTTGTGAGCTCATAAAATATGAACCAACAATTTATTCGCATTTAAAAAGATAAATAACAAGAATTTTAATTAATTTATGAACCACAATTATTGAAAAATTAAAACGCAAAAGCTTCTTCAAAGTCAAAAGCGCCGAACAGAATCAAAGAGAACGAACAAAAAAACAAAGAAAGAAGAAATATTAAAGTCAATTTGCAAAATGAGAGCGCTTCGTTCGTTGGGTTTGATATGTTAATGTGTACAAATGTGCACACAAACATACAGACAAGCATTCACATAAACATACACACACACACGGACACGCGTACTTGCGCGTATTGTAAGCTCTGTGTGAAAAACATGAATCCAGCGTTTTGCGGTCGAACGGTGTTGTTGGAGAGATGTCGGTGGCGGGGGCGGTCGGCGTCGGCGTCTACGTCGACGTTGAGCATATCTGGCATGAGCACAAACACACCAATACTCACTCTCTCATTGTGGGTCGTCGTCGTCGACGGCGCCGCTGTCGCTACAGGGATTAAGCATGACAACGACAACAGCAACAAAAACAACGTCAACACAACGATGACGATTGCGATGCCGAATGACCAGGCGAGTGTGTGAGGTGAAGTGGGGGCACAAGGTAGCATGCAAAAGGTAATTGGGAGCAGAAAGAGCAAAAACAGCAACAAAAACAACGGGGGCAGCGACGTCGACGCTAGCGCGCAAGGTGGCGGCTGCGTTCAACACGCAACAAGTTCGATGCAACCTGCTGCGACGCCAAGCGCGCTCTCTCTTTCTCTCTCTCTCTCTATCATTCTGTCTCTCTCGCTCGCTTCAGCTCACTCTCTCTCACTCTCTCTCTCTCTCTCTCTCTCTGTCTGCCTGTCTCAATTTGTTGCGCTCTCTTTACTCGGATCGTTCGGTTCGCTGGTCGCGTGTTGCTTCATAATTTCTGTCTGTTTGTTTGTTTGCTTGAGGGAGCGAGCAATTGGGGGTCATACACACACACACATACACACACTCACATATACGCGTCCATGTATCCAAAGAGAGGCATGGCGAAACACCAACATACTGTCAGTCATTATTTAGCGTAAGAGAGTGGGTGGCGCAGCAGAAGCAGGCGGGCAGAGAGAGGGGGCTAGGAGTACCATAAAAGCTTCGTGTCGCACTCGACGGTTGTTGTCGTGTGTTTGGCTCTGTTTCGCTGTCTATATGCATTTGTGTGAGTGTGTGTGTGTGAAACATATTGAGCAAACAAGTTCGCAGCTTCTGAGCGACGTTTGGGACTGTGACTGGACTGGAGCTGGGCCTGGGTGTGGGGGGCTGAGTGGGTGGTGAGCGGGGCGGTTGGGCCGATGGCAGTCATCGGAAGTCAATGTAACAACAAACATGCAAACACTCGCACACACACACACACACACACACACAGGTACGTACTAACACACTTATACAAAGCTGTGTGCTTATGTGTGTATGAATGCTCTCGTGTCGAGTTATTTAAGCTCTCTTATTATTTCATTTGTCGCTTTTAGCTTTTGTCTTTCGTGTTGCCTCTTTACTGTTGTTGTTGTTGTTGTTATTATTGTTGCCTGACTGGGTGGCTGTTTAACTGTGTGTTGGCCGGGTCGCTTCGTTGGCTACAAAAAATGTGGTAATGTGCGAAAGTCCTTTCGTCATGCTCACCGCGCTGTCCGCTGCGCCTGTCAAAGCTGCAGGGCAGCGACGCGGACGACGCGGTGGGCAGCAGCGACGCGTCGTTGACGCTGACTGCGGTGGCTGCGTGTGCGCTTGTTTGTTATTGCTTTTATTTTTGCTTGTGAATTTGATTTTGCTTACAAGTTTTTTTTGTTCACGTATGTACTTATTTTCATGTATTTTTTTATGGGTGAGTTTTTTTTTTTTTACATGCGACTTACAAATGGACAAATGGGAGCTGTGCCCTGCGTTAACTTTTTATTTGTTTGCGTTTTGCGTTTTTGTCGTTCTGTCGGCTGCCGGCAGCGACGTCAGCGTTGTCCGCTGCTGCAGCGGCCAGTCTAACAATTTGACTTTGTGTGTGTGAGAGAGAGAGAAATGAAGAGTGGGAGGAGTGTTGGAATATTTGACAATGTTTAGATTGTTTGGCGATTTATTATGACAAGTCCTGTTAGATTGAAGAGCTTTCAGTAGGTAAATTAAGCTTTTTGGCAGTTGATATCCAGCTGACAATATACAGGCTGACAATTTGGTGGGAACTGAATAATATTAATATAATTGTTAAAGAGAAGAAATAAAAAGAAAATTAAATGAGTGGTGCACCCTGTATACAAGTTAGGAATAAGCTCTTTATTCTAATAGACTATTTTTAAATTGAATATTTAAAAATAAACCATTTTTAGGCACCCTGTATTTTGTATCAATTGGATTACAGTGGAACTTCCATAACTCGAACTTCTATAACTAGAGTTTCTCCCTAACTCGAGCTAAATGAGTGGCAGTAAAATTAATAAACTTAAGAAAAATAACTCTATAAGTCGAACATCTCCATAACTCGAACCTTTTCTTTCGATATTGGTGATTCAGTTGGGGAAGTTCGACTGTATATTTCAAAGTATCTTACTTAATGTAATTTTTGTAGCATTAATTAAATTTCAGACAATATTAAACACCCTGTATTATGAAAATAATATATTTTTCAATCAATTATATGTATTTTATTAAAATTGGACATCCTGTTTTAACTTAAATGGCATCATCAGCTTTTGTCCATTAAAAAACACCCTATATGCTTACTCAAATCAGGTGTGATGCTCCCCCCGCATATGTAAGCTAACACACACACACACACACCCACACATATATACATTAACAACCTCGAACCCTTTCCAAACTCAGGGACAACCCCCCCACCCCCTCAGCCAACCCACAAAAATCTGTCAGATACCGCAAAAAAAAGGAAATAGCTGTTAGCAAAGCTTTCCACGTATTGTTAACGCATTTTATCACCAACGCGTGGCTGATTGGATTCCAAAGGGGGCGGTATGTGTGCGTGTGTGTGTGGGAGGGAGGGCTGAGTAGCTGGGTGGTCTTGGGCTGATTGGTCTCTACGGGGGTGGAGTGGGTGGCGGTGAGTTCTATGACAGTCATTTCAGCGGTGTTTGTGGGTCATTTTCTGTTGTTGCTATCAATTTCGTTAGCAGCATGAGATATGGAATCGTACACAAAAATATACATATGTACGTATTTGAATGTGTGCGCGTGTGTGTGTATTGTGCTTTAAGCTTAGCGCATTGAAATTTGCCAGCTGCCTGGAACTGTGTTTATTGATCAATTGCTTGCGTCTCTTGCTGAAAAGTACAGGAGGCGCTTTAAACACAGCTTGGCGCTCCACTTGCCATCACTGCGCTCAATTGCTCTCCCGCGCTCTGCCGCGCGCGCTTCTCTCTTGCGCTCTCATTTGCTGTGCTTTGTGGCTGGGGTAACAGGTTTTCAAACAGGTCTCTCGGGTCGTCATTGCTTTGACGCTTCCCCGCTCTTCAACTGTTGCTCTCTCTCTTCCCATTCCACTTGGCTGCTGTTGGGCGAGATCAGCCGCCGATATTGTTCACACATTTGCTTTGGCTGCCGATGTCGCTGCTGCGTCTGGCAGCGCAGTCGACTTTGCAGCTCTGCTGCTTGTTTGCTGGTGTTTACGTTGATTTTATCGCAGGCGTAGCGCGTTTCATTGTCTTAATTTGTAAGCTTTCGTGCTCTGCCGCTGCCGCTGCTTCCCTCTCCCTCTCCCACACACTCTCTCTCTCTCTCTAGTTGTTTGTTTTGATCTTGAGGAGTGCAAAGCTATTTCTAATGGCCGAACTCCAACAGGTTTGCCGCTTGTCTCAAATGACAAATTGCCGCAAGACGCGTCTCTGATCTCTGCTGATCTTCTGTCTTTGTCTTTGTCAACATAATTGGCAGCCACGCGCCTCTGTCGCTGTCGCTGCCGCTGTTGGCTCTGACCGCGTCGAGTGCAAATCTCTTTACTTTTTCTCTTTATATTTTTGTTGTTGCTAGACTTGCAGTGTTCCTTAATCAGTTTTGACATTAATTTGAGTGGACGATTCCCTTTTTGCTGGCCATTCATCAGTCTCGCGTCGTCGTCTGCTTCTTATGCATGTCAGGCTGCAAGATTATCCACTTAAGTTGCTGTCCACCCCAAGTGACAATTGTCATTGTCATTGTCATTGTCATTGTCTTGGTCGCTGGTCGCTTGTAAATCATTGAATTTGCTGTGTGTTTTGACAGCCCGCCGAATGCTTAATAATATTTAACAATAATTGTCTGAAATTGACTCATAAATTATACGAGACGTCGCCATGTGTCAGATTTTCGTTCACTTTATGGTTATAAATATGTATTTACACACACACACACACACACATTGCAACTGCAAATTGCAGAGAGCGTAAGCTCAGACTCTCTCTCTTAGTCTTGCTCACTCTCTTTAATCATCCTTCCTCTCTGACAAGGTGCTGACATCTTGTGCTCAGATTCAACTTCAATATTGCCACTCGTTGATTGATTGCAAGGCGAAAGAGTTGAAATGTTGCGAAGATTGATCATAAACAGGGACAGCAAGAGATAGATAGAGAGAGAGACTGAATGAGAGGGGGGAGAGCAGATCAGCAGATCAATCTATCAATTCAGCGTTCAATTACTTAATAATGCATAATTATTCATTTTGATTTACACAAATTTGTCATCAATCTGCTTTAAAGCTTAATTCTTTCAACAATCTCGGTGCTGATAAACTTGTGAACTTATTCCACAAAGAACATTTGTTAATTGCTATACCCTGTAAAATTATTTATTTGAGGAATAAAGCTATCAGAAAAGCATTAGATGATTAAACAATTCTTTTATTTCGTTAAGATTTTAAACAAGAATTGCAAAATTAATGTGATAGTTCAAATACCCTTCGTTTAGGGTTAAGTTACATGTCATGGTATTTATAAAAAATACTAAAAATGGAAACGGTTGTGGAACGGTTATCAGCTGAAAAGCGAAGCGTGTGACAAATGCAAATGCAAATTCAAATCGCGAGTGAGAGAGAGAGATAGAGAGAGTTGATGACAGGGACAACATGATGTCAAAGTCGATTTGCGATTAGTTTAAATAGCTGCAGGAGGGGTGAAAGGGGGAAGGGGGATCGGCAGGTAAATGCCACGAGTTCAACTTGTGGGCGTTGGAGTGGGCGTGGCAGCAGGGCAACACTCGAAACACACACACTCACACGTGCCACACATTATGCAAATGATCTTATAGACAATGTCAGTTCAAGAGTTCAACCCATTAGCGTAACAGCTGCCACGCCCCCTCCATATGCCGCCTCCATTGTGACAGAAATAAATGGAATTAATAATAAAATAAAATATTCACTGTTTAATTAAGTGGCGTAAAATTGAAATTCGAATAATTTACACAGAGCAACAAAACGTTTAGAAAAATGCACAAAATATTTATGAAGATAACAAACGAATAAAAATAACTGGGTGTATAAATATATGGTATGTATGTGTGTGTGTGTGTATGTGTATATATAATATGTTAATGCGGTCAGTACTAAATCATAATTTGTCAACAATTTCATTATGCTAAATAATTTACTTTTGTTTTCATTTTTGTTTTGTTGCTGTTGCTGCGGTTTGAGAGTTTCTGTTATTGTTGTATGCATTTTATTATTAATTTGTACAATATATACCCTGTAATTGTAAATTAACTTTTTAATACTTTGTAGAACCAATTTTATTAAAATTGAAATATATTGATTTGTGTAAAGATTGTTAATTGTTAATTATTTTAGTTTGCTTTAAAAAACTGCAGTATGAATAATCTACTCAACTCATAATTAATATCAGAGTTTTTTTTATCGAAATAATCCAATTTAACTTGATAATTTCTTTTGTTGAATTTTAATTTACAGAATATATACTAGTACATTTTTTATTAAATTTAATTGCACCTATTTTATATTGATTATTTAACCTATATCATTTATATAATTTTTAAAGAAATTATGGTATATTGTCTATATAATTTACTTAATAATAAATTTCAAAGTTTTTTTTATAGAAATAATCAAATTTAACTTGAAGATTTCATTGTTTAATTTTAATTTACTGGATATCTTCCAGTCTAATATTCTCCGATTTTTCGTACATTTTTCATGCATTGTTTTGGCTTTTCCATTTGGCTGATTGTTGTTGTTGTTTTGTGGTTTCTTTCATTGTTCGTATTTCGGTTTTGCAGTTTGTCAGTTTTATAATTTGTATCTGTCAGATACGCGCTCATTAGCATTGAAATCGCATTCATTCGCCAGCTCCAAATGCAACACAAATTCGTTGTGATGTGTTTTACTTTTTTCTAATGTATTGTTTTCACATAATCAGCTTGTTTTCAATATTTGTTTCTTTTGTATGTTTTAAAAAACTTCCACAGCTAGGAGAACAATTTGAAAACCTTCAAAACAAATTGCCCGAAATGATTCAAAATGTTATTTTGACACATTTTTCGCTTGTCACACAAATAGAGTTAATAATAAATAAAGGCCAACAACAGCAGCAACAACAACACCTGAAATAACAAGAAGAAGAAATGAGAAAATAGAGATGAGATGAAAAATTCCCATCATAGAAAAAATACCACAAGAAATTGGGACACGTCAAAATATTTCAAATCAAAAGAACTCGAGACAATAAAGAACTAAAAATGAAAGCGTCGCGTTTGAAAATTTGTATCTATGTGTCTATCTACCAATCTATCTGTGTATCTATATCTTGAAGTGTATCTGTTTCTGTATTTGTGGCTGAAATGATGGCAATATTAATAAAGTGGCAGTTTAACAATTTCACAGGTTCTAAACAAATCTTCACACAACGTTGACATTTTTGTTTTGTTTCTCATAATTCTCTCACTTGCCATCTCATTCCAACAATCGCCGTCTCGCTCACTCGCTAAGCAGCTAAAAATATTCTGAATGTTTGTTTGATTTCAGTGACAAATATGTTCTATTTAGAGTTTATATATTGTATATATGCGATATATATGTATATTTATCCGTTTATATGACGGATTATCATCTATTCAAAATTTAATTCTCTGTGTCAAATTGTTCTTAATTATTTGTATACGAGTTGTCTTTCAGTTTAAAGGATTGATCATAAACAATTCATTATTGTTCTTTTTTTTTAGCGTTATACTTGAATACTTGAAGGCATGCTAATATCAATAATCGTTGTATAAACTTTATAAAAATAATATATTCGACTGCTTTTTTGATCAAAATGATACTCTTGAAGATCACTGAAATTTTCCATCTGCTTGTTACATTTATCAATTTCATATTCCCTATGGAAGTTTGTATCTATTTTCATATCATACTGAAATTTTTAGAAAGTTTTCTTTAAAAACAAAAGTGTTTAAATAAAATTCAAATTTATTTTATATTATTTGCATTCATTTTTAATAAATATTATAAATATCTTTAAAATATACTAACTCATTTGTTGCTGCATTTCTTAAATGTTCATACAGTTTTTTTTTTTAAACTCGCACTTCAAAGCATTTGCATTCATCAATTAAAAATCGGCTGCTTAAAGACAATAATCAATGGTTTTTGTTATGAACCTTGTGCCACTTCATTTAAACAAAAATAGTAGGAACTAAGTAAATCCTCGTCAATATTTCAATGCAACAAATCGATCACAAATCACAAAATTGCAATTGCACCAAAAAAATGGCTCGGAAAAATGCCCTCCAGGCGAATGCATTGAAAGCTCGCTCGGATATTTATTTATGCCCCCAATCCACATGTGTGTATGTGTGTGTGTGTCTCACTCAGTTCTGACATTCAAAGTCTAATTCATAATAGATTCATGCGCTCGCTGTTCACCGCATTCGTTTATCCGTTTATTCGTATTCGTATTCGTATTTTCTGCTGTTACACACGGCGTATAAGTAATAAGTTTTATTTGGCACTTGCCTGCCAACGATGATTGTTGTTGTTGTTGTTGCTGTTGTTGCTGGCGTCATTTAATGGCTAACCAATACGACATGTCTATATATCAGCTGCCGCTATATCCATAGCCATGTACCAGTATCTGTATCTGTATCTAGATACATTTCGGTGTGTATCTGGCGATCTTTGTGCTAAAATTAATTTGTAGAAAAATGCGTGCGCTGCTTGTCGAGGTTGTTGCTGTTGTTGCTGGTTGCAGGTTCCAATCGTCAGCAGTTTGCGGTAGCAAATTACGAGAAAATTAAATGTTGATTTAATTTTGAAAAGCAATTTTTCATTTTTAGCGTCGTCGTCGTGGCGACGCAATTGACGTATGTATCTGTATCTGTATCTCTATTTGTAGATGTATCTGTAAGTGTATCTGTTGCCATTTGCTGGGCATTTGCATGTGTCTCCCTATCAATGTCTGTGTGTGTGTGTGTCTCCCTGTCTGTTTGTATTTGAGTTACAATTTTGTTTCGCTTCGTTTTTCGCTACGGCAATAAATTGCACTTTGCACGTCGTTGACGGGTTCGTTGCCAGCTGCAAAGCGACAACAAATTATATATATATATTTTTTTTATAAATGTTAATATATATGCTTATATAATGTACACATATATACACTCAGGGAAAGAAGTATATGTGGGTGAAGTTATTAAAAAAAAATATACTTTAAACACAAAATATTTGATGCAGATTTCTTAAAATAATTTTCTCATTTAGTTTCCGTTTGAATGACACAAAAATTTTCTTAACCCATTAAGTACCCAAGGAAAATTTAGAACTTTTGTAAAAGTGTTTTTTTTTCACTTTTTTCCTCGATTTTTTACAAAAAATATTTTGATGCAAAAAAATTCTTCAAACAATTCTAAGAGTGACTGCAAAAAAAAATTTTCAAAAATATTTTTGTTAGTATTTTTTAAAATTTTTTGAAAATTGCTAAAATGGCACTTTTTGTATGAAAAGGACGAAAAAGTAGGAAAAAGGGGTTAAAATAGTCATATTTAGAATTTTCAAAAAATTTTAAAAAATACTAACAAAAATATTTTTGAAAATTTTTTTTTGCAGTTATTCTTAGAATTGTTTGAAGAACTTTTTTGCATCAAAATATTTTTTGTAAAAAATCGAGGAAAAAAGTGAAAAAAAACACTTTTACAAAAGTTCTAAATTTTCCATGGGTACTTAATGGGTTAAGAAAATTTTTGTGTCATTCGAACGGAAACTAAATGATAAAATTATTATAAGAAATCTGCATCAAATCTTTTGTGTTTAAAGTATATTTTGTTTGAATAACATCACCCACATATACTTCTTTCCTGAGGTATATTGAAATTGTGCTAAAATTAGCACTCTTTTAAGCACACCCTGTAGCGGTATTTAGTTGTTAAATATATATTGACAATTGACAATGAGTTGATCAAATTATAATAATTACTGTCTTTATCTTCGTTCTATTTATATAACATTCTTTCAATAAATTATTATAGATTAAAATATATATTTAAAGACCAGTACATATGTATATGATTTCTTTCTTTTTAAACAATATTAACACATATACTTAATAGTTACATGAAAATTAGTTGATTTCACCTACTCTTAACATTTGCCGTATATGTTAATTAATGCATGTTAACCTGTTATTTACAGCTGTTATGTTAATTGACATTTTACATACTTTATTATTATTATTCGATATATTTATGTTGTGATTAATTGTGTTTTTTTATAAATTTTATTTAGAAATAATTTTTTTTTAGAAATAATTAGATAAATTGTAAATACATAATAACATTGCTTTGATTTCAATTTGTTGATTCTCATTCGTTCTCATTAGAATTGTATTATTTAATATTTACTCAACTATCTTTCAAAGTATCTAAAATGTGAGTAGCACACGTGTCTTTATCTTTATTTTGTTTTTGCGCTAAAACACGCGATATCTTTTGGATTCTCTGCTTGTTCCCAGTCGGCATTTTGAGCTGATCTATTGCCGGCTTATGCCGTCAGTCGCTGGACCACCGTCGAAATTGGCTTAAACAACAAAGGCCGAAACGGTTTTCTGGACAGCCGAACAACGAATTCGACACGCCCACCTGTGGCTGTTGCTTCTGCTAGTTGTTGCTGTTGTTTTTGTGATTGTTGCTGCTGGCGGCGGTGGCGGCATCCGCATGGCCAAAGTCAAAGGCCAAAAAAGGCAACAGCAACAACGACAGCAGCTCCGTTGGCCGTTGCCCCCTTTTGACTTTAATCGGTATGGTTTTTAGAACTTGTCGGCGGGCCGGGCTAATACCAATTAGTGTTTTCGCTGATCCCAACAACAGCAGCAACAACAATGAAAGACGCCTCAAAGATTTATGACACCCACAAGTTAAAGTTGCGGCGCCGTTTGGCAGCATGTTGTGTCTAATTGGCAACATGTTGCAAGTTGCCCACTTTCAATATGGGGCAGCATCTATTATATAATCTGTGCAGCAATAAATTGAACAACTTATCAATAAAGTTCAATAACAAAGTCAGCATTTAATTTCTGAATGAATGAATGAAATCAAAAACTGAGCTCACAATTACTTTAAATATTTACTCAAAGACTTTTACTTTATAAATCATACTTAAAAATTATTCGTGACTAAAAAATAATAGTTATAAATAAATATTAAAATTCATTTCTATTATAACCATAAAAAATTATAATGTTTTAATTAGATATTCGTTAAATTAGTCATCAATAATTATTAATATTAATTTTTATTTTTCAGTTTTTTATTAGAGTTATTGCAGACCTTTTTAAATAAAAGTCATGAAACATAAGTCTTCGAGGACTTATATAGTTTTAAAATTTGTTGATAAATGTCTTTTTGGAATATCTTTCTTGATACTAGCAACATACAACATACTGAGAAATATTTATTGTTGCTGCTTTTTTTAATTATAAATATTTACAAACTTAAGTTTAGTTGTTGTTCTTTTGGCAGCACAAATGCGCGAATTTTTCATTTACCTTTTTTTTGTAAATTTTTATTTTTTTCAATTTTTTTTGCTTGTGCTTTGCCAGCACAGAAGGTGTTTGCGTTTGTTGTTGTTGCTTGTGGTGTTGTTGTTGTTGTTTGGTGCTGCTTCTGGGTCATCGCTCTTAAAATATTTAAATTGTTTTTGCTCACTTTTTCTTGCTGTTTGTTTTTGTTGTTGCTGTTGCTGTTTCACCTGAAAGTTGTCTTTGGGTTTGGTTTGGTTTTTTATGCCCCATCACATAGAAAACAACACAAAAATATATTTTCGCATGTAAAAAATTGAAAAGTACAATCCACTTTTTGTTCTCGATTTTTTATTTCGTTGTTTTTTACCCGTTTTTTTTTCTTATTTTGCCGCTGGTCGTTGATCCGTTGTTGCCAGCGCTGAATCGGCGAATTTAACTGATTTGACAGCCTCATACGATATGATATGATGTGATACCAACCGATGTTGATGTTGATGATGCCGATGGTGACAGGGACAGGGACAGGGACAGAGTTCTTCTCTTTCGAGTTATTTGAACTTCTATTTTTAAGCCTTTAATGTGCAAAACAAGTTGAAGCTGTGCTCTATGATGTAATTTGCGTTTTTATTTGCCCCAAGGCAATTTGGAGGCACCTTAATTTTATCGGATAACTTTATTTATGGCAACAGTTGCCAACTGAAACTAATAGATTAAATTGAGCATTGATTTATACTGGAAATCAAAGTATTTTTATATTTTTAGCTAGTTGAATATAATATAAAAAATCTCAAATTTAGATATTTTTTTTCAATAATTATTAGGGTTATAAAATAATTGCAATATTTGGTTGAATATGGAATGAAAATTCTGGATTTTATAATTTTAGTCAGTCTTCTTAGTAAATATTGATATTGTATACTTAAAATTAATATTCGTTGAGTTTTTAATTTAATACATCAAATTAAAGTTGTGAGTTTAAAATTGTTTCTTTATAATATTATTTTTTTAAATTTTTATTTGTTTTGATTCTTTTTTGTCGACTGTTTTTAGTGGATGATACATAGTTAGAAAAAAGAAAAGTCATGCATGTTATTTTTTTTTATTTTTAAAATAAATTGATTTTACAACTGATGTTCTTGATTAAATTATATACAAATTAAAATAATAGGGTATATCTGTGAATTTTAACAAATCTATAAGAAACAGAAGCTCTGCTTTTATTCATGTATTTAAGGTTGTATATATTTTCTGTATATTTTAAAGTATTTTGATTTAATGATGGATTACCTTTAATATCTTTGACATGGATTGTTAATAAGATGCCCCTTTTGAAAGTTTTATGTATTTTTGGGAATTATTAAGCCCAAAAATAGTCTTGGCCTTTTGATTTGGACGCATCTTCAATTGATGCGGAAGCATTGAAAACGGCGTTGAGTTCTTGGAAAAGCGATAAACTCGCCTATAGCACCTAGAATGTGTGTGTGTTTGTGTGTTTGTGTGTGTGTGTGTGTTTGACTTATAAAGGAGGCAAAAAGAAGACATGAAGAGCACATCCCATGCAAGTAGATGCCATATATCATGGCACGGCTGAGCGCGCCAAGTGCGTGCCCAGTTCATTAGGAGCATATGACGATGGGAGATGAAAGAGAGGAGAGAGAGCGAACGAGAGAGATGGGTAAATGGGGGAAGCAGTTGTTGCTGCTGCTGCTTGGCAACTACTTTGCACTTTGCCAGATACTTAACTTGCAGTTATTTACAAGTCATGCTTGCTGCGAATTCGCTTGACTGTGCAGACAGAGACAGAGACAGAGAGAGAGAGAGTGAGAGAGAGGGAGAGAGAGGAGAAGCTGCCCCTTTCGACAACTTGGCTGCCGTTGTTGAATACTCCTGATGATGAGGATGATGATGGGCTGCGGCTTCTCGGCATTAAAGCAGCCAAAATCTGTTGCCGTTTTTTTCTACTTATTTATATTCGCATTTATAAATAAACAATGTGAACGAGTTGTCGTTGTAATAAATATTGTACACACAGTGGGACAGGCAGACAGACAGACTGAGTCTGAGAGACAGGCAACAGACATGCACAAATATATTTATATTTAGCCAATTTTCAACGCTTGTTGACAAAACTGTCAACAAAATGCAACGCAAAGCGTAATAAAATTGTCCAAGAAGCTGAAGCAATTGAAGCGGCATCAAGGGGAGACGACACCGGCAAACAAAGTTGTGACAGGCGAGAAAAGGGAGATGGGAGACACCGGCAAAGAGAAAGACAAAGACAAAGACAAAGACAAAAGGGAAATGGTAAAGAGTTTGTCAGATTACGTATACGCACTGATAACACACACACGCGACTCCTAAAGGAGGCAACAGCAGACTGAAAGAGATTCCAGACACAAGTTGCGAGTATAAAAGCCAAGTTATGCAATCTGTTGAGAAGAAATCATTGTAACTTATCGTGACGCACTTACTCAAATATAAAGATTACTTTATTAAAAATAAATTTAATTTAATTTATTGTATGAATTAATAATACAACTATTTACTTAGCTCAGTATGTGTTAATTAATTGTTTCTGGTATTACTTTTCCTCATTAAAATCGATCTTTTATTAAGTGCTTATTTAAAACAAATTCAAAAAATATTTTCGAATATATATTGGATATTTTTAATATTATTTCTGTAATTATTTGACTTAAACTGCTGATTAAATTCACAACTATTTTAATGAAAGGATCTTTGCCTTCAACTAATGGATATATAATTTGAAATCATGCTCTAGCTCTCAGAAATATACTTATGGATATTAATAGAATTTATAGTCTATCCAAATAACTTTTTATGCTCTTAAATTAATCACATTAATTCTAAATTATTTGAAATGCCAAATTTATGACTCTCAATGGACAGTTTTTTAAGAAAAAAGCCCAAATAATTTACAGTTGTTTCTTGGAATTTGGCCAATATATTGAATTCGGTAAAACTGTTAATGATTTCACATTTATTATGTGACTTTAAGCCATAAACAATCATGAGTGTTAAGCTGACTTATTGTCACCTTTACTTAACTTAATCATTGGCCAAATTGATAGTGTTTAAAGTCGCTTCAACTACCACTTGGCCCACATCTTGGCAACAGCAACAGTTGTCGTCTCTAGACCAAGTTGTTATACTGCCTCAAAAATCAGAGACAGTTGTTTATTAACTCAACTCTCGGCCACTTGACACATTTGGTTAAAAGATCAGTCACCTTGCCAGACGCACGGGCACATAACAAATCTTTAGCACAACAACAACAACAACAAAAAGTTCAAGTCAGCTAATAAATTTATTTCTTTAATTTTCATTATTGTTGTTGTTGTTGTTTCGCTCTCGCCATAAATAAACTATACAAATATTTGGCGCGACTCGGCAAAAGCAACGAGCTCATAAATCTGTAAATAAATAAAATAAATTCTCGTACATATCAAAATGTATCAATAAAAATGCTCAACAAGTTTTATTTGCAGCGCATAGAAAAATTTACATTTATCATAACAAAATCGGCAGAAATGATCAGGCAGCGAGCGGGCAGCGCAGTCGGCGTCGACAGCGGCAGCGACAGTGGCAGTGACAGCGACTGCGGTGCTTGCTAATTTGGCGTGTTAATTGTGACCGATGAGCGAGAGAGAGAGAGAGAGAGAGAGATCCGCGACGAGACGAGACGAATCGAATCGGAGACGAAGACAAGAGAGTCGAAGCTATGCTCTCAGTTATTCGGTTCGCTCTCTCTCGCTCCCTCGTTTTAGGGGGCCATAAATTTGATGTGTTTTGTGGCAGAACGAAACGTTTAAGCCGCAAAATGACAAACAACGAATTAACAAATTAATAAATTATATTTTTCTTCGCCTTTTGGCGCCGTCAAATGAATATTTAATATTTAAATGAATGGGGCGGGCCGGGTATCTTTGTGTCTCTGAGCTGCTGCCGTTGATTGTATCTATGAGATACAGTATCTATAACTAATGCGCAGCATAAATTTGGCACTTGCTGAGCGGAGCCGTCGTCACCGCCGCCACCGACACCACCGCCTACTTTTTGCATGCTATTGCATATTAATTCAACTGACGGCAGTCAGGCAGGCAGGCGTTTAATTGCCCACCAAATGGGGCGTGGCCGACAACAGTGACGTCAACAAGTTGACGCCCCGCATCCGCATCGAATCAATTTGCACCACCGACTCGACTCGATGATTTGATCAGCTCAAGTGGGTGCTCAAAAACCACCGACACCACCGGCTGACAAGTGTAAAATTGTTCAGAAAAGAAACCGTTTAGCACATGCAGCAAAAGTTGCGGCAGAATCCGTGGCAAATTCATACAAAATACCTGAGAGATGTAAATGCATCGTACTCGAAATGTATCTAGATACATATGTATGGCTAATTTGCTGTCAATTGCCGAACATGAGTCGAACACGAGGCGAGTATGAGTGCAGATTGTGAGTGTTTAAGTAAATGTCAGTGTGAGTGTGAGTGTGAGTACTTGTAATAACATAAATAAGACGCCAGAGCGAAAAAACACTCGCATCATTTGTAACCCACAGCACAGACGGTGCAATGATCTCTCTGTGGTTGTACATTTGTATTCGTATGTGTATTCGTGTGTGTCTATGTGTGTTTATGGCTGTATGCCAGCAATAAAAACAACAGCAACAATTGATGCAGCAGCTTTTTAAAGAGCCGAAACCAAACAAACGATAATTGTAATGGAAAATTTGGATAAATTAAGCGAAATGATTTTTCATTTAACTAAAGTTTGTACGTAAAGTTTAAATATTTAATCAAATATCCAGCGACAGGTTTTTAAATAAATAAATGGAGTATGTAATCGAATGACATTTACTTAATATTTATTTGGCAACAGGAAATTGAGAAAATCATAAGAATAGTAATTAATTTCTGTTTACATGTAAATTTATCAAAATTTGTATTTATCTGATATCTTCACAAAAATATTTAAAAGTATTTCAGATTTATTTCTATTTGCTAACAATTTTCATTTTAAATTTCCAGTCCAATCCGGAAAAACTATATTTAATTCATAAGCTGTCTGTTTTTTGGCGCCAGTTTAACTTTGTGTTTTATGTAACCAACAAATAATCATACGCCATGTGGGCCCAACAGCTCAGTGAGCCGATTAAATACTGCAAAAACAATTGAGAAAACTCAAATGCAGCTGAAAATAGAAATAAAACACAAATGAAAATAAAAATAAAAATCAAAATGAATATCGCATTTGCTGGTCATAATTTGTTGGTCTGCTTTTGGCGAATTCAATTGCCTTCAAATTTGCCAAACAATCAAAGCGAACAAAAATATCATAAAATGGCAAATCTATTGCAGTACCTATGCACATAAATATATATATGTACATATATACACTCGCTTATGTATGTATGTGTGTATGGGTTAAATGCAAAATAGTCGCTCATAAAATATAATGCAATGTGAATTTTCAATAAAATATCAAAACACAACCATGAAATGTGCAACGTCCAATAGACAAATGAACGAGCACCCTCGTACACACTTATACACACTATACACACACACACTCACACACACAACCACTCACTTGAAATGCAATAATCATATTAAAATCAACATCAACTATGAGAAAAAAATCTCTAAAGGCAACAAAATAGTTCGTTTTTAAAGTTATTATTAGCCGCAAATGTGCGCCGATTCAAACAAACACACATACACACATTTATATATATATATGGCTATGTATGAATTTATGTACGAATACAATCAATATATTGTACCGTAGATCGGTTTTGCATAGCTCTATATATCTATATATTTATATATATGAATGTATCTGTATCTGTTTGTGCATCAATTGAATGACTGACGCTAGAGTGCTTTTATTATTATATTTGTATTTGTATTTATATTTGTATTCACCATTTATGTTTGTGTTTGTGCTTTGTATTTGGCATCTCGAATAAATCATTTAAGCGGCCGCAAAAAATAAAATCAAGTTGCAAATATTCAATGAACTACTTTTCGGTTAGTGGCAAGTGGCAAAATGTGTGCAATGCATATAAAAAGTACACATTAAATAAATACATACATTTTATTTATTTTTATATGTACACATTATACATATATTGTTATATATATAGACCTATAATATGTGGAATTGTTGTTGGGCTGAAAATACATTTATTTGCATGCCGCAAATTGAACGCAATGAACATTATAATAAAAAGTTTTCCACTTTTTTTTAGATTAAATATAGACACAAATTTGAAAAAAAAAACTTGACTCATAAATACATAAATCAATTAAAAAATATGCATATTTGTGAATTTAAATTATTTTAGTTTAAAATTTAAAATATTTTCCATTTTTAATTAAGTGGATACACCAATAAATTGTATTTGTCATATCGTTTAACATATTTAATAATATTGTGCAATCTTATTTATTTCTTCTCAATAATATAATCATATTTATATACTCAATTTTAAAATGAATTGTTAATATTAAATGTTATTTATTTAAAATACTTAATAATTTATTTATGTTTTTTTTCCTTTTTATAATTTTAATTTTCTTCAAAGTTTTTAGTTTTTTTAATTTTTATTCAATCTTTCTAGATTATTAGACAATTGGCGTATAAAGTGATAACGCAAAATAAAACTAAACAAAGAGATGAAAATTTCTACACGAATTCATATATACACACACACAAACACACACGCTCTTACATACTTTGTTGTACATATATCTCAATATTAATTTGGCATTTATAAATTTTGCAATTTAAAACGCAAATTTCAACAATTTCAGGCGTCAACGCATCGCCAAAGCAGCGCAACCCCCTCTCATCCCTCTTTCTCCCTTCCCCCCTCCCCCCCTCTGCCTGGCTGTCCGCCCCTATTTTGTACGCTCCTTCGCCTCGTTGCGCATACGCTGCGTAGGCCCGTCGCATATAAATTTGCGACTCAATCGCCTCAGTATTTGTTGCTATTCCTATTGTTGTTGTTGTTGTTGTTGTGGTTGTAGATGTGGTCGCCTTTGAGGCGAGTGCCCCCGAGTTGTGGCCCACAGTGCAGTGTGGGCTACTTTTTGGTCGATCCGCCTTCATTTTAGATGCATTTAATTTGCCTCACCTTCCCTGAACCTCAGTCTGTTTTCTGCTCTGCTCGTCTACAACCAACAATTTGTGTGTGTGTGTGTGTGTGTGTGTAATTGTAAAAATTTTTGTTTGTTTTGCTTTTTCTTAAAAATAAGTTTTTAATTGCGAGCCGACGGTTTTGGCAGCAGGCAGAGATTATTCGCCAAATAATTTGGCTCTTGTGGCTAAAAACCGATTGCAAAGTTTTTTGCAGCTTGAGCGAAAATCGTTCTGTTGGGTAAACATCTCTCATGAGATGCCACCATGTGGCGAGCTAATCAGAGTTCTGCCCCACTCCCCTCCCTCCCTTCTCCACCCTATTAGACCCCTTAGCTCGTCGAATAGTTGGCAAAATAAATTATCGAAATGAGCGGCAGCGTTGAAATTAAACAGGTTGGCCGAGAATGCAGCATCTTATGAGGCTGCTGTGGGCAGAGGGAGATACAAAGAGATAGAGAGAGAGAGAGGGTGATGGGGAGGAGGGGGAATCATGAGTCTGTTTATTTTGTTTGATTGCCAGCGCAGTCTGTAATTTTGCTGAACGCTCATAATTTGTATATTTGCGATTTTCAATTAAGCAGCCGACGCTCTGCCGCTGACGCTGCCTCTGCCACTGCCACTGTTGGGCGGTGACATATGCACCACAAATATGCCACATGGCCTGACGCTGTGTGTCCATTGAATGCAACTTATTGAAATTTATTAATAGACAGCCACCCACGCGAAAGCAGAGATCGCATCGTTTCAGGCCTCGACTCCTCTTTGACTCTCGACTCTTGTGGCAAGTTCTGGTCATCAGAGATACACACACACACACACATGGACAGTGGCCATTGCCATTGGGTAGACATAATTTACAATTATTTCAAGGACACCTTACATAGACCTCATCGGGGCTCTGTTCATTATCATCATCATGAAACGAGTTCGAGTTCGAGGCGCAAAGCAAAGCAAAGCAAAGCAAAGCACAGCAAAGACAGCCCTAAAAGCCACCTCAACTCAACTGAACAACAACCACTTGATGGTTCTACACAGAAAAAAAGGAAATTCATTCTAAAATTCCAGCTTATAATTCTTGATTTGAGCATTTAAGTATGTATTCAGGATCAGATTATCAAACTGAAACGAATATTGGTTTCAGCTTTGCTCGCGCTTAGATTTTCGGTTATCGGCTGTGGAAAATTTTTGTATGTGGGTTAAGAATGGTTACCGTTTAATTGAATGCTTCGGTCTCAAAATATGATTTCGCTTCACAAAAAACTCTAAAATTTTTTAATGATGTGTAAATTTAAAAACAAATATTCAAACATTTCAAAAACGTAGATTTTTTTATTGTGATCTATAAATAAATTAAGTTACGGATAAAATACAAATTAAATTAAGTTTTCAAAAACGATGATTGCACATTAACAACATAATTCAATTCTATGCTAAGGTCATTTCGGTTTGAGTAATTTCGGTTTTTCGTTATCGGTACAATAAAAAAAGTTATGTTTCGGTTACGTTTACGCTTACTTTTACCAATTCCAATCAGTGAATACCGGCTAACGGTTACAGTTATGGTTAAGGTCTTAATCCCTGATTCAGGATATTAATATTAAATTAACGCAATATGCGGATAAAATGGCAACAGTAAAAGATTGAAAGCTTTTAATTTCAGTGGACAAAATTTAGTCTAAATAGTCTAAAAATAGTCTAAAAATATTTTCGAGGGAAAGAATGGAATAATCGTATTTTGTACTTTGCTTAAGATAATCCGGGATGACTGAACCGGGAACTTCGGATTTGATTGATTTTATCCCGGAACCCCGGATTTTTTTCTTTGTGTATATACATACGTGCTGGCCATGCTTAAGTGAGTTTAGCTTGAGCCCTGTGCGGTTTTTGTGGCAAGCATCTCGCTGCCACTTGGCCATGTTGTTGTTGTTGTTATTGTTGCTGTGCATTAAGTGAAAAATTGCAATTTTAACGCCCGCGTTAATTTACAGCAGTCGCTGCTGCTGCTGCGTTCGTTGCAGTTGCAGCCAGATACAGATGCAGATACTTCAGATGCAGATACAGCTTCAGCTACAGCTATATAGATACATAGATACACATGACGATGAACTGGAAGAGTCGCAAGTATCTAGTGCTGTCCGTGTCTTTGTGTTTTTGGGAACGTGTTGCTGTTGTTGCCGTGGGGATTTCAACAGTCAGCAATATTGCTGCTGTTGCTGCTGTTGTTGTTGTTGTTGCATGCTTTTCTGACCGTGCTGAAGGTAAACCAGTGCGTTGTCATTGTTGTTTCCCAGTTGCAGTCGTTGTTGTTGTTGTTGCTGCTGTGTGCTTTGTTGTCACTGCCAATGCTCTGCCTGTTGCCCTGCCTGTCCCTCTGTCTCTCCGTCTGTCTGCCTGACATTGGCGCGCGTCTATCAGAGGTTCTATCGCATAACATTCCATATAATTTGTTAACTTGCCATGCATAAAACTCGAGTGCGGATTTATGACTTGACGCGAAATTGATCGCGACTGATCAACTGAAAGCTTCTGCAGGTCTCTCTCTCTCTCTCTCTCTCTCTCTCTCTCTCACTGTCACACTCTTTCACTCCCTGATCAAAGCCATATAAAAATAAAAAGCAAAATAAATATAAATATAAATAAAAATCAAGCAAAAATTGAAAAACAACAAAAAAACAAGGGGAAAAACGAGACTTGCATCGTGGAGGATTGCAGAGGATCGGTGAGGATTGACTGGAGTATCTTTGGCTTTGGTTTTGGCTTTGCCTTTGGCTTTGACTCAACTTCACCCGTATTGAATTCCAATGTGAAATCGCAGCACATGATTCAATGCCAACACAAGGTGGCCCGTATATCGTTTCAGGCCAGCTTCAAGCGTTAATACCGATCGCAGTTACTCAGTTTTCTTGATCCTCTTGCTGTTGTTGCTGTTGCTGCTGCTGTTGATGTTGCAGGTGGAGACAAGAGAATTGAGTCGGGTTAGGGCTTCTTGCGGCCGGAAGTGGCCTGTTGCAAGTGGCGCCATATGTAGGTATTGTATTTAGTATTTAGTTGGAAATATAATAATGCTTTTCATCAACGGATTTGTTGAATTCTTTCGCTTAAACAACATCAACAAAAGGTTAAACTTATTGATTACATTTAGTTGATGACATTTGAAATTGACAAGCACCTTATTTTACAAGCTTTGTCTTGTAATGTTAGAAATCAAATAAATAAGTAAATAATATGATATTTTTATAAAATGTTCAGCTCATGTCTCAATACAGTCGAACTTCCCTAACCCAAGTTATGGTGATTTTCGACTTATAGAGTTCTTTTTCTTAAGTTTATTAATTTAAGTGCCACTAATATAGCTCAAGCTAGGGAGAAATTCTAGTTATAGAAGTTCGAGTTATGGAAGTTCAACTGTATTTTTATTTTTTAAAATTGCTTTAACCATAAGATAATTAGGAAGAAGAGAAAAGGTTTGTTTTTTAAATCGTGAAACAATTATTTGACTGACCGTATGGTATTTGCATAATTATAATTATCTTAAGTTTATAAATAAAATGAATTAAATAAAAAATAAATTTTTAATTATTGCAATATTATCTATAATTTAACAAGACTACTGTGTAACTTAGATATGGGCATTTCCAGAAAAAAATTGATCAAAAACTCACATCTTTTGAAATTTTCTTCCAATAATGTATTCAAGTTTTTGATTTAAGCCATATACGCTAGAAGAAATTCAATAGGATGAACATATAGATTCTATATGGGAATAAATTCACTTTTTCTATATTTTTGGCCATTTTCTTAAAAATTGATTTCAAAGTGGACCATTTGTATTCTATCGATTAGTTACACTAAATCAGATAGTAAGATTGTAACGTAATCCATTTTAATACATAGAAATATATTGAAAGTTTAATTTAAAACAAGTTTTACAATTGAAAATAGTGTTGATAAAATGCATTAGGCCCGTGAAAAAACATTTTTGAAAATGACAACTTTTGCCATTTTTTTTTCATTTTAATACGTACAAATGTCGTGTTCTCGATCCTGGAAATGCCCATATGATAGTTTCCATCAGTTTAAATAAATGCAGACAACGTTTAAATTGATTTTTTATTATTATTTATTTAATTAATTACTTAATTACTATTTTTTTAACTTATTTAATAGCAAACATTGCTGACATAAAATTTTAAAAATTAATACAAACCTAAACAAGATTACAGTCAAATTTAATATAAGTTATCTTTACAATCGTCGATTTCATAAAAAATCAAGGGAATTTCATAAATAGTTATTTGACAAAAATAACTTTGTTAATAAAGTGATAATTGTGTTGTATAATGATTTAGAAATAATTATAATAATTCAACGTGTTATTAAATTTTACTCGAGCTTACACTTGAAAGCTGTATAATTTTAATGCTTAGCTTTGATTGCCGGCATCATCAACAGTTTATGATGCCATACAAATCGTTGAAGCAACTTGAAATCCCAGTTCATAAGAAGTGATCTTTACACTCCATATAAACACAGTCATTCAGTCGATTCACGCGATTTGTGCTCGACAAGTTGTCGGGTCTATAAAACTATATGGCTGCCAATTTGGTTGGTTTCGGATTCCCGAGCGGAGTTAAGAGGAAGTCTCATCATAATGGGATGCTTAAATGACAATTTGCGGTCAGATTTGTGGATGTGATCGTCGTGTAAACAACAAGTCGATTGGCAGTTAAAAATTTATGTGCATTTTCACACTTTGAATATTGTGATTGCGTGCAATTTGAGACTTGATCAAAATACTAAAGACAAAATAAAGAATATAATACTGAGATCAAAGCGATCATTTTGAGGGCTTTTTGCGTGTCCATAAAAGGCGCGTGCAATATTAACCGTTATGCCAAAATTATAAAAAGAGAAGGAAAAGCAGAGAAAAAAAATGTAAACTGATTTATAGCGTTGATCCAAAAAGGGTTTATAAGGCCAGACAAAGCCATAAAAATCTCGAACGTAAATTAAGCAAAGATGCCAAAGACAAAAGCGATAAGTGTATATAATATAAAAAAGGCAAAGCTGAGAAAGCAAATTATATACAAGAATTGTATATATAAAGATTGCACACATAGTTGCAGTATATGAGTGTGTATAAATATAAACTGGGAATGGGACTGAAACTGGGACTGGAATTGGCAGACAGACTCTGTATCTGAATCTGAGCTGGGCTAATTTAAGCGAGGACAACACCTCAACTCATATTTAAAGCCGGCTAAATCAGAGACTGTCTGTCTGTCTGAGTGTCAGTCTGACTGTCTCTGTGTTGTTGTGTGTAAGTTCCAGTCAGAGAGTCGCGTCCAAAGTCACCCAAAGCGACGCCATTGCCGTTGTCTGTGTCTGTGTCTGCTTGGTTTTGTCTTTGTGTCTGGGCCGCAGCAACAACAAAAAATGATGAAAAAAAGAACAAAATTAAACACATAAGTAACAAAAGAGTGGAAAAAAATACAATAAAATTATAAAAAAAGAAAAGAAACAGCAGCAACTAAATCGATGCAACAGCAACAGCAGCCGGCAAAAGAAGCGCAGTGCAAAGCGCGGAGACGGAGGAGAGAAAAGCGGCGAGGCGACGGCAGCGGGGCGTATGAGTGATATCAGAGAGTGGAAGGAATACAGTGAACCAGACTGAGGCAAGAGTCATGGGACATGAGACATGGGACATGGGACATGGGACACAAGGCGAGAGCGGCGGTGCAGTGCAGAGAAATTAAGAAACCAACAAATTCATCCAGAAAAGTAGTCAATAAAGTGTCGACAATGCGCACAACAACAACAGCAACAACAACAACGACAACAAGGGGAACAACAGAGCCGACAACAACGACCACAACGAAACCGTCAAAAAGCAGCAGGCAGGCCACGCCATGAGGCCGAGACCGAAGACCGAAGACCAAGAAAAGAGCTTGTTTTATTTGAGTTCGACTTCGGATTCAGTTTCTCGTGCGCAGCGAGCGAGAGAGAGAGAGGGAAAGGAAGAGTTGCAGGGTGAGACAGGGAGCTACCACCGCCCTCGAATTGGCCACCAAGTCAGGTTGAGTCGGAGTCGGAGTCGAATTCAGAGTCGGAGTCGAGTCGAAGTTGAAGTTGAAGTCGCGTTGAGTTGAGCCACAAAATCAATTGAGCGATCAAGTGTCTTGAGGCGAAACAGAAGGTGGAATAAATAAAACAATAACGATGATAATGAAGTTAAAGTGAATTTTGATGAATACGCCGACGAGGCGTGGCCCGAAGCAGAAGAAGAAGACGAAGGTGAAGAAGAACAGCAAACACAGTGCCTCCTCAAGTGGACAGTCGAGTCGACATGGGAGTTGCCTCCTCTGGAAGCGAACAAACAACTGCTCCTCCGGACATCCGGGCAACTGTTTGGGCACTTCGAGCATTGCAACTAGTTAAGCAGCCAGCAGCAGGGGACAATCGACATTGAAACTTTGAAACGACACCAGCTGAATGTGGCACAAGCATATTATTATTAAGCAGAAGCTTAGAGCTTTAAAGAGCTTTTACAGCGGCTTGACGAACTTTTTTAGCGACCAATTTTAATTAATGGGTTAAGATACTGTATTAGCTTAAATGACACTTGCTAGAAATTCAAATTAAATATTTTTAATCAGAGTAATTCATGTTTTTTTTGCAGCTTAGAGCTTCAATGAGCTTATAATTTTTTCGTTTAATTAATTAACCTTAAATCAAGACAATAGCAGCAAAAAGTTTAAAATAAAATAGCACCAGCTGAAAGCCAAGAGCTTTAATGCTTTTCAGCTGTCATGATAAACAGGTGGGTTAAGATACTGTAATAGCATCAATTCAATGGCAGCATATAGCATATAGTTTACATTGAAATGACTTAGAGCTTAAATGAGCTTTTCAACGATTCTTAGCTTTAATAGCATTTAAGATTAATTTAATTTAAAATATTTCAGTAGTAGTAAAATGTCAAATTTACAAAAAATCTACATACAGTGCATAGCTAAGTCTTGTACTTAACTTTTTAAAGCATTTAAAAGCTACTTTTTACTATAAAATCACAGTTTATCAATTAAATAGTAGATCAATTAAATGTTTGCTTATGTGATAATCAGCTAATTATTTCACACAAAAATATAGCAACTGTCCAATAAAGATCACAACATTTGAAATACGTTTACGCTTAAAGCTTAAAAACCACCCATTAAAAAAATTCAGAAAAGCTAGTTGATAACATTAAAAGAACACTGAGTGGGAGGATAAGTTGAAAATAGAAAATGGAAAAGCAACGGCGGAAAGTTCTAGTTCAATTTGAAAAGTCGACTGTGACAAAGTTAAATTTTCAATAGCCTGGCACATTTGAAAGTGTCTAAAAGTTTTCACAGACAAGTTTTTGTGTATTCTGGCAGTTGTTGTTCTCTTTGTTGTTGTTGTTGGTGTTAAGAATAACTTAATATTAGACTTGTTGGCGAGAGTACTACGATTGAATTGCAGAATTGGAGTAGGAGACGAAATTAAGTATTTTAATTTTAGAGAAAGTTGCTTATAAGTTCAAAGAGTGAGTCCATTTTAATGAAGACTTTTTTTATGGGAGACTAAAAATTAAAAAAAAATCAAAAATCAGCCGAAATGATTGAAAACTTGAATATTTGAAAATTGAATAAGATTCAGGTGCATAATCAAATAAGGGATGAAATTATGATACAAATAACATTGATGATAAAAATCGATAAAGTTTTGACTAAGTTATGATAGTTAGAAGTTTTCGATTATATGTAAAGGGATAAGCAAGTATGAAAATCAAATAAAATGTAGATATTAGACCAAAAACGAGGTGAAATAAAATTCAAATGTTCATCAGAATCGGGTAAGTTGTGACCTTTATCTATTATAGTTGAGAATGAAGTTCTTTTTAAAATGATTCAAAGGGTATTTAAGCTTCGCAATCTTTAATGAAAAGTTTAAGCTGATTGCAATTGCTCTTGTTCCAGTTGTTGTCATTGCAAAGACAGCATTCAAAGTTCGTCGCTTTGGCGAGCTCCGGTGAGGGATGGGGTCAAGGGAGGTCAGGGGAGAGGAGGGAGGGTAGAGGGGTCATAAGAGTAGCGACAAGTTTCATAGCGCCGTGTCGAGGTCACGGAATTCTCAGAGTCCTGTGTGGCAGACAAAAAGACAGACAGAGAGGGAGAGAGAGAAGGACACAGAAAGGGAGAGGGAGAGAGGGAAGCAGTCAGCGAGGCGGCAGCAGAAGCAGTAAGAGAAGCGAGCAAGTGCGCAGGAAAAAAAACATACAACTAAGGGCATGCCACAGTATACTCACACTATATACAACAGCGTATGTGTGTGTGTGTTTGATATTTCCTTTTATTGAAAATGCACTTTGGTGCCATGTAAACTTTGCAATCAAAGTCAACGGCAAACTGGCGACGTTGGCACCAACACAAGAACGAGACCGAAACCAAAACCAAAACCGAGACCTGAGACGGCTGAAAGGTTCAACCTGGTTGGTATTGGGTATTGCCAACTGGCAAGAGGAAGAGTGCACTGAGTGCTGCCACCTCTAACGATATAATGGCAACGACCATGGCCAGACATTAGAAGCAACTGTGTGTTCGACTGCAACTGCAGCAATTGTTGTTGCTGTTGTTGCTATTGGCAACTGAGACTGTGGCCGAGGCAGTGGTAGTGGCAGAGACAGAGACAGAGACACAGGCATAACTAGAGCCACTGACAGTGCCCTCATCCCTGTCCCTGTCCCAGTCCCAATCCTTCTCTTTATCCACGTCCCTGACATTGCCTTTGGCTTTGGCTTTGCTTTTTTGGCCTGCGCTTCCTATTTTTAGTTTGCATTCCAAAACGGCGTTGCCAATGCCTCTACCTGTTCTTTCAACTCTTATCCCTCCTCTCCCCCTTCTTCGTCTTCTCCTGCTGCTCTGCTGGAATTTAGCAGTTTGTAACTCGTTTTCGTTTTATGATTTCTGTCCAGTAAACACTGTACAGTGGCTGCAACACACAATCGACTATTGAGTATCCTAGATGATGCTCTTCTTAACCACTGTCCACTGTCCAATGTCCATTGTCACTGCTGCTTATTGCGATTGCCTTGATCAATGCTGACAGAGAGAGGTAGAGGTAGAGGTAGAGGTAGAGGTAGAGGTAGAGAGAGAGAGGGGGGTTGACTATAGCTGTCACTTGCTGCAACTGTAAATGCAAGTGGCACAAACACTTTTGCAACCTGCAATTTCTAAAACTCAAAACTCAATGAGTTGGCTTTTGTTTAGCGAGTGTTGCTCTCTCACTCCCACTCCTGCTCCTGGATCTACTCCCTTTCCTCATTCCCTTCCCTTTCTCTTCCTCTTCATTGCTGCTGCTGTTGCTTCTGGTGAGAAAATTGTGTTGTGGCATTTTGGTTGCGAAGGGTCGCACAGACATGCAATGATTGCCAACGACAAAGCAACTTCAACTTCCCCAAGTTCCACTTCCCCACCTTCACTTCCTCTCCCCACTCACCTCCTCCCGCTTTCTTCGTCCACCCACAAAGCCCACAATACTTTTGCCCGTTGGGTGCGTGGCGCATTAGCCAGTCCCAAAAGCCAAACTCAGCCATATTGTTGTTGTTGTTGCTGTTGTTTGCATTTTACCTGCAACGTCGCATCGCATAAAATGCAATGAACTCGCAGTTGGGACTGTCAAGGATATACAGTGATGGCAAAAATAATAGAACGAGAATCATTTTGAAATTGAAACAAATTTTCAATAATTTGATATAAAAAGCGGCGTATGAATTAAAAATACCGATGTTTTGTTATATTTTGAAAAATTGCTAAGTAAGTACTACACATAAATTATGAAACCACGTAGCAATTTATTTTTTCGAAGCAAATTTAAAATTAAAAAAAATTATCGTTTCTATAATTTTTCCCACACTGTATGTATGTGTGGTTCAGCTCTCCTCTCTCGCTCTTCTTTCCTCTCTCACTCTCTCTTTCCCTCCCTCTCTGCTCAGTCGCTGTCGTTGTGCATTTTCCCCCATTTTCCGTCTATTTGGTTTTATTTCTGCCCACGACTCCCTGACATCCTGAATGTTCCATGCGAGTCCTGTCTCGCCTACCACCAAATGCATTTCCATTTAACATGCCAACATTTGGGGGCCCAACACACGCAAGGATGCAGAGATGCAAGGATCGGGGATGTAAAATGGAGAACGCAGAATGGAGAATAGCAGATGGCAGTTCTATCTATACTGCCGTTCATTTTCCTTTACCTTTACCATTTCCATAGCCATTTGATTTCCATTCCCATTTCCATTCCCATTCCCATTGCCATTGCCACAACCAACAACAACATTCACTGGCAATTGAATTGTTTTTGCAACGTGCAACAGTTTTGTGTGTTTTATCGCAAACTGAGTGCAACAATTTAGGACCCTTTCAATTGAAATTGCAATTTCAACTTTTCCGAATATATTGTTAAGAATAACAGCCAAATAAAAGGTGTACACATTATTTAAATATACAAAATTTAGTATGGAATTAAAAGAATTAATATATTTGGAAGTTCGATAAAAAAAAAATATATAACATCAGTTTAATATTATTATATTATTACTGTCTGTTATTAAACTTTATTTTTAAGCAGAATTTTTTAAATTTTGAGCAAGATCTGAAATTTCCATATAAGCTCGATAAAGTCAAGACCAGAAAAATGCAAATTTGGAAATGTTGGCACGACATAAATTGGACCAAAAAGATTTTATTGAGTTTTTGTAGACACTTATTTATTCTAGATAACTCAGCAAATAATTTCTTTGGAATAGTGTTTTTGAAACGTTAATAATATTTAAATAATAATGCACTTACAAAGCAATGACAAATTTTCATATGTTTTTTTTTCCCAACTTTTGATACAAAATTTTGTTTTTTTTTAGTATTGCTTATCAAAATTCATAGAGGACGACTAGAAATTTTATTAATTTTAATTATTTATTTAAAGTTGATATTGATATTGTATAACACTTGTGTTGCTTGTACATAGGAGTGTTGGATAACGCGCCAAAGCAACAAAAATTTAATATTTTTTAAGCATTTGTACTGCGTGTGGAACTGCGTCTCTTTATATCTACTGTTTAGTCGATGTCTCCGGGTTCAACTTTTTCCAATCCATGGCATTTACATGCAACTATTATTGTTTCTCTTGTTGCCGCTTTTTGGTTTTGGTTTAAAAACTGAGCGAGACAATAATGAAATGAAATGAAATATACAAATGCGGTTGTGCTGTGTGTATCTGTGTACATTGGAAAGTTGCTGCTGTTTGGCTGGGTCCGCATTGCCCGCTGAGCTTCTCCAGCTACGGCTGTCACTTGGCCAACGTCACCTCTAAGCAACTCCTCCCCTTCCCCTCATTACCCCTTTCTACTGGTATTAACTCGGCTAAGCGGCGCGGGCGGCTTTGGCGGCTGCCTTTGAGTGATGCTTTGGTTTCATAACTAACCGTTTTTTTCTTTTTTGTTTCTCAGCTCCCATTTCTCGCTTGGTGCACCCCCTTCCCTTCTCCCTCCTTCGCCTTTGAGCCGTGTTGCAAGTGTTGGTAAAGGTAATGTTTACCATTTCCGCTAGTCGCTTCGCAAGACGTCGGCGTGGGTACATTGAAATTTTGGACGTGAACGTGAACCGCAAGACGTCGCTTGGTTTGACTTCTTCTCTATTTTTTCAAACATTTATTGTTGTTATTGTTGTTGTTGTTGGGTACGCGTCATATGAGATGCATGTCAACTTTTCGGTTGCTGCCACTGAAATTCATTTACCTAACGGCTTTTATTATTGTATATTTTTCTCTTTCTTATCAAATGCGTGCCAAGGAAATAGAAAGTGCACAGAGCGTACTTATGAGGGCGATAACAAAAAACAAGCTAGAAATTGGCATTATATGTATTATTCGAGTAAAGACGAAAGGTTGAAATACTTATGAAATACATCAAATAAAAAATAAATATAATATGGAATAAAAATTAAATATTATTAAATCTAAAAGGGGTAATACAAATTTCTTGGAGTACTAGCAACTTATTAGGCCGTCAACTCTAACCGTCTTTAATTTTAATTAATTCAAATTATTTAGTTAATTTAAAATCATTTAGTTTAAAGTAAACTATTTGCGATACAAAATTTAATTTAAAGTAAATCAATTTGAAATATAAAAGTCAACTAGAAATATCAACAACATCAGGAAAACAAGCATGAAATTTACGTTATATTTTAATGGTTAAGTCGAATTTATTAATAGAATATATATGACATTCATTAAGAAAACCAAGTGATATTCAAAATAAAAAGATTTTATTTTATTTAAAGCGAATCAATAATAAATTTAAAAACTCAACAAAGTATTTTTTGGTATATTTCATTGACCAAATAGTTTCTCAATTTTTCTGGAGCTATCGCTTGAAATCTGCTGAAAAGCTTGTATTCAATTTATACCCTAAGCTAAGCACAAGACATATTGCAATGCATATGAATAAGGCAAAGTAGCCTTAGAGTTGCAACTGATTGCATTGGCAGCAGCAGCAGCAGCAGGTTGTTGTAATATCAACAACAACAGCACTTTTTGTGCTATTGCTAATTGTATCAAATTTTCATTTTGATTTAGATTCAGATTACGAGCTAAGAGCATGCTGCTGTTGTTGTTGCTGCTGTTGTTGCCAGCGGCAGCAGCAACCTGCAATCATTGCATTCAGAGTTAGAGTCAGTTCCTCAGTAGATCAGTGGACAGCAACAACAATAGCAATAGCAAAAGCAACAGTAATAGCAACAACAGCAACAACAACAACAACAACTCTGTTGGCCTCATTATGTTCAAACATATTTCATATGCCAACAACAACAATAAAAGCAACAACTAAGCATAGCTCTGTTTTTTCTGCTTCTTTTTCGGCTTTTGTTGTTGTAGTTGTTGTATATTTGTTGTTGCTTCCTCAGCAATCACTTGGTTGTTGCTGTTGTTGATGTAGTTGTTGTCATAACTGTGTTTTGTTGTGCTCAGACTTTGGTTGCTGTTGCTGTCCGGTGAAAGTAATCATCAACAACATTAAGCGAGGTAAACAAACTACAAAACTACAAAAAAATAATAAAAAATAGTTTAAAAAAAAAATTGTTACACTCGCCAAAAGTTCATTTGAGCTGAGGAGAAGCTAAGACTTTGACCAGAGTCGAGAATGCTCCATTCCAATCCAGAGCCATAGACAAAATGTCTCTCTCTCTCTTTCTTTCCCTGTCTCTTTTTCTCTGGGCTGTGCACACTGGACGGAAAGCCCGATTTTTTGGCATAAAGTCTAATCCTGAAGGTAGAGAGTTGAAACTTCGTACAGTTGTTAGTAATAGTGTGTGTAGTAACTGTTTAAAATTTGAAACAGATCGGACCACGCCCACTCAAGCCGCCCCTATAAGAAAGAGTTGTGAAGTAGTAAATTTTTGATTTTAAGCTCTCAGATTTCATTTTTAATGAACTGCTTCTCAATATTGATCACAAAATAATATTTAAATTTATTTTACTATAATATATGAACAAAAAAAAAAAAAATTTTTTCAAAAAATTTTTAAAATTTTCATTATTATAAATCTGCAACATCTTATGAGTATGAAAAACATCTAATAAGTATTAATACCCTAGATGGGGACATACCATTTTACTTTGCAAATGTGTAGCATGTCTTTCAAAGCCCAGTTTAATTAAAGATTTGAATAAAAGCCACTGTAAATGCTTAATTTTCGAATTGAAAACATTTCGGTCCACATTTTGGCAAATATTTTCGCACGTAATTGTGAAAACTTTTGGCTTTTTGATTAATTTTGGCTCTCGTGATTAGGTCATCATCATCCAATCCGACTTGACCAAAAATCCACTCAGATATTGCCTCTTTTGCCCTCTTGTTGCTCCATGCTTCGAGCAACTGAAAACTGCTGAAGACAAAAGTAGCTGCAATACATTCAATATTCCGGAAAACGCGCAAATTTGCGCAATGATAATTATTATTCTCTTAAACTGTATATTTTCATTCAAAACGTGACATATTTACTTTTTCGCACAGACAGGCGGGGAACTAGTTCTACTCCACAATTCACGAACACTGGATTAAACTTTTCAACGTAAATCGGGTTAACAACACAAGACGCATAAGCAACAAATAACACATATTAAACAATTTTTACTTAGGATTAATATTAAACATACCTTGCTCTTCAATATCCATTTTAGATATAATTTAAAAATAATAACTGTTCAAAATTAGACGTCTTGAAACTTTAGAAACTTTCGCACGTGTCAAAAGTAAACAAAGCGCTGATATAAAGTTTGACTTTGACGCCCTGGTACAACACCAGGGTCGCAACTCTACTTGTTTAAATTATCGATTAAGTGTGTTTGGAATATCTATTTTCAAAATATAATATCAAAATCACAAAAGCTTTTCATGACTTTTTGGACTTTATGCCAAAAAATCGGGCTTTCCGTCCAGTGTGCTGTGGCAGGGAATTCCGGCAGCTGCAGCGCCGCGTAGCAAAGAGAAAAAGGTTGAAGAACCACAGAGAGATACGATTATGATGATTTCTAATTGAAAAACTCTGCGGCGCGCTCAAATGTGTCCAGAAGCGGGAAGAGAGAAGAGGGCAGAGAAAAAGTTGAAGACGTTGAAGTACAACAACAAAAAGCAAGCAAAAAGAAAGAAATAATACAAAAAAAAAAGAAAAAATGAAACGAAATTTCATTAAAACGTTTGCACAAATAAAATAAGTGCTGCAAAAAGCAGAAAAAGAGTAGCAACAACAACAACAACGACAACAACAACGACAGCAGCAACAGCAAAAGAAACTGAAACGAGGTCAACTGAGGTCAACACATTTTATGTACCGAGCCCGAACTACTTCATACTCTACTAAATATTTGTATGACGATGTCGACGGCGACGCTGGCAGAGACTCAGATTCAGTTATGGACTGTATGTATGTGCGTGTGTGTGTGAGTGTGTGTACGTTTTGGTGAATGGACGGGGGGGGGGGGGGGATAAATGCAGTCAGCTTTGGGCTTGGAACTTCAAGTCAGCGTCAGCTTCGCTCGTATGCATATGCCCAGTGGGAAGGGCAGAGGTGGGGCTGTAACTGAGTGGTGACAGAGGGGAAGGGGAGGGGGAGGGGGCTGCATAAACTAAATCAAACAAAAGGCAAACAGCAAAAACGAAGAAGAAGAGAAAAAAGTGGGGCGACGGGGCGACGCGTGTGGAGAGAGGAGTTGAGTTTGCTGCGCTTCAATTGAGTTTTACATACATTCATACATAGATGTTGTTGTTGATTTGATTTTCAACTATTTGAGGGCAACAGCGGCGACAAAATGGACACCAACAACAGCAAAAGCAAGAAAAAAACTCGTTCGCTGTGACGCGCATTGACTAACTGAATTGTGTTGTTGCTGCGGTGTCAGGGCAGCAGCAGCAGCAGCAGCAACAGCAACAACAACAGCAACAACATGACTTGGAAAATGCGCTTGCCAACATTATCGTCTTGACCATCTCGTGAACTTCATTTGCAAACGTTGGAGCAACATTTGTGTGGCTAAATCCAGCAACAACGACTTGTGGAAGACGGGAAAGAGGGGAGTTTGCTGGGCAGCCAACATAATTCATTTGTATTGCTGTTGTCGTTGTTGCTGCTGCTGTTGTTGGCACAGCAAGTGTTGCCAACTTTATGGCATTTACAAATACAATTACATTAGCTTCTGCTGCTGTTGCTGTTGTTATTGTTGTTGCTGCTGCTTTTGGCATTAGCTTTGCCGTTACTTTTGCAATTGTCGGACCAAGGCATTGAGTGAGCTGAGCTCTCAACTCAGTTGTGTTATGTCGAGTTGAGCTGAGTTCAGTTTAGTTGAGAGATGAAAGCTCAGAGTTAACTGTTGGCCAAGTGCGCAACTAATTTGCATTTGTTTAGGCCGCTGCTGTTGCTGCTGCTGCTGGTAAATTGCAGCTAAAAGCAATTCAATGAATATTAAATTCGGAATCTCTAAGCTGTTGCGGCATTGGAATTTTAGTTGGGAAAACAGTTGAAATGAAAGGAATGTTTTCATAGAATCAGAATTACCCTATTCACAAATACTTAGTAGGGCTTTTTTACATTAATTATATATTTTAATTATCTTTTTAAAAATATAAAATATCATAAGTATAAGAATATAACAAGCGGATCAGTCGAGTGCACTCGACAGTAATATACCATGAGCCTAGGCCCCGGCACGCCGAAGATTTGATGCCCATGTTATTCCCATAATTATCCTTATTTATCGACCTAACGTTTTTTTGGCAGCTGCATCCATTTAAATTTTAAAATATAAATGAGTGATTTTAACCAATTGGCACGATATTTTAAAAATGTATTAAAAGTAAAAATGATAAAAACAACAAAAAATATTGGTTGACCAATCCAGGATTCGAACCCACGACCCATTGCGCATGGGTGCGTATCTCTATCATTAGAAAGAAAATTTAAATAAATGAAAACATTTAATAATTAAAAGTCATCTGCACCGCACCCATACCGAGATTCGAACCGCGATCTCCCTGGTTGCTAGTCGAACACTTATCACCTCGGCTACTTCGACACATTTGCTGATGCTGGCAAGCTCGATATACTTACATACTCAATGTACATTCCGTTAGAGTAAATACAAAACGAATTAAATCATTATTAATTCTATTTATAGAATTGCATTTAAAAAGGGGTTTGAAAAATCGTTAATATCTTCACTACTTATGGCCCAATCGTGTTGAAATTTGGTGATTAGTCTCTGGGCATGATCCTACACCCGTTGAAATAAAAAAAAATTTCAAAATTTAACTCAAATCCCGAAATTAAAGGCGATGTCAGTTTTTGATGAATTACGCCCCCCACAGTGGGCGTGGCAAAATTTTAACATAAACTTGTCCTGCCTGACATAATAGGGAGTCTTCATTCCAAATTTGGTGGTCCTAGCTCTTACCATCTCTGAGATCCTTTCGTTTACACGGACCGACGGACAGACGGACATGGCTATATCGACTCGGCTGTTGATGCTGATCAAGAATATATATACTTTATGGGGTCGGAGATGCTTCCTTCTGCCTGTTACATACTTTTGAACAAACTTAATATACCCCTCAGGGTATTAAAATAACATTTAATTATTGTAGTATATTGTCGAGTTTAAAATACAATATTAAGTTATTTTTAACAACTGTTGTTGTAGTCAAATATCTTTTTTGAAACATTTATAAACTTTAATTTACATTATTTTATTTAGAATCGACTTACGAACAACTGGCACATTAGAATGAAAAATTAAAAACAAAGAATTACTAATTTTATTTTTGGTGGTTTTAAGAGACATTATTAAATTTATAAAAAATCGTCAGAATAAAAAAAAATTTCGAAAATAACAAACAACAAAATAATGCGTAATTCAGAACAAATTAATTATAATCAATAAATAACTTGCTTAAATTATTTATTTTCTTTATTGTTTATTATTATTATATTAAATTTATATTTTATAGTAAACGACTATTTACAAACACCTGGAACATTCTAAAAGGTGTTTAAGTTGTCTATTATATTAAGGAAATCAAAAGACGGTGACTATAGAGAAATAATTATGCACAATTCATTGGCCTTTGTTGTGTTCAAGTGGCGGCCTCTTAAACAACAGCTGATCCTCGAGCTCCACATCTGAACATCTGAACAATTATTGACACGTGTGCACCTCCACAGAACCTGGAAGTGCAGAAGAATGTCCTGATCGGGGAAGGGAGAAGGGAAAGAGGAGCTCCTTGGCCACAGATGCATTTCCGGCAAAAAATTCAGCTGTTGATTTCATCCTTCTGTCGTTGTGCCTTTCATTTGGACTGTTGTGGCTGCCTGCTGTTTGTTGTCGATATTATCTGCAATTAAATACTCGATGCACAGAGTCGGCGACCAGGACAAAACAAGTAAAAATTTCAATAACTAAAAACGCACATGTCCTGTCAGGACAACAAGATAGAAAGAGTAAGAGAGATAGAATGATAGAGAAAGAGAGAGACAGTCTCACTGACAGTCAGCAGCTGTTACAAAAAAGAAAACACAAAAAACTGTTGGAGCGAGTCCTGCAATGCGACTTCGTCCACGTCCTTTTCGCCCTCGTCCTGCGCACTTTGTTGTGCCTACACGCTGCGTCTGCGCCTGCGCAGTTTGTCTCTTCCTTTTCATTTTGTCTTGTTTTGTTTGTGTTTTTTGGGGGGCAAGAGCTACACATGCCCCGAAAATTATCCCCTAAATACCGCTTGTCAATTCGTTGAAGCTTCCTGCGCAGTTTGTGGCTCATCAGCGTCAGCCACAAGCATCTAACAGCACTGAACAAAATTCTTGGCTTCAATACTTAATTTTGAATAAACGTACATATGCCCAAAGTATTTGAGAGTTATTTATTAATTTTTTTTTATACAATACTAGAGGGCTACTACGCTACACTAATTCGATTTTCACCAAATTTGGTCAGAATCTAAGAGACAGTCCCAAACATACAATCTTTGAGTTTGGCTGAGATATCTTAAGAAAGAAAAATGTTTTCCATTCTAAGAAATTCCATGAACGCTGTCTTATTGCGCGGTAAAATTGTCTCAGCCATGTTGTGTGAAAATTTCAGCTTTCTATCATTCAGCGTTTGGTCTACACTAATTCAGTGAGTGAATTAGTGAGTTAGTCAATCAGTCAGTCTATCAGTCAGCCAGTCAGAACAAAGGGCCTTATATATGTATAAATTATAAATAATATTTTATTGAATAAATAAGTAGATAGTTAATTAATAGTTAGTTTATAAGTTACATAAAATTGTAATTGAGAATTACCTGAACACTGATTTTATTTTATCATTATATTCCCTTCGAAAATTGCAGTCTCAGTAATATACCGGCCTGTTCCGGTTTTCACATTCGGTAAGATTTTGCGGACGTGAAATTCTTTTACCTGCTCCAATATCTTTTCGACGAAATTCTGCGGATTGATATCACTTTGAGTTGATGAGTTTAAGTCCGATAATGTGAAAAAATATCATTTTTAATTACTTATAAAATAAAAAGTGAAAACCGGAACAGGCCTGATAATTTATTTGTATTTATTTTATGTATTACATTCTTTATTTTGTTTAATAATAATGACTAGCGAAATCTAATCAAATTGTATTCCATTTTAATTTACAATTTATTGGAATAAAACAAAAAACAAAATTATTTTAAAATTTTTTAATTTGAATTAATTGCTTAAGCCAGAATTCTCTCAGTGCATATATGCGTAGTAGGCCTGTATTAGTTATCAGCAACCCCTATATCACACAGCTCAGCACAACATAAAAGACTGCACAGATACCGAGATACCGCAGAGTCTCTCTGCTAATTGGTTGCCCCTGACACGCGTCATGCGTCTCAAGCAAACGACAACTGCAACTTCAACAGCAACTGCAGCAGCAACTTGAACAGCAAAAGGTGAAATTGTATATCATTCTCGTTCTATCGTCTTATAATATTTTCTTGCTCTCTCCTCTTCCTGTGTTCGCCTTTTGTTTTGGCCTAGTTGACGAATCTACCCACGCAAGAGTTTCCCGCTTCCCAGTGCCGCTTTTTGTGTCTGTTTCAAAGTGCATTGGACACAACCTTTCCCAGTTACTAGTTCCCAGTTCCCAGTTGCCCGTTCTCATTTCTTGTGTGCGTGTGTTAATTTTCCTAAGCGTTTCCAATCAACAGACAGACAAACAGAAAGAAAGGTGCCACAAAGAGAATAATGCGAAGAAAGCAATAGAATGGCATTTTTATGAATGGCTCGAATCATTCGTGCGTTGTTCTATGAGTGCCCAATGGAAAGCAATTCGAGTGCCGTGAATAAACAGCGTGTAAAGTGGCCGTAAAATGCAGCCAAACACTCGAGGTCACATGATTAGTGTCACATAAATGAGCGGCGACTTCTGACCGTATTCCTTCGCATTAACATTAGCTGAGGGATCTCTGATCGAGTCGGCATCGCGGCAACAAAAATATTGCATATTTTTATAATGGCAAAATACCCTTGGCTTAAATTGTAAAAAAAAAACAAACAAAAAATAATATATATACAATGAAGGGCAGACACCATTTAACAAGAATATGCGCCATGAAGGTAAAATACCCTTAAGTTAAAGATCTTAATTTTAATTTAAGATCTTAAGGTTCGATCAATAGGTGATAATATCAATAATAAGATCATTATTTTTTGTGATTTTATAAAAATTAAAAAAATTATATCTTGTCAATAAAGATTTGAATATAAGTAGATGATTGAAAGTGACTGATCTATATATCTTGAGCAGCTCTCAACAGTAAAGATCAGTCAATCTTCTATATTAGCCACGATTTATGTTTCAAGATCAATTTATACATTTCGAGATTCTGATCCCAATTAGAATACATAAATACTTCTTCAATAGAGATAACAGATAATTTTTAAATTGATAAACTTATTAACTTAACAGTTATAGGAAAGTCAAATCATCCTTTGTCAACTTTTCTTATGTTTTTTAAGCCAAGGTCGGATCATAAATTAAGACCATTAGAAGCACACCAAACTTCAGCTCTAAGCTAAAATTACACCTGCAACAGCATATGTAGTAAAAATAATAAAAATAAATTTAGTAATGATAGTACTGAAAATAATAATGATAGTATTAATGATATACATTTTAATAATAATAGTAATAATAATATTTATATAAATAATAATAATAATAATAATAGTAATGATAAAAATTGTATTTATAAATATTTTAAGATTAATTTCGTTTTCCAACTTGATGTTAATTTGATAAGCAACATAACTGTTAATTTATAATCCCATAAAAAAACCTCTTTACGAGGTAAAAGTCTAGTGACGAAAACATGTTCATGCCCCAAAATTTCTGATATCCAATTTTGTGACGAATAAGTTTTACACATAAATTATTTTAAACAAAATTTTGGCAATCGGCACATTGCGCTAAAATGCCTCAATTCTAATACCAAATAAAACTCACTGTTTTGCGCAGTGCCGAATGCAAAAATTTTGTTTAAAATAATTTATGTGTAAAACTTATTATTATTCGTCACAAAATTGGATATCAGAAATTTTGGGGCATGAACATGTTTTCGTCACTAGACTTTTACCTCGTAAAGAGGTTTTTTTATGGGATATCAGAAATTTTTGAATAAGACATCAGAGATTTTAAAATTGCAATATTTTTTGACAGTATAGCTTTGTCAATTTTGTTTATTGTTTGTACAGCTAAAACAAACTGTCTGGCAACACTGGTCCCCTTTACAAACACACATGGCCAGCGCAAAAGCTATCAGCACTCTTAAACTCTGGCTGCTATGACACTTTGCAGCTGCTGTCCTATTCCCATTCTACCTTTTTAAATAAAAAATAAACGTTGAAGGTATGCCTTAGAGCTCTTCGAAATACCTTTTCAACGATATATAGATCATATCTGTAGCTTCTATCGTTTGGATGCTATGAGGGTTTCAATTTTAGCGGTTTTTAGCGATTTCCCGCTAAACTAGCGATTTTTCGAAAAAGTCGTAGGAAAAACGATTCTATATTTTTGATTATAAAATTATTTATCTGCCGCAAAAAGAATTCACTTTCTGCAAGCAGTTTATTTCCGCATTACGCTGCAAGCAGTGTATATACTGCATATTTATGTACATGCAGTAGTGTAAAGGTAAAAGGTATATTCAGTTAATAGGTAATATCTTGTCCAAACGAATTTTGACAGATACGTGTTATATGTCAAAAAACGCGGAATCAAATTGCCTATAACATATAACATATTTTAAAGTGATCTCATGTGTAGATTTTTCTTAAATTGCCAAAATGTGTAAAAAAATACCTTGTTTCACCTGTAACCGTTTACCTTTTTACTTAAAAGAAAAACTTTGAAGGTATGCCTAAGAGCCCTTCGAAATACCTTTGCAACGATATATAGATCGCATCTGTAGCTTCTATCGTTTGGATGCTATTAGGGTTTAAATTTTAGCGGTTTTTAGCGATTTCCCGCTAAACTAGCGATTTTTCGAAAAAGTCGTAGAACAAACGTTTCTAGATTTTTGAGCGGGAACAAGTCCTCATTCAAACTTTTAAGCTAAATCAACGATTTCATACAAACAAACAAACAAACAGACTGACTTTTCATCTCATTTTTGGAAGACGACTAAAAATTTCAAAATAATTTATCTTTTGAACCAGTAGTCGGATTTTGATGTTGATCATTGATGTGTCATTCGACGCGTATTTTTGATAAGAATAGTAAAAAATTCAACAAAAACTCAAAAGGGCTCCAACGGCCCCATTAGCTCCAATAATTTAAATTTTTCCCCTCCCACTTACACCTGTTTATCTGACGAACCAGGTGAGTTTCTAAAAGTCTTAGTATGCACATTTGTAAGTTGAATTGATACCTTTCGATCGGTATATAACTCGACCTGATCGGACAGTCATAGCAAATTTTCCATTCTTCCTGTGTATATATGCTAGTCGCCTTCGCACCCTTCGTGCTGCTTTCGTCACTAGCGCGGACTGCCGTCCGCAGTGATTATTTATATTTATATGAGATATATTTATATAAGATTGTCCGTGTGACTAGTGCACTAATTAAAAAGTACTCCTACTTGTAGCACTAGGAAATAGTCAATAAATAAATTAAATTAAATTAACGTAATACGAGCACATAAATATTTTGCTTCCTTTTGATTATCTCGAATTAATTGATCCGTTGCATACGGTATCTTAATGCAATTATACCCAGTTGTAGGACTGTTAAAAAGTATTTAAAATTTGTGTAAATACCGAACGAAAGCTGCTTAATGGTGGCAGTTTCAGTTTCAGTTGTCCTGTTCTCTGTGCGATTATTTGTGGTTGGTGTCCAGGAAGCAGCCGTGACTAGGGATGGCAAAAAAAATTTATTAATCGATTATTGAATCATATGATTAATTTAAGCTACGCGATTATTAATTGCAATTAATCGACGAAAAATAAAAATAATCGATTAATCAAATGATTATTTTCTGTTATAGTTTTTTAAAATATTGTGTAATGCAATGCCATTGTATAGCAAAAAAAATTAAGAACAATAAGAAAATGCCCAAAAAATATAAATACAGTGGCTCACAGCATAAAGTATGCAGGTCAAATTTTGACATTTAAGGCTTATTTGAGCCGTTATCATTAACATTATAAATAATTTCGTCAATGAAAACGTCATTTAAATTCCGTTTGAATGACACAAAACTTTATTTAACCCATTAAGTACCCGTCGGAAATTTCAAATTTATGTAAAAGTCTACTTTTTCAACTTTTTTCCTCGATTTTTCACAAAAAATATTTTGGTGCAGACAATTTTGTTAAACAAATCTAAGAGTAACTGCAAAAAAAAATTTTCAAATATATTTTTGCTAGTATTTTTTTGGAATAAAATCTCCATGTGTGTTTCCCTGAAAAAATTTTGGCAACGACGCGATTATTTGATCGAATAATCGATTAGTGTTTCAATTAATCGCAACACATTTTACGATACAATTAAATCGCCCATGGAAGCAAAATAATCGATTATTGTGTATCATATGATTAATCGTGCCATCCCTAGCCGTGACAGATGTTACCGCATCGATATATATTATGTATGTTTATGTATGTATTTAAATATGTATATGTATTTATGAAATAAGCCCATTGGCAGCTTGTCGAGTGGTTTGTCGGTCGTCTGCTCTTGAGCTACCCCTTTCCGTTGTGGCTTAGGTCGAGTTCCACAAAGGATCATTGGACTATAATCAATCCGAATGCTGCATGTGGAAATCAAGCCAAAGATTGAGATTGAGACTGGGACTGAGTGAAAAATGAAAGACAGATCGATAGAAAGGCCACCAAACAAGTTAGAAATCTGTTTATTTTCTTTCTTCTTTTCTTTTCTTGAATTGCATTGACGACGCATCATTAAAATATTTTCCATTGCTTGTTTGCCAGTTGTTGTTCTTGTTGTTGTTGTTGTTTGGTGTTGTTTGGTGTTAAATCAAAAACCACTTGAACGAAATAAAATCTTTCTCACAGTCGGCGACGATCGTCGCGCAAGAAAGAAAAGAATTGAGAACGGGATTGAGACTGAAACTGGGAGCATGGGAAACGCGGGGAAATACGGGGGAGGCGGAGGAGAGAATTGAGGGAAACAAATTATGAGAACGAAAAGCGAAGAGTCTCATGTCTTGTCTCGAAGAATGTCTGGCTAAGTTCTTGTTTCTTTTGTTGTTGCTCCCAAATTGATGACAACAACATCAAAACGGACAAGCGTGCGCTTCAAATGTATCTGTATCTGTTGCTGTAGCTGTATCTGCATAGGCCGAGATACTTTGGCTCCCAGAGTATCTTTTGCTGACCGTGACGATTTCTCGTGTACCTGGCGACGATTTTGAGCAAAAAATAATAACAAGAGAAGAAAGACACACAAAATAAATGCCACAATAAGTCAATAATCAAAAAGAGAACAACAGATAGATGGATGGATGGACGGAGTATGAGTATATAAATATTCTTGCTCGGATAGATGTATGGATGGATGGAGCTGCGCTTATCATCATTATTCAAAGCGAGCCACCAACGCCACCACCATCACCACCGGCATAGAAATAGAAAACTAATAATAATAACAAGAACGGCAAACAGAAACGAGAAAAACAAAACAAGTTTTTGTGGGCGACTCTGAATGCGAGTGCATGGAAATGCTCGCTGTCTATCGATATAGAAAAACATAAAAAAAAAAATAAAAAAAAAAATACAAAATAAAAATCAAGTTGAAAAGAATTTCTAAAACTCATAAAACAACTGCGACGAGTTTTGATTTCGACTTGAGTCGCCTCTCTCTCTCTCTCTCGTTCTCTCTGTCTGTCTCTCTCTCCTTCTATCTCTCTCTGTTTCACCTTTAGACTGGTTGCAACTCGTAGTTGTTGATCCAATCGAATGCATAGAAGGCACAGAACACATGTAAAAAACATTTCAATTCACACTCTGGACCAACCTTTTGATGGCCAGACAGCAAGGCCAGTGGGAGAGAGGGGAGAAAGGGGAACAGAGTGGTTTGGCGGTGGCACTAACAACTCGTCATCGACATCGACAGCGTCATCGTCGATATCAGGTTCGGTTTTTTGGGTCCAGGCCAGTGGAAGTGGTCAACAGCAGGTCGAGCCCACGCCCGCGTTATGATTTTGTGGCCATTTTATAACTAACAGCATTCCATCGTCGGCATCGGCGCCGTTGTCGTTGTCGTTGTCGTTTTCAGACCCACGGCACATGTCCCTCTCCCTCTTTGATTCCCTTACTCATACCCATTCCCTGTCCCGATCCCAGTCCCGGCCCAGTTCCAGTCGCAGGCCACACACGACGATTGGACGCTGATGATGAGACACAGACGAAGAGCGACCAGCCGACTGACTGACCATCCCACTGACAGTCTGACCCACCGACAGTCAGTCAGATCCACACTCAAAGAACCAGAGAGTCAGAGTCGGACTCATTGGCTGCCCCGGGGGCATTCGATGTGCTGGTGACAGAAGCAATGCGATGCGATGCGTACCGATGGATGCATTTGTATCCGAATCTGTGTATCTGTATATCTGTGTCTGTATCTGAAAGTGGGCAGCAGAATCAGAGGAGTGGGCATTGAGTGCATGTCTGTTAACCCAACTGTTAACCCATTAAAGTTCTTGTCATCACTAATGAAAACGAAGAAAGAAAGAAATCGCAGCTTAAGATTTTGATGATGCATTTTGATTAATCATGTAAACCATTTTAAGATAATTATACCCGCAAATCAAAGCTGCATAGTTGTTAATAAACTATACAAATTAAATAGTTAATAAAAAGATTGGGTTAAAAAAGTTACATGTTTTAAATTAGTTGACTAGATAGTTTCTTAAAAACTATAGTGAAAATATATTTAAAGAGCTTACAGACTTTCATTCAGAACTAAGATGAGATAAGAGCGATAATTATTATGGAAAAGTTTCATTAAACTTCAAATACTGAAATGCAAGGAATTTAAAAGAATTAAATAATTTTTTTTTATAGTCAACTTTATCACAAGCTGTAATCACTTTATCAATGGGTTAATGGAAGGAGACAAGGCTATTCAGTAGTTGGGAATTCCGTTCCCTAGTGAACACTTTTATCCATTCTATTGAGGTTTATTCCTCTCTGAATAAAACGCTATAACATAAAATGTAAGCAAATATGCATGATAATAAAATTAATTATAAATAGGCAAATGATTGCCAACATTTATTTGTTTGTTGCTTTTGCAACATGCGAGCAGATAAACATGAAATTGAACTTGATAAGCCCCCCATTTTTTGGGCTTGACAGAATATAAACATAAAAGATCGTTCACTTTATTACTATTTAAAAGGTTATCAATTTTCGTCTTTTATCTGCGTTTAATCAGATAAGACTCTAAATTTATATTTAAATTAAATGTGTAACGTATTTCTCCGTATGTTTCTCTCAGTTTTATGCCACGTCCGATTTTATCAGCAATTCTTTAAATTGTATCTAAAAACATTTTTTTTCCTTTTTATTGTACTTTTTTGCTTGAAAAATAAATAAATTCACAAGTACTCCAACAGGTCGACGAGCATTTGTGTTCTTTGGTATATATCTATTCGAAATGCTTATCAATTGTATTCGTTGCCAACTTCCATAGAGTCTTGTGGCTACAATACAAAAACGGGCCACATGTTTTGTATAATTATCGTGGTTAATGTCTCGACACATTATTTTTTTAATTTTTTTTCGGTTTTCCTTTTTTTTTATTTTGTGCTGATAAAAAGCATTTTATCAGTTCTTTTTTTTTGTGTATATATGAGGTTGCGTTTTTTGTTTGCCTTTTAATTAAGTTGAACACAAAGTGAACAAAAATTCGTGGAATGCCAACCAGACGACGACGACAATGTACAATGTACAATTTACAATTTACTATTGTTTGCCCCATCAAATGACCTTGAAATCTCCACCACATAAAACAATAACAACAACTACTTAAAACCATTTTGTTGGCCCAAAAAATCAACTTTCTTCGACCGTTTGTTGTGGTTGAAAGTTGCAGCTAATTTCGAGATGCTGCCGAGCCTAGGTAACAATTAAGTCTAAACTCGAGTCCGCAGCTGCAAAAAACATAGCAAAAAACCAACAACAACTGCAACTAAAATGAAAGTAGACACAAAATTTAGTTGCAATATTTCGTAATGCACACAATGGCCACCCTATTGCCCCCCTCCCCCTTCCACCTCTTACACACACACACACACACACAGACAAGAGCAAACACAGTCTTAAGATCTGCCTGCTTTGGGGGCTTTTGGAGCTGCCCCAAAATCCACATGAGTAGGTTGTTGTTGCTGTTGTTGCTACTGTTGTTGTCTTGGACAAATTGCACAGTGCACACAGCGTTCAGTACAGTTCAGTTCAGGAGTTGGCCAATCTTTGCTAAGATGCCGCATAATTAGGCATAATTTATGACTAGAGCAAATTTGGCTGCCGCAAACAGTTGCAGTTGCAAGTTGCAGTCGTAGTTGTATTTAGATGTTGCTGGCCAGGCCAAGTGAAAGTGCCTCAGCATCTAACAACAACAACTAAATCTGTATTCGCTGCATGCAAATTGCCCAATTAAATCGCATATGTCAAAGGACAGCTAACGACAGACAACAACGACATTTAATACACTGTATTTAGATTTTACAACAATTGGCGAAATATTATTAAATTGAATAAACAAAATAAATAAAGTTATAACTTTTAGAGTATTTAGAATTTAATGAAGTAAATTTAAATTATTTTATTTCATAGATAAACGTGTTCACTCTTGATACATTTAATGTCAAAATATCTTTCATTTAAAAGAGACCTGAATAAGATATATAATAATTATTATAAAAAATGTTATTGTAATTTATTATTCACTATAAAGAAAACATTAGAATTTTCTTAAAAAGAACTTATTTATTTTACTTTGGCTTTTTCCTCAAGACCTTAGGACATAAGGTATTTAAAAATAAGATTATTTAGAAAAATCAAGTATTTAGAAGTTCATTTAAAATAGGTAAAAGTATTTTCAAGAGTACACATTAAATTTGAGAAGATTCAATCACCCTATAATTTTATTATGACACGGAGAAACACAATATTTCTTAATATCTTTATGATCATCAATTTTTTTGAATCTCAGAGCAATTTCTAGTTTTGCAAATTTCCCAATGGGAAACGATCAACTACAAAAGTACGAATGTATAAAAACTGAAATTTTAATAAATTATTTAAAACGAAATTTCTTTAGTTAAATGTTTGCCAAAAGATTATCTTTTTAGCTTTGGCTAACATTTAAAACCTCACAGGAACGTTGATTTTATTACGTCATAGTCCGCAATCAGATCAGCTTTCGGAAATTGCATCTTTGAAAGCATCAACTTAACTTTATTAATTATTCTTATACTATATGGTATCAACTGGACAGCACAGTCATAGCGTTGACCTGCATTTAGAGATACAAAAAACAGAGATCAAATAAAAAAACAAATGAATATGATGAAATTGAACGACTGATGACTAAACAAAGAATGCATTTGCATTCGAGCTGCATCGACACGTAGTCGTATCTGTAAATTAATGTATCTGTATCTGTTGCTGTGTATTTGTGTCTTAGTGTGTGGCAGTTGCATTTTTACAGCTTTAAAATGCATTTCAAAGCTGCCGTCAATCTAACGTATTTGGGTTTTTGTGCTCACGGCCATGGCCATGGATAAGCTAACGGTACACGCATTTTTCCACGCCCCAAATGATGAAAACTCTTCACCGATTGCATTACAAGAGACTTAAGTACAACAATAAATCGAGGCTTGAATAGATTCGAGAACTGAGAACTGAGAACTGAAAACTGACAACTGAAACTGAGTTCGAGTCGCCCACGCAACAATTGCAACTTCATAACTCACTCAAATCAAACAGCTGAAAGAGAAAGAGATAGAGAGAGAGAGAGAGAGAGAGAGAGAAAGAAAGAGAAGTTAAGACCAAGTTAACTTCAGAGAGTTCATGTGGGTTGTAGTCGTAATATACTTGTTTGTTGGACTAGAGTACAACAGCACTTGTGTGTGTGTGCATCTAGAAATTGTGCTCAATTTTCACGCAAAAGTCACAGATATGCACACGCACACACACACACGCGCAGATACACACACACTCATACACATATATAAATAGAGTACAGCGAGACTGAGACAGAGACAGAGAAATTGTGTAGCGGGGCCTCTGGGCCTTATCAACACAGACAGAGGCATCATCTAGCGCAAAAGATGCTTTTTATCTCTCTCTCAGTTTGAGTCGTTTGGGAACAGGCGCACAGCAAGCGACAAGAGAACACTCCACTCACAGAGATTTTTAGAGACTCGTTCTCGTTCTCATTCCCATTCGGCACAAAAAGAGAGAGAGAGAGAGAGGAAGCAACTCTCGTTGATGAGGCTGAGTGTGGACAACAACTTGCCAAATATACACACAATGGGCGAAATGTGCGAAAACCGACATCAGACAACAGACAAAACTGGAAATGGAGGAGCTAAAGAAGGCATGGAAAGCATACAGAGCGCATAGCAAGTAGCAAGTGCCAACTGCCAAGTGGCAAGGAGAGAGTGAGACAGGGATAGGAGGGGAGAACGAGAACAAGCACTGAGAGCTGCAAGTGAAACAAAATGAAATGAGGCGAAATGCAGTCGCCCAGAGTCATATAACTATAGAGTTATAGCCATAGCCATTGCTATATAATCATAGTGCAGAGTCTATAGTGCTGAGAGGAGAGAACTCTCTTCCTCCCACTCTCCCCCTCTATATTTTAAGCATTCTCCAAGCTCGCTTCAAATGGGCTCCAACGACGGGCCAACAGGGCGTAATAAGCGCAGTTTCTGTTTGTTTGTTTTCTGCATCTACAATATATGACAAAATATATATATATAAAAACAATATAATAAGAGATGAAAAGACGCATGAAAGAGAGAGAGAGAAACACTGGAAGCCGGGAGTTTGCAGTGTTGATTGCACTTTGTGTGCGAGAATGAGTCGCAAAATGCGCTTGTTCATGAGTACTCGTGAATGTGATATGAATACAATGTGTCGAAATTGTCAGCGACTTGACAAAATGTAAATACATAAAAAAAAGTTTAGAAATAATAAAAAGAATTTGATAAATTTTGAAACATTCAATGAAAATATTTTAAAAATTATTATATTATATTATTATGAAAGCAATTGATGATAAAATCTATACTCTATGGTTTTAATTAGTTGATCATTTAGAATATAATGATAATATTAGAAATATAACATAAAATGTGTAAGTTTTTAATATAAATATAGATCTATACTCTATGCTACGAAGCCAACTCGTTTCTCCAATTGATTTTAATATAACAATTAAAATGGATATACTAACCAAAATTCTTTCGGTGAAAACACAATGGGGAAAAACTCTATTATATATTATTGTTTATTTGATGGGGAATTCATAATGTTGCGCATTGAATCTGAAGTAATTAATTTTAAAACAAAAAGTAAGCAAGACACATATAATTTGAAAGTTAACCATATCGATCTGAACTTAAAAAGATATTTTATGCAATTATTTCATCAGCTTAATCATATTAATTATCTTTTTTTTTGATGTTATCTAATATTATAGTATTATAAATAAATAAGTTATCTATAAATACTCAAAAATAAAGTTGACTTAAACAGCTTTTATATTGTATATTAGGTAAGGATTGGGCGTAAGTGTATACAGAATTCGTTGCGTTATTGTCATCTACTGCATTCACTTATTGAGTGGGTGGATGGGCGTGTGTGGGGGGTGGTGTTGTGCAGCAGGTGTGGGACAAGCTGACAATGAAGCCGTCGTTGCTGTCTGCCTGTGCATCAATTGCAACCCCCAATGGAGCCGAGCTGAGCTGCCCATTCCGAAGCATGCACTTCACACAGTTTTACATGCCTACACACACACACACCGCACACATGTACATATATACAGAGAGATAAACGCATGCAGCACAACTACAACTCTTACACATTTTCTCTCACTGTCTCTCAAACTCTCGCATTTTCAGCTGCTCTCTTTTTAACTACAGCTATCACTGTCACATGCACTCTCTCGCTCTCTCTCTCTCTCTCTCTGTCTGTGTCTGTCTCGCAGTGCGGCTTTGTGTCGCGTTTTGGTGCACACTGAGAATATCGCTCATTTTCAATAAAAATAGCTTAAAATTCGAACAGGCGTTCAGAACTGAGACACATGGCGAATTTCATATGCCGAACAACACCCGATGTTGGTTCATTGAAGGCGCTGGAAATATATATATCTATATATATACTCTTTGTATATTTTTGGCTCTCTCGACAGCGGCGTCAATTGTCACGCCGGGTTGGCTTTTATTTTTGGGGCCAAGCTAAATTTGTAGTGCCGACAATTTATTGAAAAAGTTGAGCTTTGAGGGAAATGTTGGCCCTTTTTGAAACTGGTAACTGGTAAGCTTAAAGTTTGTCAACGGCATTTTGATTGCAACAATTTGGCGAAAAGCAACATCTGTCGACAGGCATCAGAGAATTGCAAATACAGAGACAGTGAATGAGATAGAGACAGAGACGGAGACTGGAATGGAGACTGAGACGCAGCTTGCAAATCGACTTGCACTTGCTGCTGTTGCCCTGCTGCTCTGAGCGCCGCAGATGCAGATGCAGCAACAGCAGCAGCAGCAGCAACAGTAGCAACACCAACAACAACAGCAGCCTTCGCATTTTGTGTGTGTGTTTTACTTCCGGTTCGTGGCGGGTGTGGAAACTGGACCCCGACTCGAGTCTCGACTCAACTCACTTCGAGTGGTTTGTTTGGCTGCTGCATTTTTGGAGCGTGGATAAATGGTGGGGGCAGTGGGAGGGGAGAGGCATAGGGAGGGAGACGTTGCAAGTTTGCGGTCGTTGGCTTCAGCAGCGACGTCAGTAGCGACGTCGACGCCGACGCCGTCGCATCGTCGCATTTTTCGTTTCGTTTCATTTTGCTATTTTTTTCTCTCATTTTCAGTTTGTTCTGTGCTTACAGCGGATGCCGTTGGCTATGGCGCTGCATTCACTTCCCTCCTCCTCTCCTCCTCCCCCTCCCCCACACACACCACACATTCTCCTTCTCCTCCTTCACCCTCAACCCTTTTATCTGTTGTACTTACGTTATGTGTGCTGATCCGTGGGTGGAGTTTGCAGTGCTCAAGCCAAACTCAAACTCACAGTCTCACAACTTACAGTATGTTGCAGCCGCGTCGTTTCATAACTGCAAAAGTGCTGATTGAGTTCCTGCCACAACTTATCCTACTTGCCACACACACACTCACACACACAGAGAGAAGTAACGCAGTAAGAGATAGAGTACTTAGTTGAGAATCATCAGGAAATTGAGCTGAAATCTTGTCAGTGAGAGGGCAACTTTAAACTGCCTGTTTCAGCTTCTACGCAATGATTTCCTATACCATTTTGCACTGTCATACGTATTACACATTATTACCGTTAAATATGATATATTATAATTGTAATACTTTGAAAATTCATTTTATTAAATTTCATTTATTTATTTAAAATTGCCTAAATCACACGGTGCTACAAAAATGGATCAAAATAATACTTCTGGGATGGGACATAGCGTAGGTTGTAGGTACTGATAAATACATTTTTTTTTGCATACTAGAATTTTTTGGTGCACATCTAAATTTGAAACTACGGTAAAAAAAATCCGTTTTTTCGTACTTGCACTCACTAATGCGCCCATAGCTTCGTCAAATATTCACTGATTTTAATATTTTTAACGGGTTTGGAAAGAAGAAACTTAGGTATATAATTGTGCTATAGTTAACTTAACTCGATTAAATTCCCTTATTCGAGTATTATCTATGTTTTTTTTGTGTTTGTTTTACGTTTTGTAACTTTGGTGGTGTTTTTGAACACTATTTTATTAGAAACCCGTTAGATTTTTCTACTTAGAAAGAACACACTTTCACGAGTAAAACGTGTGTCTATTTTCTAAAATCGGACAATAATTGGCAAAGCTATAATAGATTTTCTGAAACAGAATTGCTCAAAATGTTGATATTTGCGCCAATATTGCGCCATTTTCCCATCCCCTCATATTCCATTTGTACACAGAAAAAAAAGCCATTCTAACATCAATCCTAAAATACTTAATTTAAGCCTGCATTTTTTAAGTATGTTTCCAGGATTAAGCTGAACAATCAAGCCTATATCGGGATTAAAATGGGAAAATAAGCCCAAATTACTTGATTCTCTCTCGGCCTCTCTCATTTCAACTGGTTCGATGGCTCAGTGGTTAGAGTCGCCGACCTGTTTGAAAAAACCTGGTTTTGATTCCCCCAGTCAATTGCAGTCAAACATTCCCTTCATTAGAAAAAAAAATGTTTAAAAAAATACAATAAATAAAAAATGTTAAAAAAAAAATTTTGACAAAAAATGTAAAAAAAAAATTAAAAAAATAACTTTAACTTTAACTAAATAAACTTTAAAAGAAATAAATAAAAAAACCTTTTTTTTTTGTTTTGTTTTAAGAATTTTTAGTATTGAATTCGGGATTGAAAAATTCAAGTATTTCATACTTGGTTTAAGAAAATCTGAGATTACCCCACTTCTGACATCGTTTCGGATTGAATTCGGGCTAAATATCCCGGATTTTCTTTTCTGTGTAGATGCGTTTTTAACAAAACAAAGTATTTTTCCATGACTTTTTTTTTTAAAAAAATTAATAACTCAGATAAATATCACTTGATTTTAATTTTTTTTTTTTTTTTTTTACTTTTGCTTTTATTTGCTGGATCTTCTCCTTATCGGGACTAACAGCAAGTTTAAAAATCTTATAATTATAACTTATTTACAGTCTTGACGACTGATTAAGGTCTGGGGGCTCCGATATATTACTGCTGAGCTGGGAGGTCGTTGCGGTGGAGGCGGGTTCGATTGCAAACCCGAGTTAGACGCCTTGCAAGAAGATTTGGATGTGAAGATAGCTTGATGTTGTAGTTCGCCTTCTGTTTTGCTATTTCATCCTTCGCGGTTACAATGTTAATTTTGATTTTAATAAATGCTTTTTTCAAACAAAACGCCAAAAGTTAGTTGCTTTCTACAAATTTAACTTAATAATTTACGTTCAAGGTACGGTTTAAGTCGCAAATAACTGTAAAAATCCATATATTTTTATATGTAGCTCCCTCAATATTTATCCGAGATTGCAGTGTACTATATCGATGTGCAACGAAAAATTCTAGTATGCAACAATGCTACCTTCAACTATATCACTGCGGAAGGCAGTCCGCGCTAGTGACGAAAGCAGCACGAAGTGTGCGAAAGCGACTAGCATATATACACAGGAAGAATGGAAAATTTGCTATGACTGTCCGATCAGGTCGAGTTATATACCGATCGAAAGGTATCAATTAAACTTACAAATGTGCATACTAAGACTTTTGAAAACTCACCTGGTTCGTGAGATAAACAGGTGTAAGTGGGAGGGGCAAAATTTAAATGATTGGATTTTGATTTTATTTTAATTTTTACTATTCAATCAAAAATACGCTTCGAATGACACCTTGATCATCAAAATCCGATCACTGGATCAGAAGATAATTAATTTTGAAATTTTTGGTGTCCTTCTCAAAACGAGATGAAAAGTCAGTCTGTTTGTCTGTTTGTTAGTATCAAATCGTTGATTTAGCTCAAAAATTTGAATGAGGACTTGTTCCCGCTCAAATACCTTGAAACGTTTGTTCTACGACTTTTTCGAAAAATCGCTAGTTTAGCGGCAAATCGCTAAAAACCGCTAAAACTGATAAATTGATTAAAATAATTTATGTGTAAAACTTAATATTATTCGTCACAAAATTGGATATCAGATATTTTGGGGCATGAAAATATTTTTTTGTCACTAGACTTTTACCTCGTAAAGAGGTTTTTTTATGGGTCTACAACCTACGCTGTGCCGCTTCCCAGAAGTTTTTTGGCTGTAATGATTAAAATTATTAATATATTTGTACACAGAAAAAAAAATCCGGGATATTTAGCCCGGATTCAATCCGAAACGATGTCAAAAGTGGGGTAATCTCGGATTTGCTTAAACCAAGTATGAAATACTTGATTTTTTCAATCCCGAATTCAATCCTGAAATTCTTAAATTCAGGCTAAAAAAAAATAATGTTTTTTGTTACATTAAAATTTTTTTTTTAAATTTTTTTTTTAAGATTTTTTTTTTTAACTTTTTTTTTTAACTTTTTTTGTTTTTATTTTTTGTTTTTATTTTTTTTTTTACTTATTTGTTTTTAATTTTTTTTTAATTTTTTTTTTAATTTTTTTTTTTTAATTTTTTTTTTTAATATTTTTTATTTTATTTTTTTTTATTGTTTTTTTTTAACATTTTTTTTTTTAGTGAAGAAAATGTTTGAATGCAATTGACTGGTGGGAATCGAACCCAGGTCTGTTTCAAACAAGTCGGCGACTCTAACCACTGAGCCACCAGACCAGTTGAAATGAGAGAGGCTGAGAGAGAATCAAGTAATTTGGGCTTATTTTCCCATTTTAATCCCGATTAAGGCTTGATTGTTCAGCTTAATCCTGGAAACATACTTAAAAAATGCAGGCTTGATTCAAGTATTTTAAACTTGATTTTAGAACGGCATTTTTTTTTCTGTGTATGTATATATTTAAAGTTTTATCACTTTACTTTTTGCATTTTGATAGTACATATGATTATTTTAAAGATTATTGATGTGCATATTTGAATATATTCTATTTTAAGTTCTAGGACTTTAAATAAATTTATTTGTTGTATATTTAATTTAAATGTAATAATTATATTTAATATATTTTTCATATTTGTTATAAAATGATTTCATTCAAAATTAAAGTTATCAGTATAAGCATGAATTAAACTTATTCAAATTATTTATATACTTTTTTTCATTTCTTAATTTTATAACACAGTTTATTAAGGTGCTAGATTGAGTAGAATGTAGAAATAGATCTTATCAACTAAATATAATGTGGTAGAGAAGAAGATCATGTTCATATTAAACTGTAATTTATGGCTGAACTCATTGCATTTGAGCAGAAGATATGCCGGTTAGAATATTGTCAGATACGAGTATCTTACTATTTATTTGTTACCTGATATCTGGCACACTAACTCACTTTTCACTCACAATTCAAGATTCTTTTAGCTTGATGTGATCGGACACAGATCTGATTTGCGGCTAATTAACAATTTGCTTAGTCAGCAAAGTTGCAAAGTGCTTTGCATTGATTTGTTGTTGTTGACGGTATCTGGACAGATCAGTGCGATTGATGCGGCTGCTCTGAGACAACAACAACAACAACTGGAGCTGCATGCATCAGCATAATTATGTTGAGCTCCTAAGTTGACTTTAATATTAGTCATATGACAGTAATTGTGAGTTTGAGTTGCATTGATTTCATGATCTAATACTATTTGTGTTTGATTTTCACAGCCGTTGGTCAACGTGGCGTATGCGCAATTTGCGGTGTTCGCTGTTGTTGTTGCAACTAAGCCAGTTCTTTGGATAACCAAAAGCGGTGCGGCCGAGCAACATAATTAAGTATTTATTTATTTACAATTTTGGGCAATGACAACAGCAACAACAACAACCAGAGGCTGCAATTTGAATGCAACAGCAACTTTAACTATTGGCGTTGCAGCTTTGCCGCTTTTGTTGTTGTTGTTGCCACAATTGCTCATTTTGCTAGTTGCTGCAACCTTGTGCTAAATTTTCCAAAACGTTGAACGCTGCCGCTGTTGCTGCTGCTGTTGTTGCTGCTGCTGTTGTTGTTGCTGCTGATGCTGACACCAGCAACCACCAGCAACTGTGTTGCAACCAGCGATAAATGTCAGTCAAGCGGCATTGCCTGTCTGCCACGCCCCCTCCCTTCACCCCTCTTCCCTTTTTGGTTTGGTTCTCCCCCTAGCCTAGGCTGGCCAATGGTTGACGCATAACAACAAAAAGCGTTGACAAAGTCAACAATTTCCATTAGAGCGCATTATTGATGCTTATGAGCAAATGTATCTATGAGATACGCGGTGCGCTTTATTAACTGCCAACGACTCGTGAGACTGACACCATTTGCTACAACAACAAACAACAAACAGCGAGCAGCTGTTGCTGCAGCTCCCCAGCTCCAGAGTGGAGCAAAAAGATGACGCCACCAACATCAACATCAACTCAACTTGCCTCAATTAAATTCGAAGCTGCCGCATTTTGCGTGTCAAATGAACTCGCAGCGAGCCTAATTAAAACAATTTCTGAAAAAAAAACAAAAACTATAAAATTACTCATAAATAAAAGGCTTTATAATAATGAGTGTATTGGTAAGTGGTAAAAAGCACATCTGTTGTCTTCTGACCGAATTTGAAAATGAAAATTCGACTCAGATTTGGGTTGATATTTTTTGTACAATGCACTTGGCATATGAAAAGTCGCAATTAACGCAATGAAAAAAAAATACAATAAATAATACAAAACATGAAAAGTTTGAAGAAATGTTAAGGAAAGACCGAGAGAGAGAGAAATAAAAACTGTTGGAAACCTTGCGATAGGAAATTACTTTAATTTGTTGCTCCCATTGTTGCTGTTGTTGCTGAAACTTGGCTAAATGAATGCCTGACTGACTAGCTGACTTCGCTGACTGGCGGCCACATGTTTTCACATGATTTCCACACGATGGACAGGTGAAAAGCAAACCCAAGTCCAAGTCCAAGTTGAAGTCGAAGTCAAGGCAGCAGAAAATTCACTGGAGCAAGAAAAGAAACCGTCGCTTGCATAGTGCAGAAAGGGGAGGGGTGGGAAGGAGTGGAGAGGCGCATATCTTAGCCGGGTTAACAACTGACAGCCTGAAAGTCAAGCAAAAGATTTGACGTTGTCTGGGTAATTTTTAAGCGACTGCACACAAAACAGCTGCGGGGAAATCCCCTCCTATCCCCTTGTCTACCCGTCTCACTCACCAACTCTCTCTCTCTTTTTGTCTCTGTCCCACAATTGAAATGTGTATTTGCCCAGTCTTAACCCAAATGCAAACTATTCACCTGCATTCGAATACTATTCACAATTTCTATCCCATACTCATACTCATAGTCTTGTCTTGCAACTCTTTTTTTTTAATAGCATTTTGCACGTTTTAATTGTTATTTTTGTTGTTGCTTTATTTTGAATGCAAACAAGCATAATTATAGTGCAACATAATTTTTGGAATTCATGAATTAGCAAATACTCTTACTTCATTTAAGGGCTGCACTCAAACGGGGAGCAATAGACAAATACTTATAAAATTAAATGTATCTTTTACTAAAGTTGATTTTTAAAAATATTAAAAAAATACATATATGTATGTGTTGATCAATATAAATTAGAAAATTTCATTGTTATCTTATGAGTAATTAGGCAAGCTTTTTATATATTATTAAAATATAAAATACAAATCAGCATACATATCAGTAAATAACCGATTGAAACTTAAACCTTAACCGATAAAAAATGTTTCCATTTGACCGACACCTGAAAGCTGAAACTTTGTAAGCCGAAATAACCGATTAGAAACCGATTCATTTATAAAGGTTAAATTCGGTTTTACATATGTACATACCCAAAGTATAAACATACGGTACGGCAAGTATGTAATTGTTTTCAGAAGGATGCATGGCAGAACTTATAAAGTACATTTTTTTATTTTCATAAATAGATAAAAAATATGCATGAAACAGTGTAAAAGTAATGCCCTTTTAGTATTATTGGAAAAAATACCGAAACATACCAAAATCGGTTCACCGTTACGAAACCTTTATTTAAAGATTTTGCGTAACCGATAACCTAAAACCTAAATGCGAACATAACCGAAACCGTAACTGAATCCGATATTCCTATCGGCTTTAATCCCTACATATCAGCATTTAGCTATTGAAATGATAAAGGTCAATTAAAAGATGTCGACCACGAAAATATAAATTTTTAATTAGAAAATGATTAGAAAATTTAAAAATTAATTACTAAATTTAAGTACATTCGAACTTCCCTTGCTCGAATCATTATTATACAAGAAAAAAGTTCGAGTTATGGAGACTTTGACTTAGGGAAGTCTCTTTGTATAAGTTTTGTATCGCCACTCAATTAAGTTCGAGAGAATTCGAGTTAAAGACGTTCGAGTTATAGAAAAGGCTCCTATTGCCTTACATTTGTAACTATTTAAGAGACTCTGAAAAATCAATAAAGTTTTTTTGATTTTTTTTTAACTATTCTAAAAGACTAAAATGTATTATTATGTGTATCATAGTCTTTTCAAATTTTTAAAAAATGTTAAAATTATCACATCTCGAATTACACTTGCTGCAGCTGTACTAAAGCTACTTTCTGGCTAAAAACAAAAGGTACAAATTTTAATTTCTTGTTGCTTTCATGTCAATCGACACTTAATATGTGATGTGCCACGCCCACTGCAAGCCATCATGTTACATGATACTCTAACAATTAGTGTGCCCAGTAATTGAAAAAACTCGGCAATAAGTGTAGGGTATCAAGCCAAGGCAAAGGATCGACTCCAAATAAGATAAATATACTCGTAATATTGTAATGCAGGCAAAAGGAAGAAAGAACAAGAGAAAATCATACAAAAGGCGCATAAATTAGCAATGGTCTGTAATTTCGAAAAGGGTCGTCAACAGCTTATAAATGTGGCATCTTCGCATAGCAAGTGGCAGCGAGAGAGGGGCAGGGGCTGGGAAAGGGGGCGTGGTTCAGTCACAGTCGGCGTGTCCGCGACGCATTCATTAGTTTAATATTAAAATAGTCATAATAAAATTGTAGATAAAAGTCTGTTACTTGCGCGCCAAGTAAAACAATGTACAACAGCACCAGCAACAACAACAGCAACAACAACAGCAACAACAACAGCAACAACAACAACAACAATAACAACGTCAACAACAACTCGAACAAACTCAAAGTCGAGCAGCCAAGTACAAAGGGCCAATATTTATGAACTGCAGTCGTCGTGTGTGTGTGTTTGTGTGTGAATATGTCTCGAAGTCGTCTTAGCTGCCTCTCCTCTTCCTCTCCCCTTCCTTTTCCCTTCCTTTCCCCTACCCCTCCTTCCTCAATCCATTCCCCAAGTGTCTCGCCAAGTCGCGTTCTAAGCGGAGCAATGAACTATTTACGAATATGCCATCTTCTAGTGAGTACGAGTACGAGTACACTACTCACACACTCGTATTCATACTTCTATTCACGTAGGCGTGAATGTGAATAGTGAGTGTGAGTGCCGGGTCGAGTCGAGTTCTGAGATAAGCAAACGTGCAGTAATAAATACTTATTAACATGCATATTTATGCACTCTTTAACCAACTTCATCTTCATCTTCATCTTCAGCCAACCGATGAACGACCTTGAGTCGCCCCGAGGGAATACAAAAGCTTCCAAAGTTCTCAGTCTCATGCTGAGTGGTCGAAAGTGTGGAAAAGTGGCCGAAAAGTAGCAGAAAATGTGTGAATATATGAAGGAAACTGAATGCAAAGAATGCCAATTTGATTTCAGATAAGTCTGTATTTCAGAATCTCTGTTTGATTAAATGACTGACCTACTGATTGATTGATTGAATGAATTACTAATTGATTGACTGAATTAGTGATTAACTGCCTAACTGACTAAAATGCATAAACGTCTGAATTTTAGAATATCTGACTGATAGAATGAATGATTTACTGATTGATTGATTGAATTACTGACTGATTGACTTGTATTTGTTAGCTCGAATAAATTTGCATAATAGTTACTTTAAGAAGTTCTGACAATAATTTAAGAATAATTAAATACATAAAAAAACCTCTTTACGAGTTAAAAGTCTAGTGACGAAAACATTTTCATGCCCCAAAATTTCTGATATCCAATTTTGTGTCGAATAATATTAAGTTTCATATATAAATAATTTTAAACAAAATTTTTGCACTCGGCACATTGCGCTAAAATGTCTCAATTCTTCATACCAAATAAAACTCACTGTTTTGCGCAGTGCCGAATGCAAACATTTTTTTTAAAATTATTTATACTCTACTGGCCAAATTAATAAGAACACTCTTTCTTTTACTATAACAGCTATTGTAAGTCAAATCTTCAAATTTAAAAAATAAATTTGGAAAGGTCATCTAAATTTCGTTTGAATGATGCATTACTTTCCTTAACCCATTAAGTACCCATTAAAAGATTCGAATTTAAAAAAAAGTCAACTTTCAAAACTTTTTTCCTCAATTTTTTCCAAAAAATGTTGGGATGCAAAATCATTCTTCAAACAATTTTAGAAGTGACTTCGAAAAAAAATTTTCAAAATCTTTTCGCTTATATTTTTTATAATATTTTGAAAATTGCTTAAAAGGCTTTTATTGTATGAAAATGACGAATAAGACGAAAAGATTTTTGAAATTTTTTCGCACCCTTCGTGCTGCTTTCGTCACTAGCGCGGACTGCCGTCCGTAGGGATAAAAATTATAAATTATATTCCTTTTAAGCACTAAATTCTATTCATGTATTTTTTCTGAGTTTTTATGACGAATGACTCATTGTAATGAAGTTGGTTTGTGTTCCCAGACCCTCAGATTTAGAAAACTATTTCGACATTGATTTAGCTAGCTTCATATGTAGAGGGTGTTGTTAATGTTAATCTATTTATCATATGAAACACCCTCTCTGGCAGAGGGGGATGAAGAGGAACACTTCAGCTGTGACTTTCTTCTTGACTTTCAACCAGCTGCAACTTTGCAGTTGTTTCGTCAAAGTTAAAGTTGAAGCTGTTTCTGTTTCTGTTTGAATGGGATTCTAGGGCTGAGTATAGAGTACATTATTACGGTTCACTCTCTCTTGGCTGGCGCTCTATTTGTGTACAGTGCACCCTCGTTGGATGCAACACACTCTTGTACATTTCGAATATCCAAAGAGACTCGTGCGACTTGTGGCAACATTGGCCTCAACATCAACATCAACATTAACAATAATAATATCAAGAAGATGCAGTCTTTGGTCCCCTCTGGTCCCCTGCCCCCTCTGCCCCTTCTCTCTGCTATCTCTGCCTCATTGAGGGCTGTTAAATTTAGTGCCTCCACTTCAATTTTAATTACGGGCATTGTTGAATACTCGACCGTCCCAGACCGAAACGGACCAAGACGAAGTCAAAGACGCAGAGCATCCCCAAGAAAAGTCTTTCCCTCCGTTCAGGAAAATGAGATTTCGTTCGCGTATCTGTTGCACACATGTTCAATTCCCCTATCCGTCCTCCTCCTCATTCCCCTTCGTTCTGTTTCTTTGTTTGGTAGACAATTTAACATATTTGGGAATTCATTGCACTTTCCTTTATTAATACGCACTCGAGGAGTCTCTGTCTCACTCTCTTTTTTCGCTCTCTCTGTTTCGATTTGTCTGGAACATATGTAAGTACATGCTGCTCTTTCTCTGCCCATCTCTATCCCCATCTCCAGCCTCGATACGTTGTAAACTTAAACAGTTCTTTGGCTCTGCTCTCGCCTAAATTTAGTTGCATTCTTGACTATTTTTGTGGGCTGAGGCTTTGCTCTTATTGCTCCAATTTTGGTATGCCAGCCATTGATAAATATAGATGTGTCGACTTTCCATTTCCCCAACACCAGCACAGCAACAACTAAATATCAATGGAAACGAATTGGGAATGGAAATGGATACGAGTCGGAGTCTGAATCTGTTCAGTTTGTAGATTTTTCTGACGCAAATTGAAACTTATCTGTTAATCGGCACATCTGTTTGTCACATGAGCATTGGACACTTTGACTCAGTGGGGGGACTTGGCGGTTGAGGGGAGTCTCAACTGCAATCTTGAATCACAGGCAGCTGCCACGTGTTCAGGCCGAAGCTGACTTTGGCCTTAAGTAGCTACATTTACGAGTTGCATTGACAGCATCGCATTGGAGCAGTCAACAAGTTTTAATAGACGAGCAATTTTCGCAATGAATTCCGCCCGCAAATACTCGTACTGAAACTGCAACACACCCCCTTTAGATTCCCCCTTTTTTATCCCATTGTTTATGGCATAAATTGCTAGCAAAATGAGAAGCGCGCGCCAAATCAAAGCGATGACAAATGCAAATAATAGGGGCAGACATACGAGGGTCGTCCAAAGAGTTGCGATATCATTTATCCATGCTCATCTATCTTTCTATTTCTTTTCAAGATTTTAAATAATAAAACATAATCAATTGTAGCACACGAAAAATATTGAAAAAAACTGTAGAAAATTTGGTACAGATATGGTTTGATTTTCCATTGATTGAATATCCATATCATTTTATTTCAACTTATCTTTCATCAGAATTGTTCTTAATAATTTTGCTGTTTTTAATTTAAGTGTTTTTTAGTATTTTACTTATATATTTTATATATTCTATATATTCTATTTATCTATACTTATTTCTGATTAATTTAACATTTGATTAGCATTATTAGTGGAATATCCCACGAATATTGTTGACTATTTTACTGAGCTTTGTTAACTGCCGCCTTCAATCGGATACTGGCACCGCAAATTGCGCAAATTAATTTGGAACAAATGTAAATATTTATTTAAATAGCGAAAATGCCAAGCGCAGTGTCTCCCCTCCCTCTCTCTCCCTTCCTCTTTGCCTGATAGGCATTTTCCACCTCATAGATTGCCATTAAAGTCCAAGACGAATTGCAATATTCAGTTGATAATGAAAAAGTTATGAGAGAGTGATCATGTGACTGAGAGTTCTCTCTCCCTCTCTCTCTCTCTCTGTCTCTCTTTCTCTCTTACTCGCTCTCTCTTAGCTGGGCCTTTGTCTCTGCGCCTGGACTGATTATCGCCTTGATTCAGAAATATTTATGCGTATGAGTAATCGAAATGCAAAACTGACACAAAACGTTGCCATCCTCGCATTATGTATTGTTATTTATTATTTTTTTTTTTTGCATTTCATTTTTATTTTTGTTTTTATTTGTGTGAGACATTAGCTGACCAGTTTTGGTATGCATGATTGTGATTTATGTGCAAGTTCAGAAACAGAATTGGAATCAAAATTGGAATCGGAATGCTTATGACTCGGAACATACGCGGAAAGCTGCACAAGTGTGTGACTTGTGTGTGACTGACGACAAATTCACAAATTCACATTTCTCATTTGTATTTGTTGTTGTTGTTAAGTATGTATGTATTTCCCCCAAGTCTCACTCCAACCAGAAGTAAACAGTGCAGAACATTTTCAAATATTTCGCTTAAGCAGCTGACAGTAAAAATGACAATGACACTGGCTGAAAGCTGCACTTAAGTGTTGGATTTATTTAGTAAGTTGGGAGAGTGCCGAAAGGAGCTTTACGGATATGTATTAACATTTATTCTGACACACAATCTTATTAATATTACAAAAGAACGCCCATAACCATTAAATATGGCTAAGAAATTTATTCTAGCTACAAATATAAATTCTATATACAAAAGGCTAACTGCAAACATTATAAATATTATATTACATTACATAGCATTAAGAAATATTATAAGGATACGATAAATGATTGATCATAATAAATAAATAAAGAAAACAGCTTAAAGATCAGCTAAGAATCTTTTAGTTCGATTAATAAAATATGAATTATCTATAAAATTTTACTTGATATTTATTTCACTCCAGTGAAAAGTAAGCTTAAGACAATCTATAATTGCCACTTTTAGCTCGTGTCATTGGCTCATTAACAATAGAGAATAGCTTTAAATTTCCTATTTGCCGCTTGGCACTTCAAGTCAATTTCGATTCCCAAAAGGCTTGAATGTTGTTGTTGTTGCTGTTGTTATTGTTGTCGTCGTTGTCATTATCAGTGTCTGTCAACAGCAACAACAACAACATCAACAAAGATAACAACAACATTACTAAGACAAAGTCAATGTTAACGACGCTTCAGTGATTTTCACATTAGATTAAATATTTTTCAACTTTTAGTTTTGAGGTCAAACTGAAGAAAACGCCCCAACAACATGAAGAAGAAGACGAAGACGAAGAAGACTTTTTGTAGCAACATTTTTGTTGCTAATACAATAATTGCCGTTGTTGTCGTTGCTGGTGTTGTTGCTGTTGTTTCTGCTGAGAAGAAGCTCTACGGAAGCGGATGCAAAAAAAAAAAAATGAAAAGACAAACTGAAAGCTAAACATGAAGTGCCAGGGCGAGTGACGATCGCATATAGATACTACGCCTGTCCAACAGCAACAACAATAGTTACAACAGCAACAACAACAACAACGATAATAATAACTGAAGCAGCTAATTTCTCAGCATAAGAGAAACGAAACAACAAAACAACCTTGCCAGAAGCCAAAAACATCGAATGAATTTCCATTGTCTTAAGTTTTTTAAGGCTCTTTCAGTGCTCGACTTGTTGTTGTTGTATTGTGTGCGTGTGTATGTGTGAGTGTGTGCTTGGCACCCTAAAGGCCAAGATCGTCGTCATATTAGCGTCCAAAAGTCAACGTCGCTTGTCGGCGGCTTCTCAAAAGCCCAGCAACAGCAACAACAACAACTGAGAAATATGTAGAAAATGTATGCGTATACGGCGTATAATGTAAATTCCACAAAGTGCGATGGACAAGCGACGCTTGAAATTAAAATAGGGTCATTAAGCGGCAAACGGGCCAACAACTACTCAACAAAATGCCACAGCCTAAAGGGAGACCTATCAGCAAACAACTCAAGAGAGAGGGAAAGAGTGAGAGAGAGATGGGAAGATATATGAGGAGTAGGAAAGAAGAAGGTAAGCTGCTATAGCATTTTATTGTATCAACGTCCAGATCTGGCCTTAGGTAATTGCTCTATCTTTCTATCTCCCACTGCCTCGCCCTCTCTCTCTGTCTGACCACACAAAATTTCTCAACAATTATTTTCGAAATGTTTTTCAATCTACAACAACAACATTAGCTTATACATTCGCTGCTATTATTTTTTCCATCTCAGCAGAAGTGTGAAAAGCAACCAAAACAGCAACAACTTGAAACTTGACTAAAAGCTGGTCTTAAAATTATAATTATGATTGTTGTACTCAAAGTTGTTGCTGTCTCCCTCACTCTGCCCCTCTCTCTCTGCCTATTTTATTTGTCTGACATTGGTTTTATTGTAAAATAATTATTGATACAACACTTGGCAGTCAATAAGATTTAAGGCGTTGATCAACTGACGTCTCAATGATTTTTCATTGGCAAAATTGTATTTATTCTGGTATTTTCAAATTATGCTCAAATGTTATGGATATAAACAAATATTATTAAATTTGAAAGAACTTAAAAATGAATAAAATTAAATGCAAATAAATAAATAAATATTAGGAAATAAATATTAGAAATAAATTGAAAATTAAAAAAATTAAATGAGTAAAAAAAATATATAATGAAGATGAATTCAAAATTAATTAAACGTATGTATATTTAATGATCTTTGCTTTATATCATAAAATTAAGTTTTAAGATAATTTCAATTAAATAAGTTTGATTTACTTAAATAATAAATTAATTAATAATTAAGAATATAAAATTATCGAACCCAAGGCATTTTATTAGAACTTAATGAATCAATCTTTCAATCATCATGCAAACTAAGTACAATCTAATCTCTTTATGACAAGCACTCATTTTTCAACAGTTCTTAGGTTAATCACAAAAATCATACACAGTCTTCAAGTTATTAGTCATTCAATTTAGTTAAAAAACAATGAGATTTATATATTTTTTTCGAAATCTTTTTCGAATTTTGCTGAAATTGTCCCCAATTTGACAGTGGGCAAAGGTGCGAAGCTGCCAAATGAGCAACACGAGGGCAACAAATTTGCAGCTGTTGTTGTTGTTGTCGCCGCCCGATTCAAAAAACCAGTAAGTGATTTCACAGACTCGAAGCTGGAGTCTGAATCGGAGTCCAAGTCGAAACAGCCATCGCCGTGGAACAAAACTAACAAACGCTGTGCAAAATTTGTAACATATTCGGCAGCTAAATATTTAAGTTGTCTTGTTGTTGTTCATGTTGCTGTTTTTGTTGTTGTTGTTTGGTGCGTTGTTTTTGGTTATTGTACATAAAGGCAAAGCGACGCGACGTCGGTTCAATGAACCGTTCGACGCTGACTCTGACTGACTTATTGAATGACTGAGACGGCAACTGCAGCACCAACAACAACAGCAGCAACAACAACAACAGCAGCAACAACTACAACAATGCTGCTGCTGCTGCCATCGAAGGCTGCACAGATTATGTCACACATTTTGTGTATTTTGGGGGAGTGTGCAGAGAGGAGAGAAGAGGGGAGAGACAGATGAGAGATAGAGAGAGAGAGGAGGGGAGACGGGGCAATGTTGCACTCGTGGTAGCCATGTTACAACATCAATTGCGCGCGCCAAACAGCAACAGCAACAACAACAACGATAACAACAACTGCGACCCGAAACTGAAACCTAAAAGAAATCGTATCTGAAAGATTGTGCTCAAAGCATTTGCTGCAAGCTGCTGCCGTTTGTATCTGTGTCTGTATCTGAAGCTGTTGCTGGTTGTGGCAATGCCAAATCTGTTTAGGCTAAATAACTGTGGCCACAGCCAAAGCTGAATCATTCGACTGGGAGTTGGGAGCTGGGAACTGAAACTACCAATTACCAAACTTGGCTGGAGTTGGGAGAGTGCATAGAAACAGTCTAAAGTCATTAAATGTCTTGGAATTTATAAATGTAAAATACAACTAATATCAATATATAACTAAAATATTATCAAAATTAAATAAATCTATAGATGCCTTTTCTGTCTGCAATTGCAATTGTCTTAATTCTAAAAACAGTTTTGAAACAGTCTTTTAGAGTTTGAAAATGGATATGCTTAATTCGAAATTGGGGAACTTTGTTTAGATTGACAAAATTTAGATGACATATTTTCATCTACTTTGTTCATCTAAAAAGCAATCGCATTTGGTCTCAAGCAATTTGGAAGTTGGGCAAGTAACTTGATCAGATAAAGTAAAAAGTCTATATTAGATACACTTCAGTGGCGCTGTAGTTGGTGTTTCACTGTAAAGTGAAGCCGCCAAAGTCAGTTGTAAATATTTTCACACTCAATTGCATAATGAGCTGACAAGTTGACGACTTGGTAGACAAACTTCACTTACAGCTCCATCTTCAGCTTGAGTCCTCTAGCGAGCTTTGATTGTTAGACAGAGACGGAGAGGAAGAGAGGGAGAGGGAGAGAATGAAAGAGAGGGAAAGGGGACTGCAATGGGTCGCACAAAATAAGTGAAAGTCAAATTGTATTGACGCATTGAGCGCATGAACAAATTAACTGCGCAATGAGCAAACTCATGAGCCAGACTGACAGACTGAAAGACAGACAGACTGACAGACAGACAGATAGACAGACAGACAGACATACTAACACGCACATGTATCTGTATCTGTATCTTTTTCTGCGCCTTTGTATCTTTGTTTGGCATCTGAAAAGCAAAGCGAGCTGCAGCCACAATATTCGTGGGCCATTTGCTATTTATTTTAGTTTTTTGTTAAGCGAATTAATTTTTAAAAAATTATTAAATGAGCCACAACAAATGGTCAACAAACGGCAAACAAGTTTCGTTTGTTTTGTTACTGTTGTGCTGCATGATTATGCAATGCAACAAGTTGCTAGCTGCTGCCACCACAAAAGTGTGAATCGAATCGAATTGAATCGAACAGAAATGTTCAACTTAAAAATCCAGTCAAATGAATGGAGTTAATGTTGAGTCACAGAATGCGTCTTATCAGCTGCTGTTCGAGATAAGCACCTAAAAATATGTTTTTCAATTGAATTCTTCGATGAGTAATTGCACAACATATTCACACATCTGTTGAATAAGATGGCGTGGCAAGATGGATAAAATGCAAATATACATAAATTCAAATTCAAATTGAAATTGACATTCGAACACCTCGAGCAGTGATAATGAAAGCGTGAGACGGTGCCAATTAGCTTATCAACGTGACAAAATCGTATTCGCAGCTCGATTTGAAATTCAAATGTGGCAGGTTGCAAGCTGAACGTGGCAAGTTAGCAAGTTGGTTAACCAACACTTGAGCAAACAAAATGATTTGACTTTGGACACGACACTCGATACTCGGAAAGGCGGCCACAGCAGGTGTCGGTGGGCGTGGCAGAGCTTTCCCAAATTAATAATACTTGAAAAGGTAGAACACAGTTGCAAGTTGAATTCTGTGGCAGAGTTCAATTCGCGAGGTGAACAGAGAACTGAGAACAGATGGAACTGAGCAGACCACGAGTTCCAAGAACTTGCCACAAAACCGACACAAGCATAAATAAACATATGTTGATACTTATATGCATACATATGAATAAACTCTTCTCATACACAAACAAACCATAAAGCCAATAGCCGTCGACAGTCAAGCAAAAAGCAGAGCTAAATGAAACGAGCAGCAACAAGGCGAAAAGCAAATCTACCGAAAACAGGGTATAAAAAGAAAAGCAACTAAATAACGGGAGCAACTTCAATGTAGAACAAAGAGTGGAGAAGGTGATTCGGTCCCTCAAATCAGCAACGAATTCCAAACTAGAGGCAGCTGCAAAGTAAATCATTATAAAGAGGGTATAATGGTTTTGTGAAATGTATGTAACAGGCAGACCCTATAAAGTATATATAAAGTATATATTTTCTTGATCAGTATCAACAGTCAAGTCGATTGAGCCCTGTTCGTATATCTCTGTGTTTCATCGCGTTGATCTTAGTGAGCTAGACACTTCAAACTTGGTAAGTTGGTTCTATACATTCTGACCAGATTTTGTTTACTACATCAAATAGCTGCATTAGGAACAATTGATCGAAAATTATAATTTAGTATGCATTTTTTTTGCTGTTTTTGTTGGAGTGTCGGGGCACAGGATATCTACAGCCGAGTACACTAGACTTGTTGCTAATGAAGCGTACGATGAACATCTGTTTAACAGCAACATGTGATATAAGCAATAATATATAATTTTATTCTGAAGTGAAAATAATTGTAATAACTAATCAATTAGTTAGGCATATTGGAACTTCATCAACTTAAAAGTGTAGCCCACACAATACATGAAATTCAGTTGAATCCAGGAAAGAACGAAATGCAGACAATAAATCTAATACTTCTCGCGGTTATAGGATTTTCTGCTATGGCTCTTGACCCACCGGTCAGGTCCACAACCCCGTACTTTAGTGATCAAATTTATGGATAAAAGTGATCAGCTTCAAAGAGCGATTTGTTATATGGCAAAATAAAGTCAAAGAATTCATTATTGAACATTCCTAAAACTCCAGTCTTTTATTTAAAATATGGGGATATTCTAAATGAATTTGCTTCTAGGAGTTATATACTTACTATGACTAAAATCTGGACTTATTTATTTTGAGATAATCTTTAATAAGCCTATTATTTGAAAAGCTTTGTTAAGGAAAAAAACAGCATAAAAGTTTACACTCGATCGACTTCTCATTTTTATACCCGTTATAGCTGAAATTGAATTTTAAAAATTAACATTAAAAAGTGGGAACGGCTAAAGTCGAACTCCCTACTATAGGATACCTGTTACTTAATTAAATAGGTTGGGCGAGATCAGAGCGGGTGTCCTAGAGACGCCCTTAGGTCCGGATAGGCCCGTTGTGATCCCGCGGATCCTATGATCCTTTCTGCCTACGTGAAGACCTACAAATGACTTAGAAGGTAGTCCAGTTTGATGTTTGGACAAATTGGGCAATTCTGCGTGCTTCTAAAGCGACAAGATCGCCTAGGCCGTCTAGGAAGGGTTTACCACGATGCGGAGTGCTATGTTGCTTAGAGCCGGGCAGGAGCAGAAGAAGTGTTCCGGACATTTTTCTTCTTCTTCATCTCTGCAGCTCCTGCATAAGTCATTATAAGGGGAATTTAGTTTACGGGCATAAATGCCTATTGTCCAATGGCCGGCCAGCGAGCGGATGACGAGAGAGCATTCTCTTTGGCTGAGATTGCACAATGCATCAGTTCGGGCCTTATCAATGTGAGGCAAAGCTTGTCGGGCCACTTGACCCACCTAACTGTTTCGACATCGTTAGGTACTTATTTAAATAAATTTTAAATATTTTTTATTGCATGCTTTTAGGCACTTACATTGCTTGAAATAGTAGTTAGACGGTCATAACTATATCGACTCGTTTGTTAGGGAGCAGATCGGAAGGCAAGACCATTGCGTTAAGGAACAGGTTAGGTTTTGATTTTTATATTTTAATTGTGTAGGTTATGTTGTTAATTTTAATGTACGGATTCCACACGTTAAAAAAAGAAAAAAAATCAGGTACTTCCACCTTTCTATTTGTCCGATATTGTTGCGTTGAAGTAGAAAGATAGCTTTAATTAATAGATAACGTTAATTACCCAAATATACATTAGATTCTAAAAACTATGCGTGTGGTGGCTTTTCGCAATTTGCGGAGGCGGGAAATGGCGTGGAAAACATTTAAAACAAACTTGATTTGCGTGGGGCTTATAGATGACTGTGTGACAAATTTGGTTGCTCTAGCTCTTTTATAACAGGGAGGAAGAGGGATCCCCGACCCTATAACGAATATATATATTTGATAAGCAACTTGTCTGTCAGTCCGTCTGTGCAATCGTCAAGTCTCAGAGACTATAAGAAGTAGAGCAAATTAATTTGCCACACAGAAGTCTATAAATCCCACGTAACCCGAATATCATCATTGGAATACAGAGTATACCAAATGTACTTTTTTAGTACAGACTGTAAATAATCAAATCAATTTAGAAAATTATATACTTTATATAACATAGCAATTTGTAAGGCATATCATAGCATCTATCATGACGTGGAAAATAAGAGAATGCTATAAAAGGTGCTAGATATGGGACTGGCTTACTAGTCGTTTTATTAATATCTGTCGAATAACACCTGAAATTGAAGAAAAAGTATAAAAGATGCATCTCAAAACTCTCGTATTTCTTGCATGTATCGCTCATATTTGCTTAGATCCACTGTGTCTAACAGGAAAGAAATAGTTTTATTGATTTATGAAAATAAAATTTGAAGAATTACAATTGCTTAAAAATTGTTGCCGACTTTTATTTTTGTTTATCTACTTTTAGGGTAGGGAAAGGATGAAAAATCTTTCAGTTTCTGCGAAATAATATAAATTGCTAAAAAATATTTAATACAATGGGGCTCAGCACCTGCTTGCTTGGCTCGCCTAACCCCGGATCGCTCCACTTGCGGGGAGATGCTATTTTAGTCGAATGTGTTCGACTGTAAGATACCCTTTGCCCTGGCACTTCGATAGTCCAATATGTATTTGCTCCCCATTAGGCAGGCCGAAGGCTTGATGATGCGGAATTAAGTATTCGACTAATTGTTTGTATTACATCTGTATGATCTAGTGAATATTCCCAATATTCCCAATCTATGAGCTCGGTTGAGATACATATCTCCGAAAAATTGCATACTAAATCTTAATGATCGATCAATCGATCCTATTACAGCTAGATGATATAGTTATCCGATGTCAACCAAATTAGGTAGGGATGCCTAGGACCATCCCAGATGTATATTCTGTCAGTTTGGTGGAGATATCTCAATTATCAATAAAGATTTTTGCACTAAAACTTTATTTCCGACTGATCGCTCCTATGGCAGATATATGGTATAGTGGTTTGACTTCAACCAAATTTGTTCAGCATGTATGGGACTATCAGATATCCCATAAAAAAACCTCATAATCCTAAATCAAGACCAAAATGTAAAATTATTTCAATAGCCACCTTACTCACTCGGCAGTAATATAATAGAAAAAGTTTGGGGATGGCTCGTTCGCAAAGTGTATGTGTCTGGAAGACAATATTCTACCAAAGTGTATGTGTCTGGAAGACAATATTCTACCAAAGAGGAACTAATTGAAGGCGTCAAACGAGTTTGGGAAGACATTCTTTAAAATTTTATTGAAAAGTTTAATGAGTCGCTTCCCAACCAAATTTATGCGGTCGTTGTCAACAAGGAAGGATCGACACAATACTTAATTTATAAAAAAATTTCTAAATAAGTAAATAATAAAGTTTAAAAATAAGTTCATGTCAGCAATGCTTAAAAAAGATAAATATAGTTTCCATGTGCTAACCTAATGACCAAAAATAAATTGGTATTTTTTCAGGCATTTTCTAAAAAAATTAAAAAAAAAAATATGTAAGAAAAAATTTAAAAACAATAATTTAGGTTTTATTTAATAGAAAACTGAACCAGCTACTATCTGGAATCAATTTACAAATTTTAGCCCTGTGCGTTTCAATGGAATTGAGCCAAAACTACAAAATCAAAAGGGTGTGCTAACCTGATGACGCGAAGTGTACATGATATGGTGGTCCGATCCGGATGATTTTTATATATCATCTAACTATAAATTTATAAAAATGTTGTGTTAAGTTTCAAGCCTCTACCTCAACTAAAAGTATTTTTTGCCGCCCTCCTTATACAACAGGAACCAGTGTGCAGTGGTCGGATTTTGATGATCGAGGTGTCATTCGACGCGTATTTTTGATTAGAGCTTGGAGCCCCATTTGCTCCAAACATTTAAATTTTTCCCCTCCCACTTACACCTGTTTATCTCACGAACCAGGTGAGTTTTCAAAAGTCATAGTATGCACATTTGTAAGCTAAATTAATACCTTTCGATCGGTATATAACTCTACCCGATCGGACAGTCATAGCAAATTTCCTGTGTATACTTATATGCCTTTCGCACCTTTCGTGCTGCTTTCGTCACTAGCGCGGACTGCCGTCCGCAGTGATAATCATAGTAAGTATATAACTCCTAGAAGCAAATTCATTTAGAATATCCCCATATTTTAAATAAAAGACTAGAGTTTTAGGAATGTTCAATCATGAATTCTTTGACTTTATTTTGCCATATAACAAATCGCTCTTTGAAGCTGATCACTTTTATCCATAAATATCACTAAAGTACGGGGTTGTCGACCTGACCGGTGGGTCACGAGCCATAGCAGAAAATCCTATAACCGCGAGAAGTATTAGATTTATTGTCTGCATTTCGTTCTTTCCTGGATTCAACTGAGTTTCATGTATTGTGTGGCCTACACTTTTATATAGATTAAGTTCCAATATGCCTAACTAATTAATTAGTTACTAAAATTATTTTCACTTGAAAATAATATTATATATTATTGCTTATATCACATGTTGCTGTTAAACAGATGTTCATCGTACGCTTCATTAGCAACAAGTCGAGTGTACTCAGCTGTAGATACCCTGTGCCCCGACACTCCAATAGCCTTATACGTATTTCCACGCTATTAGGCACGCCAAGAGTTTGATGATCCGCATATTACATCTATATGATCTAGTGAACCGATTTTAATTCGATCATAATGATGTAGTGAATCAAATCTGGTCTGGTCTTAGTTATATAAATCAGTTCATCTTAGAAATCGATTTGATTATTACAGTCTGTACTTAAAAAGAACATTTGGTACTCTGTTAATTTAAGCCCTTTCTGGTGCCACTCCCACTTTTATTTTGTTTAAATTTTTATTGGAGTGTAGAAGATACATATTTCAAATTTCAGACAGATATCACTAGTTTACAAAATCCAAAAAAATGTTTGCTTTTCATGTCTCAGTGTACTTTTCTTATGGACTTTGGCCCACTAAACATGAAAATCGCACTAAAAAATTTTTTCATGGTAGCGCTTTCGAAATATTGATTTTTTTTCCGAATTTTAAAAATTGCTCCGGCACTTAAGAGTGATAAGTAATAAGTAATAAGAGTAATAATGCGGGAAGATCTATAGAAAGTCATAACTTTACATTTCGAACTATTGAGATTTAATAAATTATCTTGGCACCAAAGATGGAAAGCATTTAAGTCTGCTTGCAAGAGACTAAAAGAAGAAGGATCGCTATACGATAAACAAAGCTTGACGTCATCCGCATACATGATAGCATGGGAGTGAGATAATAAAGATGGAAGATCATTTATAAATAACGTGAAGAGTAGTGGACCAAGATGACTACCTTGCGGTACTCCAGAAGTAACTTTAACTGACTTTGAAAATGAATTTTTAAAAATAACTTTTTGTGTTCTGTTACTTAAATAATTTGAAATCCAAAGAAGAAGATTGTACGGAAAACCGAGAAGATCAAGCTTATAAATGAGTAGAGAATGGTTAACGGAATCAAAAGCTTTACTAAAATCAGTATAAATAACATCAGTTTGCATCTTTTTCTTAAACCCTTTAATCACTAAGGAAGTAAACTCTAGTAGGTTAGTGGTTGTAGATCTACATCTCATAAACCCGTGTTGAGTAGGTGAGATAATAGAGCTACATAAGTGTTGAAGATGTGAGGTTATAATTTTCTCAAACATCTTCGGAATAGCAGACAACTTGGAAATACCCCTATAGTTCTGAGCATCGGACTTAATACCCTTTTTATGAAGAGGGATAATATAAGACTCTTTCCAAAGCGCTGGGAAAGAGGAGGAATCAACGGACAAAGTAAACAACTTATGTAATGGTCTGCATAACGATTCTGCACAGTACTTAAGTACAGACGCAGGCACACCATCGGGACCTGGCGCGTGCACTGGCTTAATCAATTTAAGATCGCAGAGAAGCGAGCTTTCTGTGATTAGAGGGCTGTAAATACAGTTAGAACAGCTTAACCTAAACGGGTAAGGCTGGCCAACACGGAAACTACTCGTAGAATATGTAGTTTGGAAAAAGTCAGCAAACAAATCTGCTATGGATTGATCAGTATAAGCTTGAATATCGTTGAAGACAACAGAAGATGGTAATGATGAGGCTTTACGTTTAGACTTTACAAATTTGTAGAATTGCTTCGGATCTTTAGAGAATTCAAGCTTACAACGTCGCAAGTAATTATTATAACATTGTGAGTTAAGAACTAGAAAACTAGAGCAGGTAATTAAATATCGAGAGAAATCATAAGGATTTCCAGATTTTTTATATTTTTTAAATTGCTTGGATTTCACATTTTTTAAATGTGATAATTCTCTAGAGAACCAAGGAGGTCTATTGCAACTAATTGGTGAAACAAGTGGAACACAGATGTCAAAAAAAGAGTTAAGAGTATTATAAAAAAGCTTAATGGCGTTATCCAAGTCAGAACATATGTATAGTTGAGACCAATCAGAACCTGAAATCAGACTGTTTAATTTATTAAAATCAGTTTTACTAAAACTGCGTACTCGCTCAAGTGGCTGAGATGATAGAACAACAGGCCATAAAGGTAAATTAATACGTGCGTTTAGAGTTGGGTGGTAAGGGTCTTCCGGAATTACCAATGGATCAATCCTGGATACGATGCTATTGTCAGAGTCCAATACGAATAACAGGTCAAGTGTCCTGTTGATAGAATTGCACACAGGATTGATTTGCACCAAAGAAAGCTCAGAAAGACCGTCAATAAATTCATGAGAGCTATCAGGAAAAAGTGAATGCGAGTCATTTGAGGAAAACCATCGAACATCTGAAAGATTAAAATCACCTAAGACAAAAAGTATGTCAGTGTCAGAAAGTAAAGATGATATAAATTTAATAGCAGTCAGGTGACTATGATATAAAGTAATATCAGAAAGAGGTGGAATATAAGAACATGTTAAATAAATTGAAAATTTAAGAAAAGAAACTTTCACACAAACAAACTCAATATCAGAATTAAATGTGGTTGAAATCGGTTCTGAGGACAGATTAGAATCCACGGCCAATAGTACTCCACCACCCTTACGAGCTATACGATCACATCTATATATAGAGTATTTGGAAGAAAGAATAGAAAAGTCTGATGTTACAGGCTTGAGCCAGGTCTTAGTAAAACAAATGACATCGAAATCAAAGGAATGACTATTGAGATATAGATTAGATAGTTTACTATTAAGGCCTCGTACATTTTGATAAGCTAAAGTTATGGAGGAAATTAGTTTTTTGATTCTACATTTGAGGATGAAGAAGATAGAGAGGAACCAACACCTGAGATCGGACCCCGATCTCTATTTCGAGTAGAATTTCCCTTGTATTCAGCAACAAAGATATGTTCAGGCCACAAGTGTTGATGACAAATTTTATCAAAAACCTTCTCCGAACATGAAATCTTAAATGAGGAGATTTCCCTAGGATAATTAAAATTAAATTTATCTACCGAAATATCAGGATCCTGTATAATGTTTTGGATGTAAGCCTTAACATCATACGAGGACTGATCTTTGGCAAGCCTAGAAACAAAGACATGCTTCATAGGCTTCGGAGGAGGAACGCCTTGGAGGGGCTTAGACACGCGAGGAGGTACGACAGTCAAAGTATTGGCTGCCTTAACAACTGGCGTGGTATTCGATTTTACTCTATTGGGAGCAGACATAACAGGTGAGGCGGAAACTGCACAATCGGGTGGGTTGTGGTCAGTCCTAGCTTGCTGAGAAGTAGATGGCTGAGAGTTAACAATAGTAGATGGCTGCAGACCCAGGTCTGATGGCGGGACTGAAAATGATATCTGCGCCTGGCGCGGAGCAGAACTACTATTTCTAGCAAAATGTTGTGTTTACAATTTTAGTATAATTTAAGTTAACTGAGATTTCGCCCATTCCCAGTAATAATATAGAAACATAATAATCAATGCCCGCAACAATGTTTTGAGCAATTGTAATTTTTAAAACGTTGTTTTTATAAATCAATCATAATAATTTACTTTATTTGACAGTTTTCAATGGGCTTTGTGTATGTACACGTAAATATACGAATTCCATTACTCTCGATTTGAATTTTGATCATCCCATCCTGGTGGACATGGTGGCTCAATGCACAGCATGAGGGATACACCCGCAAGAAGAAAGAGAGATTTTAGATGCATCTTCTTCGTTTTCTTCAATTTCAGGTGCTATTCGACAGGTATTAATCAAACGACTAGTAAGCCAGTCCCATAACCAGCAACTTTTAAAGCATTCTCTTATTTTCCACCTCATGATAGAAGCTGTAATATGGCTAGCAAATTACTTTGTTATATCAATTATTTAATTTTCGAAACTGTTTTGATTATTTGCAGTCTGGACTTAAAAAGAACATTGTGTACATATACTCTGTATTTCAAAAATTAAATGTGGGTAATCAAAAGCTGTGTTTCCATTCTTGCCATTCAAAAAATCTGTGATTCTCAAATATAAAATTTTATGCTTGTAAAATAACATTTTATTATTATTCGATATTGGTTAAGTTATTCATTTTTTAACTACTTGGCTTGCCCTTGCAGACCACGTTGTGAAACAATGAATTGCTTATATCAGATGTTAACAACGATTATCATTTGGCCCGTTTGCAAACTCAATTCTCAGCATTACGTATATTTAATTATTTAAATAGATTTATTTATTTAATTATTTAAATTGTGTGTGTGTTGTTAGACCCCGTGCTTAAAAAAAAGTACAGACACCAATTAACCTTGTCACAATAGAAAAGTGCATAACAGGCAGAAGGAGGCGTGGCAAATTCCATAAAGTATATATATTCTTGATCAGCATCAACAGCCGAGTCGATATAACCATGTCCGTGTGTCTGTCCGTCCGTCTGTGTAAGTGTCTAGATCTCAGAGACTATAATAGCTAGAGACTCAAAGTTGGTATGTAGGTTTATCCATACTGCAAGCAGATCAAGTTTGTTTTAAATTTTGGCCACGCCCCCTTTAACTCCCACAAAATGGAAATATAATTTTCATGTCTTACTTATTAAGACAATTTAAAAGATAAACACACTAAACTTGGTATATTGGTATCTGAGATAGTCCTATACATCCTGACCAAATTTTTCGAAAACCTAAATTAAGTCGGAAAAATTTTTTTGTGTTATGAGATATCTCAACCAATCTTACAGAATAAGCATTTGAGATGGTCTTATATTTCCTGCCTAAGTTTGGTTGAAATCAGTTTACTGTATCATATAGCTGCCATAGGAACAATCAGACAAAAATTAAGTTGTTTGAGATATCTCAGCCAAACTGACGTAATATTCATCAATGCGGACGGCAGTCCGCGCTAGTGACGAAAGCAGCACGAAGGGTGCGAAAGGCGACTAGCATTTATACACAGGAAGAATGAAAAATTTGCTATGACTGTCCGATCAGGTCGAGTTACATATATTGATATCGAAAGGTATCAATTTAACTTACAAATGTGCATACTAAGACTTTTGGAAACTCACCTGGTTCGTGAGATAAACAGGTGTAAGTGGGAGTAGAAAAATGTAAATTATTGGAGCTAATGGGGCCGTTGGAGCCTTTTTGAATTGTTTTTAAATTTTTTACTTTTCTAATTCAAAATACGCGTCAAATGACACCTCGATCGTCGAAATCCGATTACTGGTTCAAAAAATTATTTATTTTGAAATTTTTAGTCGCCTTCCGAAAATGAGATGAAAAGTCAGTCTGTCTGTTTGTCTGTATGTTTGGATCAAATCGTTGATTCAGCTTAAAAGTTTGAATGAGGACTTGTTTCTGCTCAATAATCTAAAAACGTTTGTTCTGCGACTTTTTCGAAAAATCGCTAGTTTAGCGGAAAATCGCTAAAAACCGCTAAAATTGAAACGCCCATAGCATCCAAACGATAGAAGCTACAGATGCGATCTACATATCGTTGAAAAGATATTTCGAAGGGCTCTTATGCATACCTTCAAAGTTTTTATATAAGTAAAAAAGTAAACAGCTACAGGTGAAATAAGGTATTTGGCGAATTAAGAAAAATATACACATGAAATCACTTAATAATATGTTATAGGCAATTTGATTCCGCGTTTTTTGGCATATAACACATATCTGTCAAAATTGGTTTGGACAAGATATTACCTATTAACTGAATATACTTTTTACATTTATGCTGCTTGCAGCGTAATGCTGAAATAAACTGCTTGCAAGTGGTGAATTCTTTTTGCGGCAGATAAATCATTTTATCATCAAAAATATAGAATCGTTTGCTCTACGACGTTTGAAAAGAAATGCTAGTTTAGCGGGAACGATATTTTTTTTTTCAACGATATGTAGATCGCATCTGTAGCTTCTATCGTTTGGATGCTATGGGCGTTTAAATTTTAGCGGCTTTTAGCGATTTTCCGCTAAACTAGCGATATTTCGAAAAAGTCGCAGAACAAACGTTTTTAGATTTTTGAGCAGAAACAAGTCCTCATTCAAACTTTTAAGCTGAATCAACGATTTGATCCAAACATACAGACAAACAGACAGACTGACTTCTCATCTCATTTTCGGAAGGCGACTAAAAATTTCAAAATAAATAATTTTTTGAACCAGTAATCGGATTTCGACGATCGAGGTGTCATTTGACGCGTATTTTGAATTAGAAAAGTAAAAAATTTAAAAACAATTCAAAAAGGCTCCAACGGCCCCATTAGCTCCAATAATTTACATTTTTCTACTCCCACTTACACCTGTTTATCTCACGAACCAGGTGAGTTTCCAAAAGTCTTAGTATGCACATTTGTAAGTTAAATTGATACCTTTCGATATCAATATATGTAACTCGACCTGATCGGACAGTCATAGCAAATTTTTCATTCTTCCTGTGTATAAATGCTAGTCGCCTTTCGCACCCTTCGTGCTGCTTTCGTCACTAGCGCGGACTGCCGTCCGCATTGATGAATATTACGTCAGTTTAGCTGAGATATCTCAAACAACTTAATTTTTGTCTGATTGTTCCTATGGCAGCTATATGATACAGTAAACTGATTTCAACCAAACTTAGGCAGGAAATATAAGACCATCGCAAATGCTTATTCTGTAAGATTGGTTGAGATATCTCATAACACAAAAAAGTTTTTCCGACTTAATTTAGGTTTTCGACTCATCGTTCCTATGGCAGCCATATCAGACCGATTTCAACCAAATTTGGTCAGGATGTATAGGACTATCTCAGATAACAATATACCAAGTTTAGTGTGTTTATCTTTTAAATTGTCTTAATAAGTAAGACATGAAAATTATATTTCCATTTTGTGGGAGTTAAAGGGGGCGTGGCCAAAATTTAAAACAAACTGGATCTGCTTGCAGTATGGATAAACCTACATACCAACTTTGAGTCTCTAGCTATTATAGTCTCTGAGATCTAGACACTTACACAGACGGACGGACAGACACACGGACTTCGTTATATCGACTCGGCTGTTGATGCTGATCAAGAATATATATACTTTATGGAATTTGCCACGCCTCCTTCTGCCTGTTACGCACTTTTCTATTGTGACAAGGTTAATTGGTGTCTGTACTTTTTTTTAAGTACGGGGTCTAACAACACACACACAATTTAAATAATTAAATAAATAAATCTATTTAAATAATTAAATATACGTAATGCTGAGAATTGAGTTTGCAAACGGGCCAAATGATAATCGTTGTTAACATCTGATATAAGCAATTCATTGTTTCACAACGTGGTCTGCAAGGGCAAGCCAAGTAGTTAAAAAATGAATAACTTAACCAATATCGAATAATAATAAAATGTTATTTTACAAGCATAAAATTTTATATTTGAGAATCACAGATTTTTTGAATGGCAAGAATGGAAACACAGCTTTTGATTACCCACATTTAATTTTTGAAATACAGAGTATATGTACACAATGTTCTTTTTAAGTCCAGACTGCAAATAATCAAATCAGTTTCGAAAATTAAATAATTGATATAACAAAGTAATTTGCTAGCCATATTACAGCTTCTATCATGAGGTGGAAAATAAGAGAATGCTTTAAAAGTTGCTGGTTATGGGACTGGCTTACTAGTCGTTTGATTAATACCTGTCGAATAGCACCTGAAATTGAAGAAAACGAAGAAGATGCATCTAAAATCTCTCTTTCTTCTTGCGGGTGTATCTCTCATGCTGTGCATTGAGCCACCATGTCCACCAGGATGGGATGATCAAAATTCAAATCGAGAGTAATGGAATTCGTATATTTACGTGTACATACACAAAGCACATTGAAAACTGTCAAATAAAGTAAATTATTATGATTGATTTATAAAAACAACGTTTTAAAAATTACAATTGCTCAAAACATTGTAGCGGGCATTGATTATTATGTTTCTATATTAGGACTGGGAATGGGCGAAATCTCAGTTAACTTAAATTATACTAAAATTGTAAACACAACATTTTGCTAGAAATATTAGAACTTATATGAAATATTTTCGATAGTCTCGACTGGAATAAATACTTAATGATGTCAAGTTATTCTAGCACATGATAAATTATATGAGGCATAAAATATATACATTCGTACATAAGGGCGGCTCAATTTGTTCGTATCGTAAAAAACGCGGTAATCGTCCACCAGAATCAGAATCTACGATGAGTTATAAGAAAATTTGTGCCAAAAAACTATGCGTCTAAAGTCAATTCCTTGCTCGCGCTGAGAAACAGATTTCAGGTTAAGGTATTTTAAGGTATTTAAAAAAAAATTAAACAATTTTCAACCATGTTGGGCTTAATTCTGATTCCTTGTTTTACAATAAATTTTTTAAATTATTTTCTTTTTTCATAAACCAAATAATTTATCTGAAATTAGATCTCTGGGGGGGGGGGGGATACTTTTAAGGCCCTATTCTCCTTCAGCTTGCTGTTTTTGGACCTTTTTTGAAAAAATTCTCATTTGAAAACGCAAAAAGATATTTGAATTTTGTTTTTTTTATTGAATTAGTAATGAATGAAAGAAAATAAAAAAATTTTTTTTGCCTCGACACGAGGGGTGTTCAAAAAGTAATGAGACTTCAAAGTTGGGGGTCGAAAAAAAAGGTGTCGTCACGGCGGCCACGATTCCGGGTCTCCGGAGCGTTCAAATTAAAAAAAAAAACGGGGTTATAATCAGTATAGATGTAATTCTGGCCCGTAGTAAAATAAAAATTTTGCGATTTCTTTTTACAAAATGGCGGCCACTTGAAATTGACAAATCGATTTGGACCCATTTTTTTGTAGTTTAGTGTAAAAAAAAAATAGTAAAAAAAATCGCAAGAATGGTGACAATTCTACGTCGACTAAACTTTGTTTCATCCAAATCGGTTCAGTAGAACTGGCGGAATCGTGGCCGCCAGCTCGAAAAACGTGGTTTCGAGATAAACGCGTTCAAAGTTTTGACTCCACGTGCATTAACATTAACATTGCTGGACAAAAAAGGCCATAACTCCTAAAGTACTTCGAATTTCAAAAAACCCTTTTAGGGTTATATTTTTAAATGTCCAAGCTATAAAAAAATGCAAAAAAAAAAAGTCGAAAAAAATTTTTTGCTGAAAGAGAATAGGGCTTTATGTTAAGTGCCGGAGCAATTTTTAAAATTCGGAAAAAAATCAATATTTCGAAAGCCCTACCATGAAAAAATTTTTTAGTGCGATTTTCATGTTTAGTGGGCCAAAGTCCATAAGAAAAGTGCACTGAGACATGAAAAGCAAACATTTTTTTGGATTTTGTAAACTAGTGATATCTGTCTGAAATTTGAAATATGTATCTTCTACACTCCAATAAAAATTTAAACAAAATAAAAGTGGGAGTGGCACCAGAAAGGGCTTAAATTAACAGAGTACCAAATGTACTTTTCAAGTACAGACTGTAATAATCAAATCGATTTCTAAGATGAAATGATTTATATAACTAAGACCAGACCAGATTTGATTCACTACATCATTATGATCGAATTAAAATCGGTTCCCTAGATCATATAGATGTAATATGCGGATCATCAAACTCTTGGCGTGCCTAATAGCGTGGAAATACGTATAAGGCTATTGGAGTGTCGGGGCACAGGGTATCTACAGCTGAGTACACTCGACTTGTTGCTAATGAAGCGTACGATGAACATCTGTTTAACAGCAACATGTGATATAAGCAATAAAATATAATTTTATTTTCAAGTGAAAATAATTTTAGTAACTAATTAATTAGTTAGGCATATTGGAACTTAATCTATATAAAACTGTAGGCCACACATTACATGAAATTCAGTTGAATCCAGGAAAGAACGAAATGCAGACAATAAATCTAATACTTCTCGCGGTTATAGGATTTTCTGCTATGGCTCGTGACCCACCGGTCAGGTCCACAACCCCGTACTTTAGTGATATTTATGGATAAAAGTGATCAGCTTCAAAGAGCGATTTGTTATATGGCAAAATAAAGTCAAAGAATTCATGATTGAACATTCCTAAAACTCTAGTCTTTTATTTAAAATATGGGGATATTCTAAATGAATTTGCTTCTAGGAGTTATATACTTACTATGATTATCACTGCGGACGGCAGTCCGCGCTAGTGACGAAAGCAGCACGAAAGGTGCGAAAGGCATATAAGTATACACAGGAAATTTGCTATGACTGTCCGATCGGGTAGAGATATATACCGATCGAAAGGTATTAATTTAGCTTACAAATGTGCATACTTTTGACTTTTGAAAACTCACCTGGTTCGTGAGATAAACAGGTGTAAGTGGGAGGGGAAAACTTTAAATGTTTGGAGCAAATGGGGCTCCAAGCTCTAATCAAAAATACGCGTCGAATGACACCTCGATCATCAAAATCCGACCACTGCACACTGATTCCTGTTGTATGGGGAGGGCGGCAAAAAATACTTTTAGTTGAGGTAGAGGCTTGAAACTTAACACAACATTTTTATAAATTTATAGTAAGATGATATATAAAAATCATCCGGATCGGACCACCATATCATGTACACTTCACGTCATCAGGTTAGCACACCCTTTTGAGTTTGTAGTTTTGGCTCAATTCCATTGAAACGCACAGGGCTAAAATTTGTAAATTGATTCCAGATAGTAGCTGGTTCAGTTTTCTATTAAATAAAACCTAAATTATTGTTTTTAAATTTTTTCTTACATATTTTTTTTTTAATTTTTTTAGAATATGCCTGAAAAAATACCAATTTATTTTTGGTCATTAGGTTAGCACATGGAAACTATATTTATCTTTTTTAAGCAATGCTGACATGAACTTATTTTTAAATTTTATTATTTACTTATTAACACATTTTTTTATAAATTAAGTATTGTGTCGATCCTTCCTTGTTGACAACGACCGCATAAATTTGGTTGGGAAGCGACTCATTAAACTTTTCAATAAAATTTTAAAGAATGGCTGCCCAAACTCGTTTGACGCCTTCAATTAGTTCCTCTTTGGTAGAATATTGTCTTCCAGACACATACACTTTGGTAGAATATTGTCTTCCAGACACATACACTTTGCGAACGAGCCATCCCCAAACTTTTTCTATTATATTACTGCCGAGTGAGTAAGGTGGCTATTGAAATAATTTTACATTTTGGTCTTGAATCCATGACTTTACTATTCTGGCCGTGTGAATCGGACCATAAAAATTTTGAAAATGCCATGGTATATTTAAAAACAAACCTTTAAAGTGTGGAAATGCATGCCCAAGCAAGGCTTTGAACGATTTCGAGTTCATAAATGTAGTCAAAAATTGCAACTCGCACGTTCCAGAGCTCCCCACGCCATCCCACCACCCATGCAGCAATGAAGGTGTTCCAACTGGTGCTCCCCCTTCCGTCGGGTCCCACCAAAATTTCTTTCTTTTCATCCGAACAGATAACGTAGTGCCAATCAGATTTCCTTGACAAGTACTCTCGTGTAAATTAAGGTGTGCTGCCTTACGAGCATCATTAAGGGGGGTTTTGTTCTTCAGTTTTAGTCTCTTAAAATGTAGAGTCTTCCATATGACCCTCCGAATTTTAGATAAATTCGCTTTAACACCAACTTTTACCCTGATCTTTGCGGTCGAGTCATGAGAAATTTACGCTTCTCTTTAAATTGCTCTCTTATTAGCATCGGAAAGCACTTTATTGTTACCTCCTTTATTATTTTTGCCATTACTTTACCCCGACTTGTTGCTGAGGAATGTTGATTTAACCTTGCGACTTCTTCCGATTTTTCTTGATATTTAACTTATTGATAATTTTAAGTGCTCGTAAACTTCAATTTTGGCTTACTCCTTGACGGTAAGCGTTTTTCCTTTTCCCATATTATAGAAAATAGACCTCTAGAGCAGCAAAAAAAATTTGGATATCCCATGTGCTTAGATGGCAAAGAAAAGTGCAATCAAAATTGTGCGACGCAAGAATATTGCATTCTTTGCAATCGATAATAAATGAAAATACCAAAAGACATATAACGTGACTTTTTTATAACGTAATTTATTTAGTAGTGATAGAACATACAAAGATTCGAAAAACTGATAACAAAAAAGAAACCGATTGCTAAAAACAACAAGAATAGGGGCATTTATATTAGTCTCATAGTAGGTGTGCTAACCTGATGACGCGCAGTGTACCTGTCATATGAACAATCGCTCTGAGATCAAATGTTTTTATGAATAACTTTGTTGTTTGTTGTTCGAGACATCTGTACCAAACTGACAGAATATGCATATGGGATGGTCCCATACATCCTGACTAAATTTGGTTAAATTCGGACCACTATAACATATAGCTGCCATAGGAACGATCAGTCGAAAATCGAGTTCTTGTTGGAAAACATTTTTGTTGTTTGAGATATCTGCACCAAACTGAAACAATATGCATATGGGATGGTCCCATACATCCTGACCAAATTTAATTGAAATCGGACCACTATATCATATTATTATGAACGATCAGTCGAAAATCAAGTCTTATTATGAAAAAATTTTTTGTTGTTTGAGATATCTCAACCAAACTGACACAATATGCATATGGGATGGCCTTATGCATTCTGAACAAATTTGGTGGATATGAAACGATTATATCATAGTGATGTAAATTTGATTGGAAACATCGATGTCGATGCTCATCGATGTTTTCAAAATGAAACTTCGATGTTGGTTGATACATCGGGTCGAAACATCGATGCATCGATGTACAGGGTTGCCCATATTCGACGGACCCATCTGGCAACTCCATAACTTTTGACAGAGATGTCAGATCGCTTAATGACATACCGCGTTTGAAGCGTCAGTCCAAGCAGATTTTTACCATGGAACAATACACGCCACGCGAGCGCTCTGAAATAGTTGAAATTTACATTCAACAGAACAAGTCAATTTCACATTGAATGGGACCGTAAATAAGCAAAATTGCCGTATTTACGCCACTGAAAATCCTCAGGAGATTGAAGAAGTGCCTCTTCATGACGAAAAAGTCACAGTTTGGTGCGGCGTTAGTGCGAAAACGGTCATTGGGCCGTTTTTCTGGTGATTTGGACTAGCCACCGCGTTCGCCCGATTTGACGCCGCCTGACTTCTTCTTGTTTGGATATTTGAAGTCAAAGGTTTACGTTAACAAGCCAAGGACCGTAGAAGAGCTCAAGGACAACATTCGTGAAGAAATAGCCGCTATTCCGGCCGAAATGTTGGCGAAAACGATGGAAAATGCTGCAAAAAAGGCACAATACGCCATCAACGCCAGAGGCGGCCATTTAAGAGATATCATATTCAAAAATTGATGTAAAAAAAACTACTTGGAACAAATTAAATGATTAAGATTGCCAACCGCCAAATTTTTATTTTTTCTTTGATTTTTTAAAAAAAAACATGGGTCCGTCGAATATGGGCAACCCTGTATGTCTAATGTTTAAAAACCATACCTTTTGTAGAAGAAAAATATAATTTCTTAGTTTAATAAAGCTTTTTTCTCTTAAAAACGTATGCTTTCAATTGTGTTTAAAAGTTTCAAGCAGTTTTTATCTTGAATGTATAAACACAAACTACAAGAAGACTTTTTGATGGGAACTTTGAAAAGACATATGTATGTAAGCCTTCTTGTAGCTATAGTGTCTCTGACCAATTTTAATAAATTTATTCACTAAGGCATTTTAAACACTACTCAAATTACTATAAACTCACTGCTAGAGCGGCAAAAAGAGCGTATTGAAAGTGCGGCAACCGATGTTTTGCAAAACATCGATGCATCGCCATGTAACATCGATAAATCAACATCTACAAAAACATCGGAAAAAATCGAGAAACATCGCTATAAAAACATCGATGCTCGATGCATCGAGCATCGATGTTTTTTTACATCACTATTATATCATATAGCTGCCATAGAAAATACATGTGCTTTTTTTAAAGTTGAGGTTAGTGTACCTTTTTGTATAAAGCAAGAGCCTGGGCGCCTATCGGCACTTGAAATTAACATCACATAATCTTCAAATGTTAATTCATAATATACAAAAAGATTTTTGATTCCTGACTTTTCCTTCATAACGAAAACTCTAACGAAATACAGCAAAGACCATCACAGAATGTCCAAAATAACGTACTTAACACAATACCGATTTACACAAAACACAGCAGGAAGTACATATACTTTTGATGTATAAATATAGATAATACATTTATTTATAAAACTAAACCCTTCCATCGCACAATAACTTTGTTTTAAATGTTTTTTTAATTTTTTTACTGACTGCTCTACTAGCAAGTTGCTCACCAAAACAATATCATGCTGTCTGTTTCGATGATATTCTTGAAGAGGACAGTTAGAACAAAACAAAAACAAGAATCACATTAATAGCTAGACCAATTATAAAAAAGTGTTGATACATTTAAAGTCAAAATTTAAACATTGACTTTTTATTTTTGGCCTATGGGAGGAACCACTGTGCACTGGCTCAAAAGATATTTAATTTTGAAATTTTTAGTGGCCTTCCGAAAATGAAATGAAAAGTCTGTTTGTCTGTTTGTTTGTTTGGATCAAATCGTTGATTTAGCTTAAATTTTGAATGAGGACTTGTTCCCTTTCAAAAATCTAGAAACGATAGTTTTACGACTTGTTCGAAAATTCGCTAGTTTAGCGAGAAATCGCTAAAAACCGCGAAAATTGAAAATAGCATCCAAACGATAGAAGCTACAGATGCGATCTATATATCGTTCAAAAGGTGTTTCGAAGGGCTCTTAGGCATACCTTCAACGTTTATTTTTTATTTAAAAAGGTAGAATGGGAATAGGACAGCAGCTGCAAAGTGTCATAGTAGCCAGAGTTGAAGAGTGCTGATAGCTTTTGCGCTGGGCATGTGTGTTTGTAAAGAAGACCAGTGTTGCCAGACAGTTTGTTTTAGCTGTACAAACAATAAACAAAATTGACAAAGCTATTCTGTCAAAAAATATTGCAATTTAAAAATTTCTGATGTCTTATCCAAAAATTGCTGATATCCCATAAAAGAAACATCTTTACGAGGTAAAAGTCTAGTGGCGAAAACATTTTCATGCCCCAAACTTTCTGATATCCAATTTTGTGACGAATATTATTAAGTTTTACACATAAATTATTTTAAACAAAATTTTTGCATTTTGCACTGCGCAAAACAGTGAGCTTTATTTGTTATTAGAATTAAGACATTTTAGCGCAATGTGCCGGGTGCCCAAATTATTTTTCTTTTAATAATTTATATGTAAAACTTAATATTATTTGCAACAAAGTTGGAAATCAGAAATTATGGAGCATGAAATGTTTTCGTCACTTGACTTTTACCTCGTAAGATTTATATAATGCTAGGGGGCTCCGCCCCCTGCTCGCTTCGCTCTCAAAATTTAAAAGAAAGTCTTTAGTACTCCGGTTTATCAAATATAAATTATACTAGGGGGCTCCGTCTCTGCTCGCTTCGCTCGCAAATTTTGAAAAGGTAGTCATTAGTACTCCGGTTTAACAAGTTTATACTTATACAAGGATGCCACAGAAATCGCTTTCGCTTAAATTTCACTTAAATTTCATCCAATAAAAATTTTTGTAAAAAAAAGAAAATATTTAACTTCCACTGTCCGCGGCTTTAATGTTTTTCCTTGCACTTGAACTTTGGCTAAAAGCCAGATTTTGTGATTTGGCGGGATAAATCCAGGTTTGGCGGGAAAAAAAAAAATTTGGCGGGAAAAACCTTAATTTGAGGAAAAGTCAAAATCTAGCAGGAATAGTTTTTCTTTTGTTAGAATATGTATTTCGTGGGTGCATGTCATAACGCCCGCGGGTGCTATGACACAGATTTTTGTGTCATAAGGCCCGCGGGCATTATGACACTTTCAAAAGTGACATATTGCCCGCAGGGAATTTTTTGTACATTGTTCTAGATTTTTGTCAGAGCAAATTTTAAAGTGGCTACAAGACAGAAGTACCACATCCCGCGGTTTAGAGAAATACAATAATGAACGGTACTTTTATGAACTAACGGTACTTTTATTATCTTTTTGATTCTTGATGCACTTCACAAGCTTTAAGTATGTGTCATAGCACCCGCGGGCGTTATCTCATACATCAACAGAGTTTTTGATTCTAAAGGCTATATGATATAGACATCCGACTTTGCCCAAATTTGATCAGAATGTAATAAACAGTCCCAAACATACAATCTGTGAGTTTGTTTAAGATATCTTTAGAAACAAAAAAGTTTTTCATACTAATGGTGGGTGTGCTTCCGATTGATCCTATGGCAGCTATATGATATAGTCATCCGACTTTGACCAAATTTGGTCAGAGTGTATGGAAAAGTCACAAACATAAAATCTGTGAGTTTCATACTAAAGTTAGATTTGCATCCGATTGTTCCTATGGTAGCTAGTATATCATATAGTAATCTGACTTTGACATAATTTGGTCAGAATGTAAGAGAGAGTCCCAAACATACAATCTGTGGTTTGGATGAGATATTTTAAGAAACAAATAAGTTTTTACCAAAAAACGATGTGTCTAAAATCAATTCCTGGCTCGCGCTGAGATGCAGATTTCAGGTTGAGATATTTTAAGGTAGTTAAGAAAAATTAAACATTTTCCAGTCATGTTGGGCTTAATTCTGATTCATTTCTTCATAGTAAATAATTTTCTTTTTTAATTAACCAAACAATTTATCTTAATTCGACAAAATGAACCTAGCAAGACATGTACTGAGGCTATTTAAGAAATTCAGAGCCAAAAGTTTGTAATTTCTAAACGAAGTGAGATATCGGTCTGAAATTTTAAATATATATTTTTAGCACTCCAATGAAAATTTAAAACACCAAAATAAAAGTGGGAGTGGCACGAGAAAGGGCGTAACTTAATAGAGTACCAAATGTACTTTTCAAGTACAGACTGTAATAATCAAATCAATTTCTATGATGAAATGATTTATATAACTAAGTTATTTTTTAGGCATATTAGAGCTTTTATCCAGTGTTGCCAACTTTTGTTTTGAAAAACGTTGCTTTTGACGAGAGGAACGATGTAAAATAGCTGAAAAACTAATTATAAACAGCCATAAAAAAGCTATTTTTTCAAATCATTCGGGGGTGCTACAGAAATCGCAGCGTTGCACTATGGTAAAAAAGTCCGATATTTTGGCATTAACTCAAATTTTCTGTTGTTCAGTTTCTTAAAAATTTTTGTAGTTCCTTAATCGAAAAACTCCAAAGCAAACAAAAATAATTTTTTTAGATTTTTCGGGACTACCATTAATATTTTAAGCGCGCTCAAAGTCAGCTTATTGAGCGATGCCATGTGAACTGAAAAAGAGCGGGAAAACAAATTGCAACTTTCGGATCGAATTGTGTGTGTTATGTAAGCATTACAAAAAATTATAAATATGAACAAAGTTCATAAAGGTATTTAAAAAACGCTAGTAGCAAAGATTTTTAGTATTTGTGGTTTATTGTGCAATGGTCTACTGTGTTGTTCATGTGTATTTTTAGCTAAAAACTAACAAATGTGTTCCTGTTCCGTTAAGCTTTACTTTAGTACATCACAAAACAGTACGAGAGTTTTGAGTAAACGTTATTAACTTAACCATATGGAATCAGATGTGAATAATCCTTTTTGTTCGATTTTGTTCCTTTTCGTGAAAAATAGCATGTTGTAGGTGTGAATTTATGCTGAAAAATCGGATTTTTCTCAGATTTAGATGGAGAGCGAGGTGAAAACACTGTCAAATTTAAAAACAAACTAAATTGTAAATTCTATTTAAGTCTAATCAGCAAGCATGCAAAGTTTAAAATAAATTGATTTAAGTTTAAGCTTGAACTAATTTTTTTTACTTTTTTTTAATTTTTTTCTTAGTCGGGGAGTAAGGTTGGGATGAAGACAAGGTCCAATTAAAAAACAACAAATTATATATTTTTTAATATTATAACTAAGTTTCGTGTCAAATTTTAAGCCTCTAGCTATATATTTAGATTTTATATAAATATTTTACCCTTTTTTGCATAGTCGTATGTGGGCGGGGGAGGTAAAGGCGTGGTCCAAATCCGAAAAAAAAAAATTCTAAATTCTAAATTAGTCTAACTAAAGGTTATGCCAAATTTCAAGTCTCTATCTTTATATTTAGAGTTTATGCCAAAATATACGGTTTTTTTACCATAGTGCGTTGTAGCGTTTTGCGTTTTCAATAACATGGCTGCTAAGAGTTGACACCTTTTTAGATTAAATTATCCAGGGGTTTGGTTAGAAACTTTTGTAGGTTTATTATTAAGGAATTGGCGCGAGAAAATAAAAAATATTCGACAACTCTAGCAGTTTTCTGTCATTAGTCTGGTAACTCTTCGTAACACTTCTTTCACAAATTGCACAATAAATAAAAGGTGTTTTTCGGTAAGACTTGATTTACCTCAAAAGAGCAATCTTTTTAATGCTTAATTTAGAGAAAACTGAAGTGGTTCCATATATTTTTTTTAAATACCTTACTTCGAATTCTAACATAAAATGTGGCATCGCTGACCCTGACTTCGAAAATCTAAATCGGACTAAGTGGCAGCATCGGACGCCAGCTGCTTTTGCGCTTTTTCGCTCCGCAAAAAATTATTTTGCGGATTGACCTGTGGCACAGCGGTATGAAATTAAAGCAACCTTTTTATGGAACAACTTCGGTTTTCTGTAAATTAAGCAATAAAAAAAGCTCTTTTGAGTTTTACCAAATGAAAATCTTGAAATTATTGTGCAATTTGTGAAAGCATATGTCACGAATTGTTGACAGACTAATGGCAGACAATTGCTAGAGTTGTCGAGTAATACTTATTTTTTCGCGCCAATTACTTTTAAATTTTTTTTAGCTAAATAAAAACAATTGTTGTATAAATAAATTAAATTATAAAAATTAAAACGGAAAATAAAATCTTATTGTTCTGCAATAACAAACCTAAAAAAGTTACTAGACAAATCCCTGGATAATTTAATTTTATAAGGTGTCAACCCTTATTCTAGTTGGAAAAGGTTATTGAAAACGCAAAACGCTTAATCGCTGCGATTTCTATGGCACCCCCGATTAATTCTTGTATTTTCTCCCGAGAGGGGAACAGTGGGGGCACAAAATCAGTTGCTCAAAAAGAAACTGAACTATTTGAGCAGCAGCAGCTCTGTTATTCATTAGATGTGAACAATTTCACATTTTTATTATCATATAAGAATCCCGTTCCTATTATCCGTAGAAACTTATTGGGAGGCTTATATGTGTGACAGCACTTGTCGAGTCTGCGCAAGCCATATCTGTAAATTTACAATTCATAATAAAATATATTATTTTAAATTTAAGTAGCAAACAATTGAACCAATTTCCTTACATAAAGTACACTGTTAAATATCAATGTTAGCCTTAGCCAGTTCTGCAAAAGTATTGTTGCCCCCAGAATCCTTATAGGAATTGACTTTAATCCAAAATTGTGTAGTGCTGTCATTATTTTGTCATTTCACAAAGGGAATTTTTTACAAAAAAATCTGAAAAAAAAACATTTTAACATAAGAAAAAAAGCAAGAACTCCCGCTGTTTGCAAATATTTCTAGCAAATGGCCTTTGAAAAAAGCCAGATTTGATGGGAAAAAAGCGAATCTGGCTCCACTGCTTATATCTGGTTATGGGACTGGCTAACTAGTCGTTTGATTAATATCTGTCGAATAACACCTGACATTGAAGAAAACGAAGAAGCATCTGAAAACTGTCTTGCTTCTTGCGGGTATAGCTTTGCTTGCTATATCATATATGCTTTGCATTGAACACCATGTCCACCAGGACAATCGAGGATGACTAATGAAGAATATATGTATCGTATACAATTTTTTGATGGATTAAAAAAAAAATTTGAAGAATTAAAAATGCCTAAAAAATTGCAGCCGGCAATTTTTGTACATCCAATATCATGTTTGACTCACATCTACAAATCATAAATTAATATTTAAAAGCAATTGTTAAAGACGTTTCTTTTATAACTATTGTAATTTCATCCAAAATTAAGGTGCAAACTACTTCTTGTGGTCATATCATTAATAACAGTTCATTGTTCATTGTTTATATTATAAACTGATAACTTTGATCACTAATCATTCTACTTGATTATTACATATTATAGTCAACAGGATTTTTTTTTCAGCAGTTAAGTTTGATTTTTTTAATTGCTACAAACATTTTATGACGACAGAACATATGAGATCAATATTTGACAGACTCGAATAGACGTGGTCTTAAATAATATAGTATTATTCTTACATTACACAAATTAATAACATTTTCGATTCAAAAATTCCAGGTTCTTACATATCTATGGATCGAATCGCAACGGATCGGATTGATATACATATGTAGAAATAATTGGTTTTGTTAACGTGCAGTGTGAATCGATTTTCCAAGTGAATATGGTATAACTACTTAATGTGTTTAATTCGTTAGGCATACTAGAGCATATATAACTTTAGACTATAAAACCCTGAGTAGCAGAGGAAAACATTAAATCTGAAGTTCAAGATAGTCAACAAAGATAAAAGATGCAGCTGAAAGCTCTCGTACTTCTTGCTGTTATGGCATTTCTCAAGATTGCCAAACTTCAGGATGGTGGATACTATCAAGATCCGGGCCACTATATGCCAGGAGGCAAAAATTGAATATTTTTTGAGTCTACAAACTATTAAAATCATGCAGCTTATCAGTTTGAATGAAATCAATTTTTAACAAGTGCATAGATTGATTTTTTTTAGAAAAATAAATTTAATTCCAGTTTCTTAAGCTAGTAACTGAATATAAATAGTGCACACAGCCATAAACGAAGCTACTTTTCAACTGAACATAAATACTAAAAATAATTAATTAGTGAGGTTTTCTATAACTAATTATACCCGTTACTTAAATAATAAGTTAAAGGGGATATTGTATTCGTTGCAATGTATGTAACAGGGAGAAGGAAGCATCTCCGACCCTATTATTCTTGATAAGCATCAACAGCAGAGTCGATATAGCCATGTCCGTCTGTCCGTCCGTCCGTCTGTCCGACCGTTCGTGTGAGCGCCTACATCTAAGAGACTATAAGAGCTAGAGCAACCAAATTTGGCACACAGATTTCTATAAGAACCACGCAGATCAAGTTTGTTTCAAGATTTTGCAACGCCCCTTTACGCCTCCGTAAATCGCGAAAAGCCACCACACGCACAGTTTTCAAGATATTAGGATTTTTTTAAATTAACGTTAATTACTATTATTACCTATCATCCTACTTAATCGCAACAAGATCGGACAAATAGAAAAGTGGTATTGGCATTTTTTTTTAACAAAAATAACAACATTTCTTTTATTTGGTAAGTCTGGAATCCGTACATACAAATTAACAACATAACCAACACAGACTTAGTATTTAAAATAGAAAGGTGGTATTGGCTGATTTAAGTTTTTAAGGAATGTAAGTGCCTAAAATCATGCAATAAAAAATATGTTCAATTTATTTAAATAAGTAACGGGTATCCTATAGGATACTATACCCGACTATAGTCGGGAGCTCGACAATAACCTTTTCCACTTGTTTTCAAGTGAACATAATAACTTATAATAACACTAGTTTACAAATTAAAACTTTTTTTTGCAAAGTCAATCAAAGTATTTTTTTCTTATGAACTTTGGCCCCCTAAGCACGAAAATGGCATTTAAAATTTTTTTTTTTGGAACCGATTTCGAAATATTCAAATTTTTGGAAATTTTCGAGGTTTCTCCAACACTTTTGAGTAGTTCAGAAAAAAAATAAAGTTGAATATTGAATATACGAATATTCACTATTTAAAAATGCGGAACTTTTCAAATTACAAGAACGGGCTGGCGAGCATCGGATACAATAAATATTTAATAAGTAGCCTGGAATAGGACAAAATCATAAATATTTTTTAATTATTGTTATTGTTATGTATTTAATAATTGTCATATAACAACTGATATAACAAATAAGTGTATTTAAAAACATATGATGATTTTCCAACTGATTATAATTACTGTAACTAATTAATTAGTTATGCTACAGCTTATACAATTTTTAACAATATTACGAATAAACGTAGCAAGGGGAGTCTGTATTCGCAAGTCGGATTAAGGTAAAGACTGGCAAAAGATGCAGCTGAAAACTCTCGTACTTTTGGCTCTTATAGCATTTGTTAAGATGAGCTATGGCCTACATGGGTTCTGGCCATCTTCTGGTGAATTTATAAAAATCTAATAAAGTCAATATCTAAAAAACTGATAATTTCGAAATATTTCTATTGTTTTGTTCTAGATTAATACATAGCGAATTATTGTTTATCAAGCCCTTCTGACAATTTTAATGAATATTTTTTCTGAGGGAGTCAAGTGTAAACGAGTTTGAGAATCGTTAATTTAACTGAAAAGAGTCGCTCAAATTGTTCGAAACTTTTAATCTCCCAGTGTCTAGTGAATTCGACAGATCAACAGACTTTTTACAGACTTTGTTGGGTTGTAAGTAATTTGTAAATTGGTTCATAATTCGGTTTCATTATTTCAGATCTCAAGTCTTTCTTTCTTTCTAACCCACTCCCTCTCCCTATATCCGAGTATTGTAGCTTAAGTAATTTTATTTGTATATTTTTTGTTTCTCTTTATTTTTTTTTGTTTTGTTTGGAGACAGCGTCAATGCGTTCGTTGGCTTCTTTTGGTTGTCTGTCTGTCTGTCTGTTCGGGGGAAAACAATCCAAAAGCTCACAAATGAAATGGGAACAATCAACTAACTGTAAATAATTTTTATTTCTCCTCCTCGCGCTTCTAATTCTTCTTTCAGTTTCTGCTTCTTTTTGTTTTGAACGCTGTGCCAGTTTTGCTTATGAACGGACAGACAGACAGACTGACAGACAGACAGCGTTATAATTTTCTATTTTCTACAACTTATGATTGCCTCTGCTTTAGCTTGTTATTCGTTTCCCTTCTCTCTCTATATCATCATCACTCTCATTCTCTCACCCTGTCACTCCTTAGCATTTGCCAAACTGTTAATCGAATACCGAATTCCAATCGGCGCATATTTAATTTGCATATTTGGTCACTTGTTAATTAATAAACAACTGCAAAACGACCGAAAACTTGTCTAAATAAATTCAAATACTTAATGCCTGAGTAGCTGATTGACTATGAAATACCCTGTGCCGAGTTGTAGCTGCTTTTCTCTTGCATCAAGCATTCAACATTAGATGCATTTGTATCTTCAACTTAATATGAAGAGATGAATCTTTATAAATTTATTTTTTCGGTTTTGCTAAGATTGTTAAGTATATGTAACTTCAACATGTTTAATACTTTTCAGCCAATTCATCATATCCTTTTTTAAATTCCATTGCGGTGAGTATACAAAACCCATAAAAAAACCTCTTTTCGAGGTAAAAGTCTAGTGACGAAAACATTTTCATGCCCCAAAATTTCTGATATCCAATTTTGTGACGAATAATATTAATTTTTACATATAAAATATTTTAAACAAAATTTTGGCACTCAGAGGTTTTTTTATGGGATATCAGAAATTTTTGAATAAGACAACAGAAATTTTGAGATTGCAATATTTTTTGACAGTATAGCTTTGTCAACTTTGTTTATTGCTTGTGTAGCTAAAAGAAACTGTCTGGCAACACTGGTCCCCTTTACAAACACACATGCCCAGCGCAAAGCTATCAGCACTCTTCAACTCTGACTGCTATGACACTTTGCTGCTGCTGTCCTATTCCCATTCTAAGTAAAATTTATATATTCAGCTGACAGGTAATACTGCATATGTACATGCCTAAGAGCCCTTCAAAATACCTTTTCAACGATATATAGATCGCATCTGTAGCTTCTATCGTTTGGATGCTATGGGGGTTTCAATTTTAGCGGTTTTTAGCGATTTCCCGCTAAACTAGCGATTTTTCGAAAAAGTCGTAGAACAAACGTTTCTAGATTTTTGATCGGGAACAAGTCCTCATTCAAACTTTTAAGCTAAATCAACGATTTGATCCAAACAAACAGACAAACAGACAAACAAACAAACAAACAGACTGACTTTTCATCTCGTTTTTGAGAAGGGCACCAAAAATTTCAAAATTAATTATCTTCTGAACCAGTGATCGGATTTTGATGATCAAGGTGTCATTCGACGCGTATTTTTGATAAGAATAGTAAAAATTAAAATAAAAATCAAAAAGGCTCCACCGGCCCCATTTGCTCCAATCATTTAAATTTTTCCCCTCCCACTTACACCTGTTTATCTCACGAACCAGGTGAGTTTACAAAAGTCTTAGTATGCACATTTGTAAGTTAAATTGATACCTTTCGATCGGTATATAACTCGACCCGATCGGACGGTCACAGCGAATTTTCCATTCTTCCTGTGTATATATGCTAGTCGCTTTCGCACACTTCGTGCTGCTTTCGTCACTAGCGCGGACTGCCGTCCGCAGTGATGTATCTTTGAAATTGCTCAAATATATCTTCTGTCTTGACATTATCGAATCTGTTGAAGTTAAGCTCAGTTTTTATTGCATGTTTCGGACACTTGATTAAATTTAAAAATGTTAAAAGTCAGCAGTTAAAGCCATATCAAAACATGTGATAGCCAAAACATAAGCCAATAAACATTTTGAGCATGTTGCAGTCAATAAATTTACATCAATAAATACATAGTATATATGTATGTATATAATTATACTTAATTTATTTCAGGATTTTGAATAAATTGAGACTAATAATTGATTACATATGATGCGTAATAACTGCTTTTGTATTAGCCCAGAAAAATGTTAGAGCACTTGGTATATATTTAAACTTTCATATTTAAATAAATTATTATTTTATTATTATTGTAATGGGGAAAACTGCACTGCGACCCTTTGGATCTATTGTGCCCCCTTCTGAGCCTATAGCTCGTCCGTCAACCCTAGTTCTCGCACGAAGTCGAGAATTTTTACCGGGTTGAGGTCTGCTATGTCCTCCTTCGGTAGGACATGTTTCCCTAGAAAACGACATCTACGTCTACATAGAGCAGTGCATTCTGCTAGTATGTGCATCGAGGATTCCTCCTCGCAATTGCAGAACCGGCAGGTTCCACTGCTTACTATTCCTAACTTTGATAGGTGACTTCTCAGTTTGCAATGCCCGGTCAAAAGACCGGTGAGTATTCTGAGTCTATTCTTTCCCAATGTGATTACTTGCTTAAACCGCTTTGGGTTGTAGCTACCTAGGAGGTATTTAGCTTGTCTGAGACCTGTTGTCTCCTTCCAATGCGACTGCTGAAGTCGCCTTTCCTCTTTTCGTAGGTATTCCCGGATTGTGTGTCTTCCAATCCCACAAAACGGTTCAGGACCTATTAGGGGCCTGCATGCGCCCATTCTGGCTAGTCTGTCAGCTGCCTCGTTTCCTGCTAAATCCCTGTGTCCTGGGATCCATCTTAGGGTTATCCTATTATGTGATCCCAGTTGGTTTAGCTTCTTCCGCACCTCATGCACTACTTTAGACGTTATCTTCGCCTTGCTGAGTGCATTGAGAGCTGCTTGACTATCGGATAGAATGGCTATGTCTCTATTCCGATAGTTGCGTTTGAGATTAAGATCAACACACCTCCCTATTGCACATACCTCAGCCTGGAAGATGCTGGTATATGTTCCTAGAGATTCATGGTAAGATATCCGAGGGCCTACAACTCCAAGTCCTGTGCCTTGGTCTGTAAGAGATCCATCGGTGTACCATTTTATGGTGTGTTGACCCATTGGATGGACTTCATCAAGTGTTGTCCAGTCCTTCTTGCTGCTCAGGTTCACTTTGAAATTCTGCTCGAACATAAGCTCGGCAGTCATTTCGTCCCTTGGCTGTAATAGTAAGGGGAGATCACCTGATAGCAATTCTGCGTCTCTGTGGCTAAGACTACTTCCCACCCCCTCTCGTGCTATCCTTAGCAGAGTCGCCCTTTGTTGCAGTTCAATGAATACATGGAGTGGCGTGAGCTCCATTAAAACTTCTATAGCCGTTGTCGGACAGGTGCTCATAGCCCCCGTCATACATACGCAGGCCATCCGTTGCAGTCTTAACAACTGCTTCTTGACGGTGATGAGTTGGGCTCTATCACCCCAGGCTATTGCTCCATATGTGAGCATTGGCCTGACTACCATAAGGTATAGCCATCTAATAATCTTCGGTGATGTGCCCCATGATTTCCCGGCTATGCTGCGACAGGCATAAAGTGCTCGAGTGCACTTTGCTATCGCATTTTGTACATGGGGGCCGAAGTTAAGTTTACTGTCGAAAGTGACTCCTAGGTACTTAACCTCCTTACTTGTTTCTATTATGCTATTTGATAGCCTTATTTGCCTCATTCTCTGCAGCTTGTATTTCCTAGTGAAGGGAACGATGACTGTCTTGGCAGGTGTTGAGGCCCACCTCTCCACACCAGTCGCTCGTTATCCGTAGACCTAGTTGTACAATGTCACAGAGTGTTTCTTCGAATTTGCCTCGTGCTATGATGACAATGTCATCAGCGTAGCCTTGACATTGAATTCCATAGCCGGCAAGTTTCTGGAGTAGTTCATCTACTAACAGACTCCATAGTAAAGGAGACAAAACACCCCCTTGAGGACAACCTTTTGTGGTTGTGACAGTAACAGTGTTATCTTGGACTGTTGCCGTGGCTTGTCTAGACCCCAGCAGTGAGGAAATCCATCTGCCTGTGGTTGAGTCTAGGCCCCTCCTGGTCAGGGCAGCCTTGACAGCATCGTGAGATGTGTTGTCGAAGGCACATTCTATGTCCAGGAAGGCGCATATGGCCACCTCCTTATTGTCAACTACTGTGCTTAAAGTGCGGTGTAGTTGATATAGTGCCGTGTCCGTGGATCGGCCTGCTCTGTATGCATGCTGCGTTGGTTGCAGCGGGGACTGCACTAGAAGAGTACTTCTTATCTTATGGTCCACCAGCTTTTCCAGCGTTTTCAGCAAAAACGATGTCAAGCTGATGGGTCTGAAGGACTTGGGGCTGGTGATATCTTTCTTCCCTGCTTTGGGGATGAAGACCACCCTAGCTCTACGCCACGCACTCGGTATGTATCCGAGTGCAAGGCTGCTTATCATTGCCTTCCTAAGGATGGGGAGGAGTATATCCTGCCCCTGCTGTAGGAAGGATGGTGATATCATATCGAGGCCTGGCGATTTGTAGGGCTGGAAAGTGCCAATTGCCCATTGTAATCGTTCTGTTGTGACTGTCGACTTAGCAATTTTCCAGTCGGCAGACACTGGCCTAGACATGTTACTTGTTTCGACTGTATCTTCTTGTAACGGGGTGCTTCCCGGGAAGTGTGTCGCAAACAATAGCTCTAGTTTTCCTATACTACTGCCAGTGAAGGTGTCATCCCTTCGTTTCAGGGCTAAATTAGCCTCTGGCGTGCGTCTCGAAAGTGCCCTATGGAACCGGGCACCTTCGGATGTGCTTTCTATACTTTCGCAGAATTCGCGATAGTTCTTCCGCTTGGCCTTTCTGATCTCCTTGTTGTAGGAGGTAAGGCTTTCACGGTAAGAGTCCCATAACCCGTCTCTCTTCGCTCTGTTGAAGAGGTGCCGAGTGGTGAGTCGTAGCCTCTCGAGGCTATCGTTCCACCAAGGGGCATCTGTTGCTTTGCGCTTCCTTCCAAGAGGACAGCTTTCTTCAAAGGCATTTGTTATGCTGCTGTTTATATTTCCTACAACTCTTTCTAGTTCCACTTGTGAACGGGGTAAACCCGTCTTTTCATTGGATAGATTGAGTTGTAGGGTCGCTTTAAACATTTCCCAGTTTGTCTTTCTGGGGTTACGGGCTGGTGTGCTACTGTCTGTGTTAACTTGCAGCTCAAAGAGGATGATTCTATGGTCAGACATAGATTCCTCCATAGAGACATGCCAGTTACTTAGGTGTGGCTTAAGGCGCCTACTTATCAGGGTGATGTCTAATACTTCTTCCCTGATTCTAGTTACGAATGTCGGTGTGGAACCGACATTTCCAATTTCTAAGTTATATCTAAATATAAAGTCAAGAAGGTACTCACCTCTTGTGTTTGTGTCTGTGCTTCCCCAGACCACATGGTGTGCATTGGCATCACATCCGATGATCAGGGGGAGCTTCTTCCTGGCGCAGTGCTCCGCCAGCCCAACGATTTCCGTTGGTGGACATGTTCCGTCGCCAGCAAAGTACGCCGAGGCCACCACAGTGTTGCATGCGCTGCCAGCCGTCTGCACGGCTATTGGAACGCAGTCCCTGCTTAGGAATTCTGAAAGGATAGTATAGTTAATACATTTCCTCACCATTATGCACGTTCTTGGTACTGGGTCTCTTTGGTCCCAGATTACCTTGGAGTCCGCTGTGTACAGGCCTTTGATGCCATCGTTGAACCATGGCTCCTGTACCAGAGCTAGCCCAAGGTGTTGGTTGGTGAACATCCTGGCTAGGACGGCCGAGGCCGCCTTCGCACGGTGGATGTTCACCTGGGCTAGCTTAGTGTTGATGACTTGCGTCATCGCACTATAACAGCGGCTCCATTTCACATGACGAGGGGGGCCGGGAGCTCCCTCCTCCTCCAATGAATTGGAAGGGCCTGCCGGACAGACGCTGGACACGCTCGCTGCCGGAGACGGCTCCGAATTCTGTCCCGCTGCGGTTTTATCCGCCGTCTTTTCAGTCCGCTAACGGGGATTTTCCCGAAGCGGAAGAAAAGTTGGTGACCTCTGGTCACTATGTCGTTCCTGGCCATCTCATCGATGCCAAGTACCAGAAGGGCACCTCCTCCTTCCTCCTTCCTAGAGATGACACTCCATTCCTGAGTCTCGATCTTGTTCTGGATACTCAGCATAACCAGCAAGTCGTCCGTTTCTCTGTCCGTGCTTCTCGGCAGGTAGATCGTGATGGTATGGGGTGACGGTATGTCATCCCCCATCCTACAGTCAAGGGGTACACCCTTCCAGGAATGTAGCTGTGATGCTACCGTCGCCAGCCAGTCTGCCGAGTTCTGGTCTGTGCACTCAATGACCAGGTAGCCTACCCGGAAATGAATTCCAAGGAAGGAAACGGCAGTGTCCCATCCTGTCAGTATGACCTGATCTAGGATGGCCTCCTCAAGCGCGGAAAGGTCCCCGCGACTGAGAATTACCTGGGGATACTCCGCAGGCAACACGGCCACTTTCACCTTACTCGCGACAGCCGCGTAGGATGCGCGAGGCTCAGTGGGCGCCGAGGAGGTGGACTTCCTGGCTGTTGGTCCAGCTGCTGCTGCTGCTGCTGCTGACGTGCTGGGGCGCTCGTCCAGAGCTTCCTGCCGTCCTGATTTTGGAGCTTTGTGCTCTGCTCTAACAGGTGTCACTGCCTTGGGTCTTTGAGCAGTTGGCTCCGCCGCGCGCACCCTTTTAGGGGTGTCGGTTGGCGGTGTAAGCGCACTACTCGACCTTTTGGCAGGTGTCCTGTCTTCGGGTGTCGGCGGTCTTCGCTCTTTGGCCTTGGCCAACGCATCCTCCTGCGACATCCCCTGCTGGAGATACCGGATGTACCATTTGATCCGAGATCCACAGGGGAGTTCACGCCTGTGGGGATCATCTAGTCCACCCGGCTCTCCCAAACCTGGCAGAAGATCCTTCTTCTTTGACAGCAGGGGTCGCTTTCCCTGCCGTCCGTCAGCGGTTAGCGCTGGTCGCAGCGGTTGGGAATTTCCTACCGTGCTCCTTTCGGATAAGGCTGGTTAGAACAGGCGGTCGCCACTTGCCTGAGCCCACCGTTAGCGACTGAGCTAGTTTTTGACCCGGGCCCCCAGCCAGGCTGACTCTCAGCACGGTACGAGTAACACTCTTAGTCCGGCCCGGAGTGAGATAAGGGGAGAGGATGAGGTAGGTACTTGTGAGGGAGTTTGGGGGTGTGTGAGGCTATGCTTTAAAGCCGGCAACACAAACGCCTTGTCGGTACGATGATCGGTATCGTACCCGCTGTTTGTCCGGGACTGCTTATTACGGGGTAGACCCGCTATTCGCAGCTAACCACCCCGAGGGGTGGCCATTCGCTATCCGCAACCCGCGACCCGCCTGGTGGCCTCAGCTGAGCCCCCTCCGAACCATCTCACAAGTTCTTCGGAACAGGTATTTAAATAAATATATATATGTACATTTTTAAATTAAGTTCTATGATAATTATAAATTATTTATTTATTAAATATACATATACATTGTTATTTCCATATTTAAATAAATTTATAAACATTTTCAAATTAAATATATTACTAAAATTTGATTTCTATGAATTATAAATTAAGTCAATTTATAAATATTTCGGGATATAAAATAGCTTTGGACTAACTTGTATAATTACGTGTATTTATATATTATAATATTCAAATTCAAATAAATATATTCATGTTTTTCATAAAAATCAGTATTAAATAAAACTATACTTCTTTTAAGTGCAACGTTTACTACGACACAACTGCGTTTTTCTTCATAATCATAGGCTTTCATTTATAATTATGGCTCTGGGTACTATGATTATTATGTGACAATTGAAGTTGACATTTCGTGTGACAGTTAAAAGACCTAAATGATATCTTTGTAAGTCACAAACTTACATACTTACAAACGTATATGGCTAGAATGCGGCAGAACAAATTCGCATGGATAGAGACGTCAGTTACAGCTATTATATTATACTATATGGCCTACTAGGAGTGATAGAGGGAGGGGATGCGAGGGGTGCCAGCAAGTATTGGCTTGGCTAAGCAAGGGGGTCAGTGCATGAAGGTTAGCGGCAATTTGTGTCGACAACAAACGTCAAATGCAGCAACCAAAAGCCAAAGCCAAAGCCAACTTGAACCGTTGTTGCAACGACAGATCGATGAAATGGCAACAAGAACAACAACAATGGTAACGACAACAAGAACAACAATGGTAACAACAGCAACAGCAATGGTAGCAACAACAACAATAAGTCAATTTCATTGGCAATAATAAATAGAAGAAAAGAAACTGCAGCAACGTTATGTGTTGCTCTCCCCTTCCTTCCCCCACCCTCTTTAGTCTTCTCTCACACGCCTTCTTCTGCCCCTTTCCCCCTCCCCTCTTTACCCCTGAGGCATGCACACGTCCATCCAGCGATCGGCAACAAGCTAAACAAAACGCTTCCTCATCGCCGCCGTTTTTTGCTAGCGGATTTACAATGGATGCGCATTTGGGGAGGAAAAGGGAAGGGTATGGCTATAACCAGTTAGACGATAGAGACAGAGAAAGAGAGTAAGAGAGAGGGAGACAGGTAATAGGCGCGAGAGAAACAGAGTGCAGAGTATCAGTTCAGTTGACGGTCGGTGCGTGGCGGAATGTTTCGTTGTTCGTTGTTGTTGTTCGGCTCCAGAAATTGGCAAACAATAAAAGCCGTCAAAAAGTGCAGTCAACAAACAGCAACAACAAATACAAAGAGAGAGAGAAACAAAATTAAACGCACAAAAGAAAAGCAAAGCAAAGAAAAGAAAAGAAGAAAACAGTTTGAAAAGTTGATTGTTTAGTTGAAGCATAAAAAATGTTGGCTTTAAAAAGTGGAGCGTCAATTGCAGCAGCAGCAACAAAAAAGAGCTAGAGAAAATGGCCAGGCTGTGGGGCAGGAATAGAGTTGCAAGCAAAGCAAGCAACTTGCAAGTTGCCAGTTGCAAGCGCCAAGAGATGCACATTCTGAATGATGTTTTGGCTATTTGGAGGCAGTTGCATTTCAACTGCAGTTCACATTCATAACAGAGAGAAAGAGAGAGAGTGTGAGAGAGAGAGTGAGTGAGTAGGTGAGACAGAGATACAGCGATCATCGGCTGGTGAAAGATACATTTCAGCTCTTGTCAAAAATGAAAATAAACTTAGACTTCAAACTTGTGTGTGGCAAATAGACAAATGTGTTGGAAGAAAGTGCACAGGGTATGAGGCATGGGGCATGGGGCAAGTGGCATGTGGCAGGGTGCGGTTGCAGCCAGAGTTGACGGAGACTGAAACTGCGACTGCGCAGCTGCCCGTTGACTGACTGACATTTTATGGCAGCTATTTCTATTTTTTCTTTTTTTTTGTTAGCTGAAACGCAAAAGGCGCCCGAAGTGTAGCCTGACAAATGCATAAAACTTGAGGCACAGATTAAAGCTGGCGAAGAGACAGAGGCAGAGAGGCAAGTTGGTAACTGTCAGGCTGCTTCGTCTTTCGGACTGACAACAACAACGAATGATGATGACAACAACAACAACAAATACAACAACAACGCTGACTTGTAGCAATTGAATTTTTGCACGTCGCCCATGAAGTTGTTTGTTTGACTTGGTATCGTTCCCCTTTATCCCCTACCCCTACTCCATCCCCCTGCCTACTCCTCACCCCTTCCTCATCGCCCTCACACTCTACTCACTACTCATTGTTGTTGTTGTTGTTACTGTTGCACTTGGATGAAAAATAGTGGAAACAGTTAACGAAAAAGAGGAAAATGTTTGTGTGCCTGATTGTTTGCAATTGTTGCTGTTGTTGATTGTTGTTGTTGCTGTTGCTGTTGCGCGCATATTTATGTTTGCTTTGACTTACCGTTAGACGGTTATATGCCGGATTACATTTGGCACTGCTGGCAAATTATCTGTGCCGACTATCGGTTTTCAGGCTCGAAATGAAGCAGTGTTTGTTATTGTTGTTGTTGGTTCTCGTGTTGCCGCTGTTGTTGTTGCTGTTATTGCTGTTGTTGCCAGTTGGCCAGTTACAAGTTGCAGCGAGTAAGTTCTCAGGCATCAACAAGAAGCAATAGATAGAAATAGAAATAGATTCAGCGAAATTTACTCAAGTTCAACTGATGAACGAAAGAAGACAACAAACCAATTAAATTGACTGAAACGGAGACACCCTGTAGAGGCGTTTTAATTTACTTAAATTTAAATATGCAATGACAAAGGATTATTTTTGTTAATTTACAGGGTGTTGCTTAAGGTGTTCAAAATAGCTGATATTTTACTACAGGGTATCTTATAGTCGATCACATTCTTGTTTAATAGAATGAGTCTGATTGGAATGAGATTAGTCGCATCAATAATGAGGTATCTTCCAAGTACAGGGTATCTCGTAGCCCATAATTTTACCATTTAATAGATTTAATCGACTTTAGTCACAATCTGATTGGAATGAGGATAATCGTATCAATATTCAGGTATCTTCTGAGCTTTTATTAACTTTTCTATAGGGTATCTCTTGGTTTATCAGTTTCGCAGTCAACAGATTTGATAGACTTAAGCCACAGTCTGATTGGAATGAGGATAATCGTATCAATAATCAGGTATCTTCTGAGCTGTTACCAACTTTCCTGCTGATTCGATGCTTAATGATTTTCCCATGTTCTACGAGTACTTAAAAGAACAACAACAACTAAGACTGTGAAGCCATTCACTTCTGGCCAACTAATTGTTGACGTTGCTAAGACCTCCTAGAGACACGGGCATTACTAATGATGATATGCCTGATGATTGCCTTTGGGCCATTTGTATGTGAAAAACTGCGACCCGTTTGCTCACTTTACTTTACAGTTTACAGTTCAACTTTCAACTTGCCGGACTTTCGCAGCAAGTGACACACACAAGAAATATTAAATCCAAAAACATAAAAAAAGGAAAGGAAAGGCCTAACCAAACCGAATACAGCTGCAGTTGTCTCCACCTTCCCCCCTTCCCTCCCCTCTCTTTCACTTCTCCATCCCTCGTCAAATGTTTCGCACAACTTTCAAATGACTCTGCGATCGTTGGGCTTTAAAATTCGAGTATCGAGTACGAGTACGAGTACGAATACGAGTACTCGTATTTAAGTCTGTGAGTAGTTTTTTGTTATGGCCAGTCTTAAAGCTATTCGCATTTCTGTTTTGGCATAATTGTTGTTGTTGTTGTTGTTTGTCGTAGTTGTTGTTGTTGTTGGTTTATTGGTAATAGTTTTTGTTGACGGGGCGGCATCAGAAAAGAAGGTCGCACAAGGTGGTCCGAGTTGAGCTAATGCCTTAACTGTTGTTTCATTTATTATACCCTGCAAAAGAGAGGGTAGTGTGCTTACTTAGATTTCAAATCTAGTTGGCTCTGAGCACAATCTCTATAAATCATAATTTTCAAAACATTTAGTTTATACAAAAATATGGAGTTTTTATTTGGGTTATTAGGAGCTATTTTACTAGTAACATTTGGATGTCTTAAGGCATTCTGGAAGAAGGAGAAAAAGGATTTGACAAGTGAGAAGAAAATTGAGAAAATAGGCGTCACGGAAGAAGAGGAGATGGAAACGAAGAAAATGGAGCAGGAAAATCAGAATAATTTGGAGATAGAAAATAAGAATATTTCTGAAGTGGAGGTTAATAATAATATTGATGAGAAAACGAAATTGGAGATAGAAAATAAGAAAATTGCAAATGTAGAGGACAATAAAATAGAGGAGAAATCGAAATTGGAGATAGAAAATAAGAAAATTTCTAATATAGAAGACAATAAAATAGAGGAGAAAACGGACATTGGAAAGAAGACAATCCCAAGCCCTCAAGAGAATAAAAAAATATCTCTAGCTAAAGGAAAAAAAGTTAAGAAACGCATAAAAAAATTGAATCGCTTCGAGCCATTTACCGCTGAGCAAACAATGCAACTGAAACAAACAGTTTCTCTGATACTGACTCAATTAATTGATATTGAGTTCCGGGTTTATGAGGATGTCAATCCGATGGTCCATCTAACAAGCGATGAATTTGAAGCATTGGCCGTTGAGATCAAAAATTTATATTGTACATATCGGAATTCGAAAGACAAAATGGAAGATAATAATAATAAGTTGAAATCAGCATTGGACTTGCAATCGGAGTCCGACACAGATTCCAAATCGATATCCAAATCAGAGTCCACAATAAGCGTCGTAGATATCTGAAAAGATTGAAGATACAGAAATGGAAAACCCTCAAGGAATTAAGTTTCGATATAAATTAAATACGATTGTGAAATATATTTTTACAGATAATAATGTGAGGAAATCAGCTTTGATTAAAATTAAATACGATTGTGGCATATAGATTGTTATTTAAGGAGTATACATCAGTCGACTAGATGCTGTGCGTTTATTTGCATTGTATTTTTTTTTGTTTCATTTGTCTTTGAAATTAATGTGCCAGGGTTGAAAACTGGCTCCGAGATGCGGCGAAGATCGCCCGGAGAAATAGCTGATGAATTGCAATCAAGCTGTTCTCTTTTCCTCCAAAACTCCCGCTCTTTCCCACTCCTCTCTCTCTCTCTCCTTTTCTATTTTTCTTTTAAGATGTTGTTGCTATTGATTTTCACTTGGAGTTTGGAGCAATTTAATTTGATATCCAGCGTTTTTTTGGCAATCTGCAATTCACACTGGCATTCAGTAAGATCTGCAATACATACATTTATATAAGTTTGTTTATGTATGTGTGTACATATTTAATAGCCATGCCCCGTTCTACTACCTGCAGTTGGCCATTGTGATTGTTGTTGTGGTTGTTGTTGCTGTACGTCGCTCACTTTGCCAATTTTCGTTTTGTTTTTGGCGCTTTTCGCTTTTTGTTGCTTTTTGCTTTGGCATTGACGTATTGCCGCGAAGGGGGCGTCACACTCTGATATTTGTCGCTGTTTATTGGTAAGCAATTTTGGCAATACTTTTCAGTTTTCGTAGTCAATTTTGGCCTCGTGTAGGTCCCTCTATTTCCACCTCTATCTATCTATCTCTGTCCCTGTTCCGCTCTCCCAACTTGGCATAATTGAATTTGTTATCGAGTTTGATTTGCATTCAACTCTTAATAAAGTGAACTTTAAAATTGCGCCATTGGGCACAAAAGTTGGTCAGATCGAGACTCGAATTCAGATTCAGATTCGGAGTCAGACTCAGTTTTAGATTCAGGTTCAGAGCGTCTGATCGGCGAAGTTGTCAATCAAAAAGTCAAATTCCAACTGTCATAGTGCCGCAATTTGTCTTTTTGCCTGCACAATTGAGACGAAAAGCGAATGTGACATGGGGCCCCAGAATGCGACGAGTGGCCGCCAAGTATAACAATTTATATTCATATCTATATTCATAAAGTTTTATACTCGTTTATTGCGCATACGCCCCGTGTGTCGACATTTAATAAGACGGCGAGTTACGAGCGTCGCACACGCGATTCGATCGACAATCGACTATCGCCAGTTGACAATCGGAATGCAGCTAACATGTGACAATCGACAACTAAGCTACTATTAACCCACAGTTGGAGAAAAGAATACAACTTACAGAAGAGTATAGAAGTATCCCTAAGTTGCTTATTTTAGAATATTAGAACCTTTCTCAATTTTGCAATCACATATATGTTTATTTCATCAGCCATTACTTTAACAAAAGGCCTTCGGAATGACTATAAAATAAATAAATAAATAAATCAAGTCTTTAATTAATAGTTTTCCCATCGCCAGATCAAAGAACCTTCCACAAGTGGAAAGAATCCTCATCAAATGCGATAAAAAACAAACAAACAAAGCAAATCTCAATGGGTTAATCGCGTTGTGTCTCCAGTATTACATAGCCAAATAAATGTTAAACAATAAGCAAATAATTTTTTGCACACATGACATGCAAATTAATGGCCACAATGAAGTGTGGTGCAGGGGGTGGAGTAGGGGAATCGGTGGGGCAGCTGGTTAAAACCAAAACGTGCAACATGTTGCCATTGCCTGTTGAACGCATTTTGGCGATCGGCAATTGCGAGTGAGTCTTGAACATTCACACATGTAACTCAACAAAAACAACTATAATAACAACACCAGCTACAATAACAACAACAAGAGTAACAACTTCAACAATAAGTCAACAATATCAGTATAAAGTTATTCGATTTCTATGCTAATCGAATGACAACTGTGTAATGAGTTTGCCGCTTGCCGCTTGGCTTACATGTATTTCCTGCTGTTGTTAATTTAGATACCCTATAAAGCTGATAAGAAATTATATATTGTATTATGTAAGCTATATTAAAATGTATTTCTGAAGTCTGCTATATTAATAAATAATTTTTATGTATTAAACTTTAACCATTTCCATATAAAAAAAATAATTCTGATTTAATATTACAAATAATTTCAGTTAAAAACAATTATTACAGTTAAAATTTAATACAAACATTAAAAAAAATAAGCTTTTATCCACTATATGAGTAGCTCTTATATATTCTTAAATTACATCAAGAGACAGAATTTAATGCACACATTATTTGTAGTATTTTTGTTTGCAGGGTATCTCTGTGTGTAGCATTCTTAAGCTAAGCTTTTTGTTAGCTGCCTTTAGTGCTTTTAATAGGTCAACTATTGCTGTGCTGACTCAAATATCAAGACCCTGCACAATCCGCAGTTCAGATCGAATGCCTGACATATGAACATAACATCTGTAACTAAATGCGAGTTTTAGCCATGGTTATTTCGTCCATGGCTTTTTGGCGCATATTTAGGGCCAACTTATCGCGCCAAGTGAATCGTTAGCTTCAAATTGTTGCAACAGCTACGTGTCACGATCCCAGCGCCCAAAATTCACACAGAGAACAGAGAGAGAGAGACGGAGACACAAAGAGAGAGAGAGAGAGAGAGACAGACAGAGAGAGAGAGAGAGAGACAAGCTGACAGAAGGACAGACCATCAAATGAAACATTTTCAAAAGCTGCCTCACATGTGTGGCAAAGGTGCTGAGTTATGTTTGTGGTTAGAGAAAATTAATATGATGGACTAACGAGTACCCTGTACGGAATTTATAAGAAAATTAATGTTACATTTAAATATTACTTTGTTCTCTCTTAGAATTTGAAAATGGCTTTCAAAGTTAACTTAATTTTGACTGCAATGATCAGCATTTTTACAGGGTACTTCACAAAAGAGTAATAGCCAGAAGCAGACCCAACTATCGTTGAAAAATCACAGCAAATGAGCAGCAACGACTGTCGAAATTGTTTGGTTATAAAAATAAAAATATGCCCAACTTTGAGAATGGAAAGACAGACGGACATACAGACTCACAAGCTGTCATATAAGCCTTCAGTCATATGGAAGCTGGTAGCTGAAAGCTGGTTAACTAACTGTTTAGCTAGGCACAGGTTGCCACAGGTTGCCGAGCCCAGCAACATTTTGCGGCAATTGCAACTATGTTTTTTAACTCGTCGTTTGAACGTCGCGTCGTCAAAATGTCAGCGTGGCGAAATTTAATAAACAGCAACAACCAAACAGACAGCGGGCCACTCTTTTTCGGCTTGCCCCGCCACGCGTGTTGGCAACATGTTGCATAAAGTACGAACAACAAAAAACTAAAAAACAAACACACAATATTTGAAAATCAAACATAAAAAACAAAAAATATAAAACAAGCTGACAACAAAATATGTTGCACGCGTCGCTGCTCCGATTTTTTGCAGCACATTCCCAATTTGTGAGCTGCGTTGCCTCCCCAAAAAAAGCGGAGGAGAGGGCGTGGCAGGAGGAGCCCCCCTCCCCCCTGGCTGGCATATTTGTCGTGCCTGGCAAACACCAAAAGCGTACGAATTCCCACGTTTAGCTTTTTATATAGTTTTTTTCGCTTAGTTATTATGCGTGTCTTTCGAAATTTTATTTAATTGAATTTATTCGGTTGAATGAAAATGCAAAAGCCGATGCGGCGCTTTTAAAAAAATTAAACCACCAACAGAAAAGTAGAAATAATATGATTTATCATTCATTTGTTATTGCCATATTTAGTCATATTTATTGGCAAAACAAATTGATTAATTGTTGCAGCTTTTGAGATTGTTCAACTCGCTGATATTAATGGGCCGCAGCATTGAGAACTTTCCAAGCTCTGAATGATGGATGATCGATGATATTCTACTCAATTGGTTCCACGCTGCGTATGCGCAATATGCAAGGACATAGATGAGAGCACAACTGCTGACTGCTGACAAATGCTGACTGCTGCGTAACTCTTGCCGGTAGCGTCTGCGTCATGTCTGCGTTGTCTGGCCACATTAACCATGTCAGGGCCAGTCGAAAGTATGCTCTTCGCTTCTCTTTACTCCCTTCTCCTCGCTCCTCTTCCCACGCTCTCTAGGCAAACATCCATTAATCATCTGCCCCATCGAATGAAACTGAACTGAACGAGTTCCCCTCGCACCGATCGTAGCTGCACTGGAATCGAAGTCAGCGCCAACTTCATTCAAGTGCTGTCCATGCCCGTCCGAAAGTGATTGTTTTCGTATTACATAATCGTCAAAACATATAACAGATATACTACACATAAGAAAGTAAAGAGTAGTTCACAAAATGTCTACAACGAATTTGATTATACTCTGTAAATCAATTGCTTTCATTGCATTGCTAAAAAAGTTATTAAAAAGTTTTTCAATCAGCATTAATAATTTAATGCACGATTATTGCTGATGTCCACTTTTAATTTTAATCATTTCTCCGAAAAGAAATCTTACGTAATTTTACAATAAATAATTGTAATAATTTATTTGAAATGTAAATAGTAGTTATTATTTATTTTAAATGTTACCGTGCTTACATAATTTAATGTGATTAATTCAATTTTTATATTAGAAATTCATTTTACAGTTTATTGTTTATTTATTAAAAATAAAGCAATTTTTATTTAAAGGAATTCATTTTACAGTAGCTAAGCAATATCATCTGCAATATGTTATTTCTGTGAATATTTCAGATGGAGTTCTTTTAGGCAATAGATATAGCGATAGAGAGTTAAGAAAGAAAAATTAATAATTTTTGATATGTTGAGCAAGAAATCTATAATAATCCAATGAAACTATCGATACGAAATCTACCGATTATTGGTACTATTGATTTTGCTCTATCTCCAGTAAATGGGGACTTCCCCTTCATTTGCCAGATCTCAGCTGCTCCAATTTGCCATGATTTTTGCAGCATATGATCTGCAAGTGGAATGACTTAACCGTCGAGACACACGACAAAGTCTAAACAAGCGTAACAATTCGTGCAAATGGTAGCAACCATTGACTCATTTTAAAGGCCAGCAGCGTTACGAGCAAACAGTTAAGAGTTAAGAGTTGGGTGTTACGAATGCGTCTATGGATGTGACTACATCATCATCATCATCAACATCATCATTGTCATCATCGTCAGCATCTCTCCGAGGGCGACGCTTTCGTTTCGCCATTTGGCCACTTGAGGTGCCGCCGTTGGCAACTCCACTTGTTGTTGTTGTTGTTGTTGCGGTTGCACTTGGCGCTTTTGTTTCCGGCGACAGCGGCAACAAGTGTCTTTTTTTTGGGGGTTGAGGATGGAGGTGTTCCGCCAAGGCCAGAGGAACCGAAACGAACCCATCGCTCTATAAAAGCTGTCGATTCAGCTGGCAATGACATCAGTTCAACGATTTCATCCATCACAAACAGATCAAGCAAACGATCGATCAATATGAAAATCTTCCTCTGCTTGCTGGCTGTGAGCACGGTGGCTCAAGCGGGATTCCTTGGCGGTGGTGCAGGTGGTGGCTCCAGTGGTGGCCACGATCATCACGATCATCATCATGGCGACTCCAGTGGCGGCGGCGCCGACATCAAAGTGATAAAAGTGATTCACGAATCCAGCTCCCAAGGTGGTTGGCAATCCGGTGGTGGAGCTGGCGGTGCTTCTGGTGGCTGGTCTGCTGGCGGTGGTGCAGGTGGTGGATATGGCGGTGGTGCTGGCGGTGGATATGGCGGTGGTGCAGGTGGTGGATATGGCGGCGGTGCAGGTGGTGCTAGCAGTGGTTATGGCGGCGGCAACCAAGTCAAAATCATCAAGATCATCTCACAGCCAGCTTCGTCTGGTGGCTATGGAGGACATGGTGGCTCCAGTGCTGGCTGGTCGGCAGGTGGTGGCGCCTCCGCGGGCTGGTCCGCTGGCGGCTCTGGCTCATCGGGCTGGTCCTCAGGTGGCAGTGATGCCACCACCGCTGTGAAAATCATCAAGATCATCTCGGAAAGCGCTCCAGAAGCTGGCGATGCCTCCGGCTGGGCAGCTGGTGGTGCTGGTGCTGCTCCCAGTGGTGGTTGGTCCTCGGGCGGTGCGTCAAGCGGTGGCTGGTCTTCGGGCGGTGCTGCCAGCGGTGCTTGGTCATCGGGAGCAGGTCCTTCCGGTGGCGGCTGGTCTTCGGGCGGCCCTTCAGGTGGCGGCTGGTCCTCGGGCGGTCCTCCCAGCGATGGCTGGTCCTCCGCCCAAAGCGGCGGTGGATCCGGCGGCTACGGTGGAGGCTGGTCATCCCAGGGTGGAAGCGGCGGACATGGCGGTAGCTGGTAAACCATTTCCTTGTCCTGTGATAAATCTCAGTTTCACGCAGTCTTCATTTCATTTTCATTTCTCATTTGTTTGCTGTTCGCCTTATTTGTTGAATTAAATTCTTTATAATTTTCACAATCAATATTTTGCTTGGCTGGGAGGAGCGGGAAAGTCTGAAACTTTTCCATTTAAGGCAGAAATTACCACAGCACAGAGAACTGCATTTGAAAGTCTACAACAAAGGAGGAGGGACAAACTGCTTGCCCATCCTTTGAGGGGGGAATCTTCCACTTTAGTGCCATTTTTTTTGTACTCAATCCATATACTCTCTCTCTCTCTCTCTCTCTCTCTCTTTCTCTATTGCTTTCGCTCGGATAAAAAACACACTTAAGCGTAAAGTAATAAAATTCAAGCAACCAAAAAATGTCGAAAAAGGCAAAAACCAAAAGAAAAAGTTAAAGAAAAGGAAAAATAAAGGAATATAATAAAAAGAAAAGGCAAAAAATATGTAAAATATCACTTTGGAGCGGCGAACTGAGAACTGAGCCAAGGAGCAAGGAGCCAAGGATACCAAGGATACTCACACTTAAGCCAACAAAAAAAGGGCAAAAGTGCAAGAAAAAGCTTTTCCACTGCCGCACAGCGGGGCAACCAAAATGGATGGACGAGGGGAAGGGAGAGGGAGGCGGAGAGGCGGAGACAAAGAGGACTTGTATAAAAATATTTTCCATATAAATCTAACAAAGAACGTGTTCGGGTTACTTGATTAGGCGGCCAACGTGTGCAAATTTGCGGGTGGTGGGGTTGAAGGGGGTGACGACGAGGCTAACAAAAGTTACAGTAGCAACAGCTACAATAAAAAGATGTAGAATGGGTCGACTTTTCGGTTTCCTTAACGTTTTCACAATAAATACTTACATAGAAATAAACGAGAATAAAAATGAAGGCGCAACAAATCCAATTTGCTGCTAAAAGGGGAAGGGAAAGGGGACATGGAAGGGTATGGGGAAAGGGAATGGGAATGGGGAAAACAGGCGGATTGTGTATTGATTTACTTTTTTGATGGCCAAAGGAAGTGAGCAGCGAGTGAATATTATTTTGGGACTATTGCGCAAATTTTGATTTGCTTTTTCGAGAATTATAAAAACAATCATTAAACTGCCGATCAATTTCCCCCAAAACGTCCCGCAGGCATCAACTTGTTGCGCTTAATATAAACAAACAAGCATATACAAATTCTCAATTCTCAATTCTCAACATTTTATCCCACTTCTCCCCAACAAAAACACCCACATTACTTAATATTCGCTTTTCGATGTTTCGTATAATTTCAACTGATCCAAGAAACCAAACAACGAAATTAAAACAAAAATAAAATAAATTTTGAATTTGAAATTATTTTGATGAGTTAATGGAAAATTTTCCATTGAACGCAAACACACAGTTTTTCCCCTTGCTGTTTCCCCTCTTCCCATTTCTATTTACTCACTCTATTCTTAAACAGATCTGTGGCCGCGATTATTTGTGCGGTGCTTTCAACAAATTTGTTATTATTTTATTTATTTATTTTGTTGATTGATGCTGTTGTTGCTGTTTGTTGCACGTGCAACGCCAAAAAGTGGAAAATTGCGTGTTTGCTAAACAACAACAACAACATCTAGACAAAGTTAAGTTGTTCGCTTTCGTCTCATTTGGGGACTTTTTCTATGGGGCGCCATATTTGTGTGTTTGCTAAGTCTGTTGACTGTGGGCGCGTGTGCAACAAGAGCAGCAAAAACCCAATCATTGAACCAAGCGCAAACAGTTTACGCGACCCTCGGTGCAAATACGCGTATTCCCGCTTCATTTGCCAAACAACCCCCGAACTTGAAGCCCTTATTATTATGTAATTAAGAATCAACTGATAGAGTTGACAGACAGTTGAAAGTATTATTTAGTGTTGTTCTCAGTGGTTGTTTTCAAATCCAACTGCGGATGTGTACCAATTTTCCAGCAAATATACAATTAATTTCTCTCTGACTCTGCTGCCAGTAAAACGTTAAGGAGCGCGACGCAAATAATCAAACGAAATACTCTCAACACAGCACAAGAGAGTGAGAGTGCGCCATAGACTTCTCTCTCTCTCTTTGCTCTCTGCAAATGATCTCGGGGTCGTTGGTGTGCGAGAGTGAGAGCACAGTCTGGTTCTTAAGACATACTGTAAAGCGTAAGATAAAATAAAATAATGCTTTTACTTTCTTCATTTCATTTATTAGTTTTCTAAAAAGAGTATATCTTGTTTTTAAATCTTTTGACTTTTCTGTTTTAATATGGCATTTTCACCGAGTTGAACTCCAATTGATTTAGCTGACCCAAAACCAAGATCTCCTCAATTGCCTTTTTGGCCAGCAGTTTGTTTCTCTCATCCAATTTTCGATAGGATGTGGCCCAACCCTCCGCATAGATGTTGGCCTCATCCCGTGACTGATGGGCAGTATTGTGGAGTGTCTGATTTTTTAGGGGCTTTAAGGCATCTTTACTGGTGTTGTTTTGAGAATGATCCACAGTCTTATTCACTGAGGCCGTTATAGGGTCTTGACAGGTGTTGCTTAAGGGCGATTGCTGGGCTTCTTCTAAAGGTGACTCAATCTGTTAGGTAGCCAAGAATCAAATAAATTATTAAATCATTCAAAAGCTATCGAAATCAGACTTACATTTCTCTCCTCTAATTCTATTTCCTGTTTTAATTCACTCATTTCCTCATCGTCGTCATTCCAGAAGCTGTCTGATGAATCCTCCACCGCATCGTAGTCCGCTTTTTTTTCAGAAGCGTCAAGTCGCAGAAATGACAGTTCATTATAGTACCACAAATGTGGCACGTAAACGTCGCTCGCTTTCTTAGACGTATATTCGCTTTGCTCCACTTTGCGCAACTCGCGTCGAAAGCAAGTCCGTATTCCGTTCATTCTACGGCGCATCGTATCTATATTTGCCTGCGGATCGATCTTTTTGTAGCACACCAACAACTTTTCATAGGCGGCCTGCTTCACTCGCTTGTTTTTGTACATCTCATCCGTTGTCTTCCAAAGAGCAGGTAGACGGCGATAATTACGAAAGAATTCGAGCCAAAGATCTGACTGCACTATTGCGCTCATTTTGACTCTGTCACACGTACAGTCACGTGGCTTGAAGCAAACTGAACATTAAACGAAAGAGAATACTCGCATGTCGTCAACATATCGTTCAAACATGTTCGTAAAGTTGCGAGTGCGGGTACAAAAGGAGAGAGAGAGAGAATGGTCGTGTGTCGTCAACACGTCGTTCAAACATGTTCGTTAACCAGCTGAGCGTTGCATCCATGTTGCCAACGGTTGGCTGGTTAAACCCAAAAAAGAAGACAGAAAACGGACAGATTTTTTTTAAAGGACAAAAAATCGGGACAAACAATGTTTTCTTATTAATAAATATAATATTAATTGATCAAATAATATCGTAGAATTAAAAATAGCTTCAATTTTGAAAGTATTAGCTCTTTATTAGCCAGAAAAGAAAATATTTTCCACAGGAAATGTATCAATTTTTTAGAAAATGAATATATTAGATGACACATACTCGTAGTTGTATTTGTTAAATTCTATGAGCGACTTAGAACAATTAAAGAAGGACGAAGGATAAAGTAAAATAAATTTAAAAAAAAGATATTTTCCGGATAGGGGACGTTCAAATTTTTTTTCCAGAAATCGCAGTTTTAAAAAGGGCAAATGAGTGCACAAAATGGACAATTTGGCAGCTCTAGCTGCATGATTTCGAGAAAGGCTAATCGATATTGGAAAAACAATATGAAATCGATGCCACATTGTTATAATTAATAAATTGTATAAGCGAATTAACAATTTAAATAGGATGAATAAAAGGATAAAATAAAATAAAAAGCCATTTTTTCCGGATAGGGGACGCTCTAAATTTTTTCCCAAAATAGCAGTGCCAAAACGGACTGATCTGTCCGCAAAAAAGACAAATTGGCAGCACTGGTTGCATGTCGAAAGAGTCGCTCTCTCGTACTAAAGAAGTGGAGAGAGAATATGCTCGTGTGTTGTTAGCATGTCGTTCAAACATGTTCGTCAACCAGTTGAGCACGTTTCAGACAACGTTGCCAACTTATTTAAAGCACCGGCAACTTAGTTGGCAACGTACTCTCATCGATTTGATGTCAACGTCGCTGCCGCTGTCGTTGCCGTTGCCGTTTTCATCTTCGTTTCTGCCTTTGTTCTCAGTCACGCACACATATGTATGTACATTTATAAATACGAATATTTACAAGTAGGCAAAGCAAATAAAGGCACAAACTAAATGCACGAGACTAAAATGAGAGAGAAAAATAAAAGGCCACAAACAAAATATTATTACTAATTCATTTTGTTATTTTGTTCATTGCACCCTTTGCTGTAGTCGTTGACGTTGACGCTGACGCCCACTCGCTGCCGCGACGCGTCGCGTGTCTCTCTCTCCCTCTCTTTATTTGGCTTGCATTTATTGCACCAGTGCAGTCTACCCTCTCCATTTTGCTGCCTTGCGCTTGAGCTCTCACTCTCTTTTGCGAGTGCTTTGGTGAGAGCGTTCGCTGTTGTGGTGTTGTTGCTGTTGCTATTTAGCGCTAAACGCTTTAAGGTACTCACCTCGCAATACTCGCACTGCTTCTGCTGAAATGTCTGGGCAAGTCATAAGTAATTTATCATCATACAAAATTGAAGTGCGTCGACGTATACGTTGACGTTGACGTCGACGCCAGTGTCGACGTCTGTCAATGCCAATCAGTTGTAAATGATATGACGGACCGATTCTTTATACTTTCAAGGCATTGTTGTTGCTGTTGTCAGGTGGTCAATTCGCTGTGACAATTGCGAGACACGCCAAATTGGCTGCACAGCGATTATGTTGCGGGTGGGCAATTGGGGATATTGATTGCTGAAGGAAATGCTTTGTAAATAAATCAAAGAATTACGAATAGTGCAAAGTGAAAAAAGGTGATGGCACACTAAGCCCTCAAATGGTCAAGTATAATGGCTTTGCAAATCAGTTTGTCAACAAATTATTGAATCGTTAAGCTGAAGTTTCACTTCAGCTGGACATCTTACATTCTTTATATTTAAATATTTTTTTTAACCTTTCAGCTTAAATTTTAATTTATACATAATTTTTTAATATTTTTTTATCTTATTAAGTTTCTACAAACTCTAATCGTAATTTTGGCCAAAAGTTTTTAGTTGACATTTATTAATAAATAAAATAAAATAAATGGTATACATTTTTGTTACAGTCAAGCTTCGCTTATACAAGATACTTTTATATTTATCAAAGCCAAATTGAAAATACAGTCGAACTTCCCTAACTCGAATCACCATTATCCAAGAAAAAAGTTCGAGTTAGGGAGACTTTGAGTTAGGGAATTTTTTTTTTTAGTGTTTTAAAAGAAACTACAAATGCATTTATTTAAATATACATTTCAAATTGCAAGTTTTTCTGGTTATTTTCAACAATAACAGATTACAGTTTGTTCAAGACCTGTTAATATTCGCAAAAATTCGTTTCTTCGTTCTTTTGCTGTATCCAGAAGAAGTTCCCGATTCAAATGTCATCATAATTAATTTTTCCATTTTTTAATATGTATAATGAAAATTGTTTTCGCTGAGTACCATATTTTTCAGCCACTTCAATTTTGTTTGTCTAATTTCAAATTTCTTAACTAATAAGTTTGAATAGTTATATCTTTAAACACTTTTAAACATTTAAATACACTGATGCGCTGACAAAGAAGTACATTACGAACATCTTTCCTAAAGCAATTTCACAAGCTTAAGTAATTTTTGATGCAATATTCTATCATATACCATCACCATATGTTAATGTACATCAATATTACACATCCAAGCAAGCCGGTAACAAAAACTTATAACAGAAACAAAAAAAAATTCAAGCTTTGTTGGAGATTTTCCCGAAAAATTCGACTTACAGAAGCACGGGCCAATATTTTTGTTCGAGTTACGAAGAAATTCGAGTTAGGGAAGTTCGAGTTAGGGAAGCAGAATTGTATGAAATTTGCTCAGTAAACGCTATTGCCACTCGATTTTGTTCGAGTTAGAGAAAATTCGAGTAAGAGAAGTTCGAGTTAGGGAAGTTCAACTGTATTCAGTCCTGTTCCGGTTATCACTTTCGGTAAGATTTTGCGGAAGTGAATTTCTTTAACCTGCTCTAATATCAAATCGGCGAAATTCCGCGGATTCATTTCACTTTGAGTTGATGAGTTTAAGTCCGATAAAGTGAAAAACGAGCATTTTTAAATACTTACTTTAAATGCAAAGTGAATAAACGCAGTTTACTAAATGCTATAAAATATAAAGTGAAAACTTGAACAGGCCTCATTGAGATTCACCTGAACCAATTTTTGAATTGCGCTTTGTATTTTTGTATTTGTAACGTTCCAAATTTGCGTAATGTTATCAATTGCACTCTGCAAATTTGTTCAAAGATTCATAAAATATCCTTCACTCACACACACACACACGCACACACACATACTTATCATAGTCGAGGATCTGACCAATTGCCAACCCCCCCGCTGCGGCGGTGCCAATAAACGGGGCTCTGGCGACCGAGCCTGAGCGGTATAACTCCCAGCGGTAAAAAGTCAAGGGAAACCATTGGCCACCGAGGGATTGCCCGAGATTCCTGTGAACTGGTGCCATCTGTTCCGTCTCTGCAGTGATGCAGGATGAACAACTGGCGTTCGTGAGGCGCTCTGCGCTGCAACGAACACCCCCGGATACACCGCAGACGCCGCAGCAGGACGAGCCATCGCCTGACGTGGTTGGAAAGGAGCTGCCAACAACTCTACGAGGCGCCATTGAGCAGATGGGAGCATGCCTGGATGCCCTTTCGACCCTATTTGGTGGACAGAGGCACATCAACACGCTTATGCGTGTCAACGTTTCAAAACTGGTGAGTCTTCAACAAGTGGCAGCTAATCTATGCGGCAAGATAAACGAAACGTCGGATGGCGAGGCACAGACTTCACCCTCTCTTGCAGCTGGGCTTAATGTTGCTATGGCCATAAAAAGTGCGAGTAACGCATCTGTTTCGCAGCCCAATGGTAACGGCGCCACCCCCAAGAGGCAAAGAGAGTCTGCGTCGGAACAGAGGAGAACTCCGCCTAAAAAGCCGAAAAGTTTTTCCCAAAATCCTTCGAAAAGGCACGTTGTCGACGCCAATAGGGAGCACGGCAAAGACACGTCACAGAGAGCACCACCAATCAGTTGGACAAAAGTCCAAGGCCGACAACAGTCGCATAAGCGAGTTCGTGCGGACGCCATCACTGTGACAGGAGTGGGTGACTGCAGCTACGCCGATATGCTGAGAGTGGTAAAGAGCGACCCATCCCTAAAGCACCTGAGTGGCGATGTGCAAGGAGTGCGCAAGACTGCTAAGGGTGATCTCCTGCTGCGTCTCAGCAAGAAGCCAGCCCACAGTCCGGAGGAGCTACAAGAAGCGGTAGGGAAAGCGCTGGGCAACCGAGCAGTTGTCAAGAAGTTATCAGAGATGAGCCTGTTGGAAATCCGTGACTTGGATGAGCTGGTGACCAAAGAAGAGGTGCTGGAAGCTGTGAGAGGTGCCACTAATGACCTGACGATAACTATCGACATGATAAGAACGCTTCGTGCCATGAGGGACCGGCTCACAAATAGCCACATTAAATATGCCGGCTACCAAAGCCAAAACACTGGCGGATCTGGGGAAAATTCGCATCGGCTGGGCAGTATGTCGTGTAAAGCCCATTTTGCAACCCAAGCGCTGCTTTAGATGCCATGACTATGGTCATGTTGCAGCAAACTGCACTAGCGAAGAGGACCGAAACGGGACATGCTTTAGGTGCGGTGAGAAAGGACATGAGGCTAAAAATTGCAGCAAGCCGCCAAAATGCCATCTGTGTATCAGGAGGGGAGAGAAATCAACGGATCATGCAATGGGCAGCTTCAAATGCCCGGCATACCGCGAGGCACTAAACAAGATGAAATGTTAAGATTAATGCAAATTAATCTTAATCACTGCATAGCCGCACAAGCTCTCTTGGATCAAACCACTAGAGAGCAGCGCATCCATGTTGCTATCATAAGTGAACCGCATCATCAACAGTCTCATGGCACATCAAATTGGGTCTCTGACACTAGTGGAAAAGCGGCAATCTGGACTTGTGGCGATTCTTCGTTTTCGATTGCGGAGACTAGACAATTTAACGGCTTTGTGCGAGCAAAAATACGTAATTACTGGCTGTATAGCTGCTACCTGGCTCCCAGCCTGCAATTAAGTGACTTCACAAATATATTGGAAGAATTGGTCGATGATGCTAGAGGACGCCGAGGAGTTGTCATCGCGGGCGATTTCAACGCATGGGCACAGGAATGGGGCAGCCAGACGACAAACGCCAAAGGTCGAACTCTGTTAGAAGTCTTTGCGAAAATTGATCTAGCGCTGCTGAACCATGGCAATCATGGGATCCGTAGTCGATCTTACTTTCGTAAGTGCGTCCCTTTTCAGCACGTCGCAGTGGGAAGTTAGCGATGTTTACACGGCAAGTGACCATGCTGCTATTTTATGCACGATACGAAACCGCACTGGAGCCAGAGAGCGTCTGCCACCACCACAGAAAGCGTATCGCGCAGATACTTTCAACACCCAAGCGTTCGCTGCCGCTATCCAGTCGCTGGCCATCACTGGAAGTGCTGATACCATGGCAACACAAATGGCAGCACAACTTGCTGTAGCCTGTGATGGCAGCATGGCACGTCGAAGGCCATATGTGCGTCACCATGTGCCAGCATATTGGTGGAACGAACGCATTGCCAGCGCCAGACAGGCATGCTTGCATGCGAGAAGGCGCTACACTCGATCTCGTGGAAGACAAAACTTTTTGGAGCGGCAGCTAGAATACAAAACAGCACGGCGTATACTAAAGAATGAGATCCGCAAAAGCAAACGTGAGTGCTTTCTGGAACTATGCGATTCAGCCGAATACGATCCGTGGGGCAAAGCATACAAGACAGTAGTCAAACGGATAAACGCCGGCAACCAGACAGCACCCACTGAAGCATTTGAAGTGAAGAGGATTGTGGAAACACTTTTCCCCAGCAGTCCTATCATCCGGAACTTTAATGCTGCCATGACGCCCACTGACTCAATTGTGCCTATAACACCAGACGAGATTATTGCTGCATCCAGAAGCCTCAAACCCAACAAAGCCCCAGGACCAGATGGCATTCCCAACCGTGCTCTGCGGCTGGCTCTCTCCCTGCATCCAATGGTGTTCGCCCAGCTATTCAACGTGTGCCTCCAGGAACGTACATTCCCATCACCTTGGAAAATCCAAAAGCTGGTGCTGCTCCCAAAGCCGGGGAAACCTCCAGATGACGCATCATCGTTCAGGCCAATCTGTCTCCTCGACACTGTTGGCAAAGTGTTCGAGAAGCTGATCTGCTCCAGACTGGAGTCCGCGATCAACAGATCGGATGGCTTGTCTGGGAACCAGTTTGGCTTCCGAAAAGGGAGATCAACGTTGGACGCATTGGGCATGATCGTCGACATTGCCACCAGAGCAATCCAAGGGACGAGATGGCACGGAGGCACCAAGAAGTACTGCCTAGTAGTGACGCTGGACGTAAAAAATGCCTTTAACACGGCAAAATGGGACACCATACTAAGCGCATTGGAAAGTTTCCGAGTTCCTAAATACCTTGTGGAGACTGTTCAAAGTTATTTTTCTGGCAGACTGCTCCAATACGCAACTATGGATGGTCTGGCGTCGCACCAGGTGTCTGCTGGAGTTCCACAGGGGTCAGTCCTCGGACCGCTCTTGTGGAACATCATGTATGATGGCGTGCTGCGTCTGACTCTCCCAGAAGGCGCACATATCATCGGCTTTGCAGACGACGTGGCCATTGCTGTTGTTGGTAAGGAGCTGAAAGCGACAGAGGAAGCGTGCAATCTGTGCATCAGCCGGGTTCACCACTGGCTAGCATCAGCAGGACTGGAACTGGCGGCGCATAAAACTGAGGCAGTTCTGATCAGCAGCCGGAAGAGAGTGGAGACTGCGCATGTAATCGTGGGTAGCACTACAATCGCATCCAAGAGGGCAATCAAGTATCTTGGCGTGATGTTGGATACTAGACTGTCTTTTCGTGAGCACATGCAATATGTGCACAAAAAGGCTGCGGACTCAACTAGAGCGCTCTCCAGGATTATGCTAAACACTCGAGGCCCAAAGCAGCAGCGGCGAAAGCTCCTAATGAGTGTCACCAGGGCAACGATTCTATACGCGGCGCCGGTGTGGTGCAGAGCACTGTCCACGCCCAGCTATTTTCGAGGCATCTGCTCGGTGTACCGATTAGGCGCCATTCGAGTCAGCTGTGCCTTTCGGACAATATCTGACGAAGCGGTGCTCGTCATCGCGGGCATGATCCCGATAACCGAGCTCATTGCCGAATCGGGGAAAATTCATGAAGCTGATCTTGGAGCAGGAGAAACGGCTTCTAGCACATCTGCTATACGCGCTGACGTCAGACAGAACAGCATCAGGCTGTGGCAGACCCAGTGGGACAACACTACCAAAGGCCGTTGGACACACCAGCTCATCCCCAATCTCGCAATCTGGCTTGAGAGGAAGCACGGAGAGGTAAATTTCCACCTCACGCAGCTATTATCGGGTCATGGGTGCTTTCGGGCCTACTTAAAACGATTCGGGCATGACGACACTGACGAGTGCCCCACCTGTGGACGGCACACTGTGGAGGACGCACGCCACATAATATTCGAGTGCAGACGATTTGCCACCCATAGACAGTTGCTGGAGGAAGCCATGGGGGCACCCATAACCATTGCGAGCCTTGTTCCAGGAATGCTGGAATCACTCCGGAAATGGAATGCAGTGTCCAGTTTCGAGGCAACAGTTATGACGGAGCTGAGGCAGGCGGAACGTAGCAGGAGAGCATCAAGAGAATAGGCGGGGCCGTAGCGTCTGCGATGCAATGCTATGTCGGCTGTACCGCAGACAAGTGGCACCTCACATTCCTTCTATGCATATGTTTTTGTATAAATTAGACTAAGCTATATAAGTTGATAATAAATGAATATAAAAAAAAAAAAAAAAAAAAACATACTTAATCAGTCTGGCACATACACACTCAATTACCATGCAAACTTCCAACAACTCAACAATAAAATGCGATTTCCTATCCAAATTCTCACGCACATACACACGCACAAACACACACGCACACATGGCTTATACATTTTTTGGGTCTTTGTTTTGTATGTGGGTCATGTCCTTATGAAATATTCAAATGTCCTGCATTAAGCATTTATGCCATTTCCATTCTTTCATTGTTTGTGTCCGATTTTTTCCAGGCTGTCCAGCAGAATCCCCCAATTTCCCACTCCCCCTTCCCCCAACACATGTCACTCCTTCTGCTGACAAACAAATTGTAAATGCGTATACGCCTGATTATGTATGTGTGTGCATGTTTCAATTTCATTATTGAAAATTGACCAAATTTGCAGTGCGATGAAAAAGCTGTACGAAGGGAAAAGAGGAAAGAGGTGAGAGGCAGACAATAAAATACAAACGCAGAAAAGCAAATAAATTGGTTACATTTGCTTTACACACACACACAGTACACACGTACACAGACACATCAAACACACACACACACACACACACACACAATCACAGTGCGTAAATCCGCAACGGAAGTTGTGCTTTTAAATCGATTTTGATTGATTTTTCTCACTGTGAGAAAAAGTGCCTTTCGGGCAACACTCACAATAACCAAACACACACACACACACTATTACACACGCACACGTAACTGTATGTGTGTTTGTGTGCTGTATAAATAAAATCAAATTGTAAATAATCGAGTCGGAATCGTCGCCTGTTTGTATTTTTCCAGCCCTTTTGGCATTTTTCACTTGAAATCCGTTTGCAAAAAAAATGGAAAGTTTAAAAATGAATACAAATAAATTTTATAAAAAAAAAATGAAAAGAACGAAAAAATAAAGTACATTATTTTCACTAAAATTATTTTCAATATAAAATTGTTGTTTTCGGTGCTGTTGTTGTTTTTGGTGTGTGTTTAACTTTGCAGCACACAGCTCGTTATTTATTTATATTTATTGAATGTGTGTGTGTGCAACGCTTTATTTCAATATCATAACACAAAGAGGCTACGACTCACAGCGAGCATAAGCGACTGAGAGGTACCCATCATTCAATAACATAAATTGTAAGTTTATATATGTTTAGTGTATACTTTATTATTCGATTTCTTCTTCAGCTTGTAACATATCTTAGCCCAAGTTCATCATACTCTGCTTGGAAAGAGTAAAATGTTTACAGGGCATATCAAATTGACGCTGCCCAAAGAAAATAAACTAAAAGCCTGCACTTACATTTTTAATACAAAATCAATAAATATAAAAATATATGTATATTAAAATATGTTGTCCCACACGCACACACACACACCACACACACACACCACACACACACAAATTCACATACTCTGAATACATATGTCAGTGTTTTTTTGTAAGGCACTTTTTATGGCTGCGGGCTCATAAAAAGCGCATAAAGTGGCTTTAACATAGCATAAAAAATGCACCCAAGAGTGCCAATCGCTGGTCCAAAATGAACACAGGTGGAGTAGAGCGGGGAGAAGGGAGGGTCAGTGAATGACCCATCTCTGTGGACACTTTGGGTGGTCGGGAGTTGGAGTTGGGTGATAAGCGACATGTTCAACACTAAAAAGAAATGCCAAAGAGCATATGTGACAAAAGAACTTATGCTAGTTAGAAGGTGTGAAAAGGAGTATCGAGAAAAGGAGAGAGAATTGGGATAAGAGTGAGAAAGAGATAGGTAAGATAGAAAGAGAGATAGAGAGAGGGAGGGAGGGGAAGGACTCTGCTTAGACTTGTGAAAGAAGATAGATACATATACTATATATACCTATTTATGCACTTGTACATGGATCGTTAAGTTATGCTACTTCAGTCTAGTATTCAAGATAAGATAACCAAGTTAAATGGATGGATTTGGTTTGAGATATCTGAAGCAAACTGACAGAATATACATATGAGTTAGTCTTATACATTCTGACTTAATTTGGTTGAAATCGGACCACTCTTTCACATAGCTGTCATACGAAACATACTTGAAAATTGTAAAAAACATAATTTTTGGTCTTGCACTAAAAAGCGTATTACTCCGCGATTTATCCATAGATTCTCAAAAGCAATAGCTTATTTTCTTCGTAACAGTGTCGGCTATACGTTAAACTCTTTAAAATAATTCTAACTTGGCGATATCTATTTTTTCTAGGGCAATTTGTGAGCTGTAGAGACCCAAAATTTACAAAAAATCAGGATTTTTGAACTTTTAAAAGTCGCTAGCTTCTGAACTACTAAGCCGATCTTAAAGCAATATGGGAGAAAGTTGTAAAGAAATTAGTAACCTTTAATTTGAATGCTCTTTTGACCACATCGGTAAATTAGATCTCGTGGTATACTCTAAAATGTGAGAGTAACTTTGAAAATTTGGAAAAACATGAATATTTCGAAAACGCTACCATAAAAAAATTTTTAAGTGCGATTTTCGTGTTTAGTGGGCCAAAATCCATAAGAAAAGTGCACTCAGACATGAAAGTCAAAATTTTTTTTTGATTTTGTAAGCTAGTGCTATCAACAAGGAATCCTCAACTCATTAAAATGAAAATATATGCTATTGATATAAAAATTCATCGAGAAATCGACAACTTAATTCTTGTTTTGAAGATTTCGAAACTTTTATTTAAAACTTGATATAGAATTTAAAATACCATGTATAAGTTTAGTTAATTTAATAGTGACTAAATTTCAGTATAACATTTTACTAACCCTATAAATTAAAGGGAGTGTCACCATAACTTATCAATTTAATGTACGTTTGCTATAAAATTGACAGTGTCAACTGAATATAATTTAAAATACATTAAAGCTCTTGTCATCACTATTTTTTGATAAGCTTACGTGCAATCATAGTTCGTTTTGAATGATTTATGTTGGTAATAGTGTAAATTTTCCAAAATTAAAAAGAAAGCCGGGTACTTATAGTTAGAGATCAACTACATACCAAGTTTAATAGCTTTAGATATTGCAGTCTTATAGATCCATACAAAGAGACAAAGAGTTCAAACAAATAAAACTTTCCACAAATGCAAATTTCATTTCATTGCAATTGATTTTGATTATTAGCATGCTTTAACAAACAGACATGTCCATTTTTTACAGAACATGTGAACTGCAAAAAAGGGGTCTAATCAATTTTAAGTTCTTCCTGTTAGAAGAATACCTTATTCCTGTGGCTTTTTCTCTTTGTCAGACATAAGTCAAGCATCAAAGCACTCAATAAACACCCAAAGCTCGTACATCACATTTACATATCTATATCAGGTTGTAATTAAAATATCACGCCCATGCTAACAAATTCCAGACTTAAACCCTTCCCTTGCCCCCATAATACCCATCTATGCGAATGAGAAGGGTTTTTCCTTTACAAGTTTTCCTTTAGTTCAGCTGGCCCAGCAAATAATCTTTAAACCCGCTTTTTGTTTTTAATAAAAAGGTCTTTACAAATATGGTAAGCTGCTCATTATTGCCTTGAGTGCGATTCCTTCCATTCGACAAGCCCTTTTCTCTTTCTCTTTCCATCTCCTGCTTCTGTTTCTTCTCTTTCTCTTTTCCTTGACTGGGATCCATAGTTGAGTTCGCTCCACCGTCAGCCACGTCTGCAAATCAAAGAAGCGTATCGCGCACGTGTCTGAAATATGCATTAACACACCAAGAAAAAAAAGGATCACCCTCACCACCCAATCACCCACCCCCACCTCAAATGAGAATATGGCGCCCACTCCTATAGTTGCTGCCAGTGGCAGAGACAGTGGGTCGAATCACAGCCCGTTCAGACGCAGAGCATCCACCAAGAAATGATTTTATTTTTATTTTTAATATTAATTGCAGCAATCCAAGAGTGACCATGGCAACAACAACCCTTGGGATCACGGATGCGACCCTGTCTAACATAGAACAAAACCACTCCACAATCTATGAGTGCGAGTGGATGTGGGAGTGGGATGGGAAGTGGGTCGGAGGGTGTTAGAAGTAAACCACCCGCCATGTACTTCCGCTCAACCGGATGTGGCAATTGAATTTGGCAACGCACTCAAAATGCCGAGTACAATATTATTTATTCCCCACAAAAATCAAATAATTGTCAACCTGACTGAATTCGAATTTGAACCAACGGAAAGCATTTTACATCCTTCATTTGACGATCCTCCTTCAAGGATTCATACAGTTGGGTGTGAAAAACAATTGCTGTGCAGATAGACGGCTTTATCAATGCATCAATGACAATCGCTTGATAAACGGTACAGTTTTCTATAAGAAAAGGGGTTTCCCGGGGTCTGTTGTTGCTGAGGTCCTTTCTCTGTTTCCTCCTTGGTAATCCTTCATCCTATACAAGCCAGTGGTAACATGAGCGCAAAGCAGAATATTCCAAAAATTATAAATTCAAACATTTTGTCTACAAATAATTCTTTTTTGTGTTAAAACAATGTAGTCTACTGAAAAAGTGGGTTTATCTACTAAAATGAGCTTGATTTGAATGTTAAGAAAAAGCTTACTTAAAAATATTATTGAAATGGATTGCAAACAAATTATACAGGCCTGTTCCGGTTTTCACTTTTTATTTTATAGCATTTAGTGAAATGCATTTATTCACTTTCCATTAAGGCTAAGTATTTAAAAATGCTCGTTTTTCACTTTATCGGTCTTAAACTCATCACCTCAAAGTGAAATAAATCCGTAGAACTTCGCCGAAATGATATAAGAGCAGGTTAAAGAAATTCACTTCCGCAAAATCTTACCGAAAGTGAAAACCGGAACAGGCCTGATATTCTAGCCTATATTGCTTACTCTTAATAACATATGTATGTACATTAGGGTGTCCCTTATTTGGTCAAAGTCAATATTTTTAAACGCATACGGGCTAGTTCTGTTCATTAGGTCCTAAAGCACTCAGAAATAAATTTTTACCTCAATCGGAGTATGATAACCCGTGCCGACTTGGATCGGAAAATTTACAGATTATATGGGACAAAAAAAATTTTTTTTTATTTTTTTAATTTTTTATTTTTTTATTTTGTTTGTTAGGTCCTAAAGAACTTAAAACCAAGTTTTCACCTTAATCGGAGTACGATAACCCATTCACATTTGCATCAAAACATGAAAAATCATCGAAAAATGTATAATCAGTGTTAAAATACTGTTTTTTCATGTTTCGATGCAAATTTTAATGGGTTATCGTACTCCGATTAAGGTGAAAACTTGGTTTTGAGTTCTTTAGGACCTAATAAACAAAATAAAATAATAAAAAATTAAAAAAAAAAAAAAAAAAATTTTTTTCCCATATAATCTTTAAATTTTCCGATCCAAGTCGGCACGGGTTATCATACTCCGATTGAGGTAAAAATTTATTTCTGAGTGCTTTAGGACCTAATGAACAGAACTAGCCCGTATGCGTTTAAAAATATTGACTTTGACCAAATAAGGGACACCCTAATGTACATGTACACATTTTTAATTGAATTTATATTTTAATGGAACGGATATATGAAAAATATTGAAGCTCCAAATCGGTAATAAAGGTGCAAGATTCAGAAAAATATTTGTATTTTTTTATTTAAATATTTCATATTTGAATTAAGCAATAAAAAAAACTCACACTTCAAAATATATTCGATCAAAGGAGCTGTGCAATACTAGATATCAGAATATAGACAATGGTACACTATTTGAAATGGTTTATTCAATAACACCAACTAGGGGCTTATAAAAGTTTCAGAAAAGAGAGGCAAAATGTTCTAATATTTTTAGACCAATTATAAAAAAAATAATTACGTAAACTAAAACATTCTGTAATTATTATAAGAAACAATGCTTGGTTTAATTTTTCTTTAGTAAATATTGTACTTATCATAGATTGCCATAGTAAAATTCAACTCTTATCTGATATGGTATATTCTTTCTAAAATCACAATTTTTATTTAATTTAAAGTTTCATAATTAAAATTTATACTAAAGATTAAAAGTCTAATATAAGAAACAGAATTTAAAATTTTTCTAGTCCAATATGTTTGGTAAATGTGTGTCAAGTGTTCTATTAAGTTTAACAATAGTTGGAACGAGCTGATATTAATCGTATAACTCACTGGCCACACTTGTATCTGTATTCTGACACAATTCTGACTTTTCACATAACCCGTCGCTTGCGTGCGTGTGTGTGTGTTTGTGTGTGTGAGTCTGCCCCCCTTTTGTCATTGGGGCGCACTCTGGCACTTGCCCCAGTCAACCCCCTCAAGCGACACGAAACCAAATCCCAGACCCATGTCCGGAACGCAAATAAACGATAAAAGCGCAGTCGTTGTGAATAACACTAACAATAAGTAGCGAGAAAGGAGAGCAGAACGATAGAGAGTGGGAGGAGAGGCGAGTGTTTGACAGTCGCACTCGTCGGTTTCGCCAGCTCGTTCGTCCGTTCGTCGTCTGCTCGTTAGATGCGTTCGACAAACGCGGGAGTTGCCTGGGCGCCCAGAAATGAGCAACAACTCAACTCAACTCACAATTTCACAATGTGCGCAAAATAAATAAGGGCTGCAAGAGAGCGAGAGAGTGCACGTAAGTGAGAGCGAGCGTAAGTTAAATTGATTCGAGTTGGGTTGTTGCTGGACGTAGGGTTGCCACCCTTTTTGTGGGTGGCTTTGACGTACTCGTTGATTTTAGCTTTGGGTTTTGCGTTGACTTTCAGCATGTGGAAGCCGCTGCTTAGCATGTTTCCTGCCATTACACCACAGCTCAGAGAGAGATGGACAGAGATAGAGAAAGAGAGAGCGCTCTCAGCCCCTCTCCCTCTCTCGCTCTCGCTCTCTCTGTCACTCTCTGTGTAAACTGAAAATGAGGCGCAAATTTTGTGGCAACCGAAAAAAGGTTCAACAAATGGTTTGGCTCAATACCAAGTGGTAACCGTAACTGCAACCCCAACACCCCCAAATGCCACCCACTATTTAGTAATGACACAAAGTTGTAATGTGGGCGGGGTGTGAGGGAAAAGGGAAGCTTGAGAGGACGGACTAGGTTCCATTTGTATGTGTGTGTGTGTGTGTAAAAACGTGTGGCATCATTTTTCAGGCTCGACTTTTACGGTGTGTATGCCTGTATATCTGAGTGTGTGTGTGTGTGTTTTAGGGGCGTCAGGGTGTGGGGGGTTGGGGGTTGCGATTGTTCATTTTTTGTTTGGCTGTTTTCTGGTTTTGGGCGCACAGCAATTGACACAGGACAACGAAGCTGAGGCCATTATAATGCCCACTTCCCCACTCTCCCTCCCCTCTCTCCCCCTCTTTCTCTCTCTCTATGTTTCGCTGTCTCTGTCGCACACACAGTCGCTTGGAAAATTATGTCAACGAGCTCTGTTGATTTTCCATGTTGCCTGCTTTCATTTTAGCCTTCTTCCTGCTGCTGCTGCCGTTGCCTTTATTATTGTTGTCGTTGTTGTTGTTGTTGTCGTCGTTGTCGTTGTTGTTGTGCAGTTTGTTTTTGTTGTTAATGCTGATGTTATTTGCCATTTGCCGTTGTTGTTGCTGTTGTTGTTGTTCTGGTTGTTGTTGCTGTTACCGCCGCCTGACGCTGGTTAATTACATTTTACAAAATTTGCTGTCAAGTAGTTAAGTTGGGTTAAGTCGAGCGCTTCGCTGCCAACAGCGACGTCGACTGCGCTGCCGCTGGGTGCGCTGTGTAATTTAATATTCGATTTTATAATTTTTATGCGCTGACCTTTTTGCATTTGTGGCATTTTCTTTTTAATTATTTATGTGCGGCTGTGTCAAAAGGACGAGCATCAGATATTGAACAATCCAAGGGAAGGGGTTGAGAAGTTGGGGAGTGAAGGGGTTAAGGATTGAGCAGGGAAAGGGTTAATTCAATGTTGTTTTGCTGTCGCGCAGATTAAATGAAAATCGGCATATTTAATTATGCAGACAGGTGCCTGTAATTGAGAATTGTAATTCCATGTTGAGAATTCAAAGAGAAAGAATGAAAAAAAAAGAAGAAAGAAATAAAGAGAGTGAGAATTTAAGAATTAATCCATCAAGTTAACAAATGCCAGAGAAATGATTTTGCATTTCAAATCAACGCTTTTAATTTGACAAGAGAGTTAGAAACCAACATTCAGATGAATACTTATACATCAGACTGTGCATGTATGCTTCTAGCTGCACTGTAAAAATGTGTGGAAAATTCAAGAGAAATATGTTAAAAAGCTCAAGTTAGCAACACAGACATTAAGCTGCAAGAATAATATGAAAAGTGTGCGAAAGAGATGCACTTATCTAAAAAGAGACATGCACAAATATACAAAAAGCACAATTACAAAAAAAAGTATCCTATAAAGAAAATATCATAGAATATATAATACACTATGTTAAACAACTTTAAAATGCTCTGCATAAAAATATTTTTTAATGATCAGAAGTTTACAATAAATCTACAAAAACAAAAACGATATTAAAACGCCTTCAAGAAATTCCGAAATATTTTAAAGATACTTTAAGATGAACAAAAATTATATTAAGACTCATCCAACACATTTAAAAAAAAAACTTTGAACTATTAATATTTATAATTGATATTTAATATATATTTATTGTAACTCAACTACAATAAATTAAAATTGATTAATACTTTAATTTAATTTGTTAATATGTATTTCATATATTTGTACACTTAAAAATTAAATAAATTTAAATTTCGACGTATATTAATGTTGAATGTTGTTAAAAAATTTATTATTTAATATTTATTTTCACTTTATTTAAGAACACAGTTGTAGGATATCTAGCTGTTGCCTTTGTCTAATGATCCCGCTGCAGGATACACTTTGCGTTGGAGCATAGAAACTCGGAGAGCAAAAGACAAGAAAAAAAGGAAATGAAAAAAAAGCAACAAAAAAATATTTAAAAAAAAAAATGTAAAAACTCTAGCGCAAAATGTTACGCTTGCATTGGTGAATAAAGGGGGAGAATGGAGAGGGGGAAGGAGAAGGGGAAGGGGAAGGAGAAGGAGATGGGGAAGGAGTGGGCGAAGGTGTGGGAGAAGTGCAAAGGGAATTGGGGGAATTGGTTGGGTGTCTGCCAGTTTGAGAGCATGTGGCTCTTACAATGACAGCAACAGCAGTTGTTGTTGTTGCTGCTACTGTTGTTGTTGTTTCTGGTAATGCTGCTGCAGCAACAGCCGGCGAAGGACGACAAAGATGAGAAACAGGTGGAGCAACAGGGGCGGAGGAAGACATAAGAGAGAGAAGGAGAAAGTGGAGCAAGAGCAGTGCGATGAAGGCATTAAGCTGCTCCACACAGACACACATACACACTCTCTCACACACATATATATACAATACACACACACACTAACACCCACGCAGATGGCAGACATTATGGCCGGCAACGGGCGAAGGATGCGTTTGCCATGAAATACGCACAGACACAGAGATAGATAGAAAAGACACACACACAAACACATGTTGGCGACACACTTTCACACACATACACGCACACACTCACAAACAAAAAAGGCAAGAAACTTGCGCGGCTTTTACTGTATGTGTGGAGAGAGAGGCGAGTACGAAATGTTCGGGGGAACTGTTGGCATATCCATGCCAAAGCGATGGAAGAAGAAAAAAAGCCAGTCGACACACACACACAGACACACGCACACACACATGCGAGATGCCAGGACAGAAAATGGCAACATAACTGTAGTGAAAATGTCAAGAGAGAGAAAAGATATTAAAACGTATTTGACTTCTGCGAGTTTGCGGATGAGTCTGAAGTCTGAGGACATGAGAATATGAGGACATGAGGCAGGATGTGCCGTTGCCAGTGTGGCACAATGAAAAATATATAAAGAAGCCACACACACACACGCAGATATACACATGCAGCTTATGACAAAAATAATAAAAAATGGCTCAAGAAACGAAGCAGCTGAAAAGCAAAACGACAACGACGACAAAAAAGCAGCGCAAAAATATCAAGCACAGTAAAATAAAAAGTGAAGAGAAAGAAGAGAAAGAAAAAACAAGCTGGAAGGGCTATAGTTAAGTTCCCGGCTATAGGATACCAGTTACTTATTAAAATAAAAATAAAAAAATTGCATTGCACACTTTTAGGCACTTACATTGCATGAAACTTAAATCAGCCATTACCACATTTCTGTTTGTCCGATCTTGTTGCGATAAAGTAGAATGATAGCCTATAATAATAGATAACGTTAATTACCAAAAAAATACGTAATATTGTGGAAACTGTGCAATTCGCAATTTACGGAGGCAATATCTGCTCGTATTTTGATGCTGATACCTTATGGGGTCGGACGTGCTTTCTTCTCCCTGTTACATACATTTCAACGAATACAATATACCCTTTTACTTATTACGTAATGGGTGTAAAATAAAAAAACAAGACGAAGCGAAATACAAGAATAAAAATGAATTTTAGATGACAGTCAAAGTGCTGGGTGCGGTGGTGAAAGGGGGTGGACAGAGGGTAGTTGGGTGGTTGGGGGATGCGGTACGAAGGTTTGTCTTTACAGTTAAGCAGACGAGTAAATGTTGTCCTTATTGTTGTTGCTGCTTTTGCTACTGCTCCTGCTGACGAGGCTGTCGTGGCTGCTATTTTATGCCAAAGACGTCGACGGCAGCGGCAGAATGTGGGCGGCAGTGGGCGTGACAGCATTGCACAGCAGCAGCAGCAACAAAAGCAACAAAAACAAAAAAAACTCAAAAGAAAAGCGACAAAAAAGTGGAAAGTTTTATGGGCAACAGCAGCAAAAATTGCAATATACCGTGGTGAGGACTGCGACGAGGATCCTCCTGAATTGGATTGGCCATGGGGGCATTGCATGGACATGTGTAGGAAGGGGGATGGGAAGGGGGAGAGGGACGTTAAGCCCCCCTCTTAGGAGGAGGTGATGAGGGTGCTGATGTTGATGGCGTTGCTGGAAATGCTGAGATACTGACAGCCAACAGCCAACAACCAACAGCAGCAGTAGCACTAGCAGCAACTGCCATGAGCGTAGAGCACTAAAAGTAAATGAGGGACAAACACTACTCCAGAAATGACAAAAACGGAAAAACACGGGGAGCTTTGCAGCAAAAGTTTTATTTAAAGCGCATTCTCAATCGTATAATTGTTTATTTACTTAACGTCGACTCTAGCCAATGAGCAACAAGATAATTAGAATTTAAATAGAATTAGAAGTAGTAACAATATCAAAGTTAAATTAAAACTAACATAAAAATCTGGGGGTATTCAAGAATTACTACAGAACGCCTTTAAATTGCTGAAAGAGACTGTCTCTGATTTATCAAACAATTAATGCTTTTCTCCTTTTAATTTGGATTTGAATATATTTTATAAGATTAACCTTAATTTAATATCTAACTGTTATAAATAATATTTGTTTGTGGGGGCTTACCCCCCTGAATTAGCCATCAAGCTAATGATGGCTGAAGACTGCATACATTATTTTATTTTATTTTATTTTTATTATAGCACGACTAAAGTAAATGAACTTTGACAATAAATTTTAGTGAATTAAACTAGAACTAAAATATAAAGTAATAAATTAAATTTGTATAAATTTTAACTGTACACTGAGAAGAAAATAAGTAAATATATCACATTTGTTGCAAGGATCAGATCTCAGAGATTTAACCGCAGGTGAATAAAAAGAGAAGCTTTAATTAGGTGGAGAGAGAGATTGCTTGATATTAAATGATATAGTTCATTGTAATCAGAGCATAGTATTCGAAAACGATTATACAAAGCGTAGTCAGTAGTGCATGTAAGCAAGAGTAATGGAGCAAAGTTCCTAGACACCCTAAAGGGGACACTGATACGTTTTAATAATGCTCCAAAAATTAAATTATGGAGGAAGATAACACCAAGAACAGTTCTACTGTGAGCAAGGGACGGAAGATTTAAAAGCAGAAGTCTTCTTGAGTGAGGTGGCAAATGGAGATTTGCAAAAAGTAGGAATTGTATCTGTACAGATTCAATATGATCTTGATAAAGTTTGAGCTGAGGATTCCAGACACAAGAGCAATATTAAAGAAAAGGTCGAAATAAAGAGGTGTATAGTACTTTGGTGACATAAAATTCATTAAATTCTTTTGACCAACGCTTTATAAATCCAAGAGTACTCTGAGCCTTATTTACAATGGAAGAAATATGAAGAATTTTTTTTTTGTCACTCTTGGCATATGTGTGAGAGAGTTATAATTGTGACAGGTCGGCGACTCTAGCCACTGACCACCACATGAAGAGTGAACCTAATTTAATATCAAAAAGGACACCAAGATCTTCGACAGTCGATCTGTGTTGCAGAGGAACACTATCGATCGAGGTAAGGAGTAACCCTGTTAAAAGTCATAAACAGACATTTAGAAAAATTTAAGTTCAGATGATTAGTTACGCACCAACGATGAATTGCGCTTAAATCATCTTGTAAAAGCTGATGACAATCCGTCTCCATTTATAATAATATAAGTTTCACATCATCTGCATACATAAGTATGTGACAGTGGGCTAAAGCACTAGGCAGTTCATTTATAAAGATATTAAAAACTAAGGACCCGAGATGACTACCTTGAGGTACACCAGAAGTGACCTGGACAGATTTAGAGGTGGCTGATCTAAGCAGTATTTTTTGAGTCCTAAATCACTGCGGACGGCAGTCCGCGCTAGTGACGAAAGCAGCACGAAGTGTGCGAAAGCGACTAGCATATATACACAGGAAGAATGGAAAATTTGCTATGACTGTCCGACCGGGATATCGATCGAAAGGTATCAATTTAACTTACAAATGTGCATACTAAGACTTTTGAAAACTCACCTGGTTCGTGAGAAAAACAGGTGTAAGTGGGAGGGGCAAAATTTAAATTGGAGCAAATGGGGCCGTTGGAGCCTTTTTGATTTTTTTTTAATTTTTTACTATTCTAATCAAAAATATGCGTCGAATGACACCTTGATCATCAAAATCCGATCACTGGTTCAAAAGATAATTAATTTTGAAATTTTTGGTGCCCTTCTCAAAACGAGATGAAAAGTCAGTCTGTTTGTCTGTTTGTTTGTCTGTTTGTTAGTATCAAATCGTTGATTTAGCTCAAAAGTTTGAATGAGGACTTTTTCCCGATCAAAAATCTAGAAACGTTTGTACTACGACTTTTTCGAAAAATCGCTAGTTTAGCGGGAAATCGCTAAAACCCGCTAAAATTAAAAACCCCCCCATAGTGCCAAAATTTTGTTCAAAATAATTTTTATGTAAAACTTAATATTATTCGTCACAAAATTGGATATCAGAAATTTTGGGGCATGAAAATGTTTTCGTCACTAGACTTTTACCTTGTAAAGAGGTTTTTTTATGGGATTAAATTAAATCACTTTACCATTAATTTTTTTATATTTAATCTTACTATGGAACAAATTTTAATTATTAATATAACACTTAATCGAACCCCTTTTTGATCGAAATTAGCCTACGCTCCTGTTTGCTGAAATGACTGTATGTACATCGATTCCAACACCGACAGCGACACATAAGCTCAGGAATTCACTGTGGGAAATTCAACTCCTACCCCTATCCCCACCCCTACCCCACCCACACCACCATCCCCTCCCCTTTCCCCTGATGGCAGCACCCACAAGTTGCTCGTGGCCAAAAAGCAGACAAAATGATTTCGTTTCTTGGCACGAGTTGGGCAAAACTTCGACAATGCTGATGGGAAACGTTAGCAGCAACAACTTACAAATTAAGGCTTAAATAAGAAACCGTCCATAACACACACACACTCGCACAGCGTTGCCAGATATCTCTCTTGGGGCAAAAAAGTCTCTTGTACTGGCAACATATGTTTGTCAAAATCCACCCCAATAAGTATATTTCACAGGGGAGTACGAAAATTGAACTGGAATGGAAATAGAATACAACATAAAAATAAATCATACGCCTCATCAGCCCCAAAGAAGAAGAAGAAGAAACGGAGCCAATAGCCAGTAACCATTATCCAGCCACAAGCTCAGCTCCCCTCTTTACTCCCCTTCACCCACCCACCCCCTTTTCTGTCCGCCCATGGCGCTAATAAATGCTTATCGAAGACGCATAAAGCGAGTAAATTCGCAGCCATTAAACGAGCATAAAACTCAATGCCTACAACAACAACGACAACAACAACTAAAACGAGGGGCCGACAAATCAAAGTACAAGCAAAACACAAACCAACCCCTCCCCACTCCACCCTACCACCTACCCCCTGAACGATACTCGCTTTGACACTCCCTAAGGCCGCAAAAGCTGTGAAATAAAACCAGGCAAAGGGAACCAAAGACCGACAACGGCTACAAAATGAAACCCAAAGCGGCTCCCAGGCGATTTTAATGCGGCTTTGGCGTTTCGGCCAGAAGAAGAAGAAACAGTCAGTTATCCCAACCACCCAACACCCCGAACCACCCACACCACCCGCACCACCCAACCACCCAACGTTGACAGCATACAAAGTAACTTAAATCGAAACAATAAAGCGGCAACTTTGTTCAAGCAAAAATGCAAAAGGGAGCAGAATCATAAAAAGAGGACGAAGAAAGTGGCAGGAGAAGGGAAAAGCGAGGGGAAAGAGGAAAAGCGCATAAAAGTTGCTAAAGATGGCAAAAGAAATGAAAAGAAAAACGAAAAGAAAACATGGAAAATGCGCAAATAAATGAATAAGAATAAAAGTGAGGGAGAAGAGAAAGATCCTACAGAGAGAAATTACAAAATGCGAGAGAGGGAGAGGGAGACACAAAAGCCAATGGAGCCACAGCAGCAGCGTTGGCAAAAGAATATTAATAAATCCAAGCTACTACTATGTGCCACAGGACACTAGACACAGTTTCCACACTCCACAGTTTCCACACACCCGCAAAGTGCCCACACAACATGGCGTATGCGTAATGTGAAATGTAAAGCAACAGCCAAAAGACCAAAAAACTTCAGATTTTTATCAAATAATTATTTTTTAAAGCGCCATAAAAAAGTTATTGCAATGCTGAAAGCAGAACTCTAAAAGTTACTTTCATTATCACTAATCTTTGAGCGCAATTTTTATAGAGGTTATGGCTTAATGAAAAAGCCGAAATACTTCAAATACTTGGGTCAAACTTACTTACGTTGTTAATGTTAATTTAATTTAATTTCAATAAAACAAAGCCTAAGCAGAAGTAAACTTAAATTTCCGCGATAAATTATCCTAATATTATGAATATTTAACTCAACTAATACCGATTTTTTCAACGTATAGTTAATGGTCAAAGTAGTTACCTGAATGTTAATGTAAAATAAATTAAAATTAAATTAAATTATCTATTATCAACTTGTTTAACCCTCTTTTATTATTTAAATTTAATTGATTTACGTAACTAAACATAAGTTAATATAAGGGGTGAAACCCCTAACCGAAACCGTTACCTTTAACCGGTAAAAACCGATTGAAATTTAAGACCGTAACTGAAACCTTAACCGTAAACAAATTTTTATTTGACCAAAACCTTAAAACCGAAACTCGGTACACCGAAATAACCGTTTCATTTATAAGGCTTAATTTCAGCTTTTCATGCATGGAAAAAAAAATTTAATTTTTAATTTTGATTTTAGTTTTTTTATGTTTGATTTTTATTTGTGATATTCATGAACGAATTTTCAAAGCACTGAATAAGAGCAAATAAAATAAATTTGTTAAATGAAATAATAAAATTGTTAAAATGTAACTAAAGCACATCAATCTGAATAATATGTGAAATAAATGTGTAAACAAAAGAAAGTAATGCCTTTTTAATTATTATAATTAATATAATTATATTTTTGCAGAAAACTATTTTTTTTATGAACCAAAACCATATTTCAAAACCGAAACGTACAAAAACTGGATCACCGTCACGAAACCTTTACTCAAAGATTTTGCGTAACCGAAAACCTAAATGCGAACATAACCGAAATCCTAACTGAAACAGATATTCGTGTCGGTTTTATTCCCTGGTTAATATTAAAGACTTAAAGTCGATCTTTTTATAAGTTAAAACAAACCAATATATTAACCGAAGATAATAAAATCTGGAAAAAGGCGTTACAAATCAATTTTATTCATTTTTAAAAATTCCACAAGAAATTATCTATTTAATTTATTAAAATTGCAAATTGTTGTTTATAGAAAAAATTAAGAAAATCCTCTGAAAATATATTAATTGTAATTAGTATAACTCCGATATAATTAGTTATAGTCTAAAATAAATAGTTAACAATTATAATCAGTTAATTCCCCAAAACTCAAATAATATTTTAACATATCAAATGTCAACTTTGCTCATTGACTGAAATAAGCATATCATTATCATTTATACACTATAGGAAATCCCATTATTATATGCACCTTTATATCAGCAAAAATTTGAAGGAAAATAGTTGGTACAATTATTTGAAGTATCATAAATAATTGATCGAAATTCGATGCGTAATTGGAGTTCATTGGCGGCACTTGAGTTTCAATTGAATTTTGCGGGCTGTGGCCTGTGCAAAGGCAATGGCTCGATGCCCCATTTGCAGTGACCACTAATCATAAGGATAACACCTAATCAACCGCAGTTCGGCAGCCGCATCATATCCCAAAAAGGCCGACGTTGCCCGCCCACAAAGTACATCGAAATACGTCGAGGTTTCTGGGCTAAATTAAATGAAACGTTGATAAGGCGCAAAAGGGCGCACTAAACGATTAAATCGAATGAGCGGGCAAATGAGTAAGTGAGTGCCAGTGAATGCCAAAGAGTGAATCGCCTTTCATTCAAACCCTTAGCCCGCAATCCACCCCCCGTACTGCGCCTCTGTACCCTCGCCCTATTGTCTGACCCCCGCGTCATGGACGTGCCCGACTGACTTTCGGCACAAGTGCGCAGCGATGGCGAAAAGTGAATTTTCCGCCGTGCGGTTGTCAGGCACGCAGCGAAAATGACACGAGAAGGCAGAGACGAGAGACGTTAGAGGAGAGGCATCCAAAGAGTGGGGAGGCAGCAGGCAAACAAGTAAGAAATTGCTAGCTGAATAATTTCAACGTCGACTGCGACGGCGAAGCTATCAAGCCGAGAGAGTGTGAGCGCGGGCATTGCAAAGTCAGCTTAAAGCGCGACAGAGAAAGAGAGGGAGAGCGCCAACTAAAGACAGGGACAGCAGCAAAAGGCGTAGGGGGAGGGAGGAGTGCTAGTAAGCAGCTGGAGCGATAGATAGTGAGAGAGAGAGAGAGAGAGAGTGTTAGATTGAAATGGGCTGTCGTGAGTTTTTGCACTCGGCACTCGTTCGTTTTTGGGGCCGACGTTCGGTCAGGCAGACAATGTTTTTCACGTGCCATTGCATGTGCACAGACAAACACACATATACAATATAAGTATGTGTGAGCGTCTGAGAACAGCAAGCTTTTCTGCTGCATTCTGTGCGCCTGCTCTGCAGGCAGCGTGTTGCGTTCGTGTGTGACGTTCTGTGCGACCAACTGATTGACGTTGACGTTGACTGCGATGCCGATGCCGATGCTGACTCCTCTGTTTAGATTGTTGTTGCTGCTATTTCGAAATGAGCGCAGAGAGATAGAGAGAGAGAGAGAGAGAGAGCGAGAGAGTGTGAGAGTGTAATTGCTGTTGTTGTAGTCCTGTTACGCTCTCTGTTTGTTTAACTGGACTTGATTAGGTTTTCGAGGTTAGATACATTACGAATTATTCAGCGCTCGGTGTGGGAGGCATACTACTTCTCCCTCTCACACTTTCGTTGTCGCTCTCTCCCCCTTGTACCCATCGCGAGCCACTTGTTTCATTGGGCTTGCTCCTGCGAGGGCTGTTTATCGAATTTCGAACCAAAAATTCTTTGATTGTGTTGTAATTGTGTTATCCATTCTTGCTGCCTGTCGTCTGTCTGCCTCTTCCACTTCCCCTTCTTTTGTCATTGCTTGTGCTGTGGCACGTAGCACATAATTGTTACTATTAATATTTCATTGGGTGGTTTGCTTCGGGACATTTATGGACTGTTTTTCCTCGCCTTTTCCATGCCATGTTGCGGGTAGGCTGTGTGTGTGTGAGTGTTTATGTGTGTGTGTGTGTGTGTGTTTAATTAATCGACTTGCCGGCTGCGAGTGCCAAATGTTCTTATTGTTTTTGCTCGCTAGTCAAAATATTTGACTTGTAGATGTGCCTCTAATTGAGTGGCCCAAGCTCCCCCTTCTCCCTACTCCTGCAAATGAGAGTAAAAGTTTTTGGCTGCCCATCTGGCGTTAGCTTCACGAGAATGATGTAAACCTAATTAAATTTCCAATAGCAAATGCCGCTCTGGCTCCCCAAGATTAACCAAAGAAACTCTGACGACGGCGCAGATAATTGCCGGATTGCGTCATGAAAGCGAATTTTCCATTTACCCAAGAGTTTCCCTTTCCCCCTTATAATCCCCCAACACCACTGAAATCTAACGACTTTATGGGATGTTTCAAAATGACAAAATCAAAGGTGGATGCTTCGCTTTATAAGTATATTATATTTTATGTGAACATATATATATGCGTATTCAAAAGCGAGCATTTAATTTTGAATATAAGCAAATTAATTGGATGTGTTTCTATGAATAATTATGTTCAACTTTAAATACTTGATTATAAGTTTCCAGTTCTGATAAAGCAGCATGCTTTTAACTTAACGCATAGTCAGTATAAGTTATCTACATTAAATATAAATCTATATATGGGCATTTCTCCAGAAATGTCAACCAAGCCTAAAAACGAAAAATTGCTCAAAAACTCACATTTTGTGCAATTATGTTCCAAAAATGTGTTCAAGTTATTTATTTAAGCAATATACGCTAGAAGAAATTCAATAGGATGAACATATAGATTCTACATTGGAATAAATTCACTTTTTCCATATTTATGTCCATTTTCTTAAAAATTGATTTTTAAAATGGACCGTTTGTATTTTTTCGATTACACTAAGTAAAATAGTAAGATTGTATCATAAACCATTTTAATACATAGAAATATATTGAAAGTTTAATTTAAAACAAGTTTTTCGAGCTGTTTCGATATATTATTTAAAAAAAGAGAGACAGAAACAACAGAAATATTTTGTGGAAAAAAATGTCACGTGCGACATGTCGCATGCGACAGTGACTCAAATTACATTTAAAAAAAAACTACTTGATATTTTTAAATCAAACAAAAAGCATTTTTTAGATAAATGAATACATTACATTTCAAAATAAATAGCATCAAAATATACGTTCACGTTTTGCCGAAATCAATGCTAGAACTGGTCGCCGAAAAAACGACTTCTATCTGAGTCGCGTGCGAATGCCTTAGTTTTTTTAAATAATCTGGAAAACGAACAATTTCCCAAAATCCACTTTAGCACCAATTATAGTGCTAATCAATACCTATAAGTTTCTCCTTTTGTTTTAACAAAATAATGTTATGGCATATGTTTTATTTCACTTTGAATGCGTACGAATGTCGCATTCGACATGGGAGAATTACCCATATATAAAAATCTTTGTCCTGACTGACTGACTCACTGACTGACTCACTGAGAATCAACGCGCAGCCCAAACGGTAAAAGATAGAAAGCTGAAATTTTCACACAACATAGGTGAGATAATTTCATCGTGCAATACGACGGCGTTTGGCGAAATTCGACCTGTAAGTGGGTCAAAATCAAGGTCAAAGGTCACGGAATTGCTTAGTATGAAAAACTTTTTTGTTTCTTAAGATATCCCAACCAAACTCACAGTTTATGTGTTTGTTACTGTCTTTTACATTCTGACTAAATTTGGTCAAACTCGGGTGACTATATCATATAGCTGCCATAGGAACAATCGGATGCAAAATATCCTTTAGTATGAAAAACTATTTTGTTTCTTTAGATATCTAAACCAAACTCAGTGATTGTATGTTTGGAACTGTCTTCTACATTCTGACCAACTTTGGTCCAATTTGGATCACTATATCATATAGCTGCCATAGGAACAATCGGATGCAAAATAACCTTTAGTATGAAAAACTTTTTTGTTTCTTAAGATATCTCAATCAAACTCACTGATTATATGACAAACATATATGTTTGGTACTGTCTCTAACATTCTGGCCAAATTTGGTCAAAGTCAGGTTACTATATCATATAGCTGCCATAGGAACAATCGGATGCAAAATAACCTTTAGTATGAACAACTTTTTTGTTTCTTAAGATATCTCAACCAAACTCACAGATTATATGTCTGGGGCTGTCTCTAACATTCTGGCCAAATTTGGTCAAAGTCGGATTACTATATCATATAGTGCCATAGGAACAATCGGATGCAAAATAACCTTTAGAAGCAAAAACTCTGTTGTTGTATGAGATATTCTTAGAAAACTCACACATTAACTCTTCTTGCTAAATTTTGAATTTTCCTCAAATTTAGCTTTTTCCCGCCAAATTTAGCTTTTTCCCGCCAAATCTGGATTTTTCCCGCCAAATCACTAAATCTGACTTTTAGCCAAAGGAAGAAGAAACATTGAAACCGCGGACAGCGGAAGTTGAATATTTCCGTTTTTTTTACAAAAAATGCTATATTATATAAATTTGTTAAAGCGGACTACTAAGGACCTTCTTTTCAATTTTGCGAGCAAAGCATGCAGGGGACGGACCCCCTTATATTGTGTTAATTTGTTAAACCGGACAACTAAAGAAGTTCTATTACATTTTTGCGAGCGAAGCGAGCTGCGGGTTGGCGATCGAAGTGAGCAGTTTAAGTTAGTTAAGCTGGACAACAAAAGACCTTCTTTTCAATTTTGCGAGCGAAGCGAGTGGGGGTTGGCGAGCGAAGCGAGCAGGGGGCGGAGCCCCCTAGTAT